>CM048821.1:39051989-39125042 GCA_026586065.1 Dioscorea zingiberensis | reverse complement strand
GAGAAAAGAGAATTATCGGATGAATTAACTTCAAAAATTTCATGAGAAGTTTATGGAATCTTTAATGGCATTCATCGTCTAGTGATCCCATACGTAGAATTATATGCAAAAATCTCTCCTCTGATGAAGGGAGGTGGAGCTTTATTTTTGACAAATGCCAGGAGAGGGATGGAAAGTAAATTGGGGTGACATGATCTGTTTCCAAAGAAGGGAGTTCCCAGCTCCTTGCTTGGGAGGAGATTCGGTTGGGTGGTATGGGATAAGGATATCCACTGATAGGCCAACTTCTTCATTGGTACTCTTGATATAAGAAGAGAGGGAAACATTTTTGAAGGCGTCACGTAGTTGCATCGAGATCCAGGATCCCATCATGTAGAAAGGGTGTACAGATTCCATCAAGTGGAAGCAACTCAAAGGTCATCGAAATTGAAGATGATACATTGCGGGTAAAGCGTTGCACTTTTTCATACTTCTTGACATCTTGTCTCCTTGTCAAATGCTTTTTCATCCCACAACCTCGTGTTTGACTAAAGCAATTTTGATTAACTCCGATCGGGTGATGATATATCGGAAAAGGCCCAGGGAAGATACGGCGAGAATTTGGTTGGCTTAATATAGAAGAGAAGGTTAATTGAAACACAAATCCTTTAACCAACTAACTCTTACTTTATTTCCAATTAAATATTTCTCTTGCTGATGTTGACTTATCGCATATAAATTAAGTTCTTTGCTAATTTTAAGATTTAGGAATTCAGTCCGCCATCAATACGCTAGCGTTATCCGAAGCGTCCGAAGTAAATGACAAATCCCCATTCTTTCGTTTTCAGCTCTGTTCTTCCCGAATAAGGCAATTTTCTAACTACTCTTATTCTCCCTTTCTAAATGCTTTAAGAACGCGATCGGAAACCAAACAACTTGGGAGGGAAGTCGATGAGGTTGGAGAGAGTGTGGGCGAGGAGATAATATGAAGAGTAAGCGGATGAATGAAAGCGAGAAGATGCCTTAGAAATCCATGTCTCATGTAGAAGCCTTAAGAAGGAGGATAGGTGACTCGAAAAAATTGGGACCTCATTATAATGAAATCCCCTTAAAAGCTATCTTTGATTGCTCACTTGAAATTTTAATCGGAACTTTTGCATGATTGCAAATTACTTTCTAATTGTATCTCTTGTATAGAAATTACTGATTGCTCTTAGTCTTGTTTTTGATCTTTTTCTTTCCCCCTTCTCTCCTAGAAAATAATCCCCTTATTTGGAAATGATGGGAATTTGACCTATCCGATCACATCCTCAGGGAGGATTCCCTCAAACTGATTTCTTTGAGCGTTTATTTCACGTATTGGATTAGGTGTTTATATTAGATCCTTACCCATTGTCGGTGTTTATACTTTAAAAGCAGTTTATTCATTTCGATCCGATGTGTTTTTGTTCTTAAGACGTGGAAATTGATAGAAAAACAATCTGAAGTAACATGCCTCTAATTCTTAATCTTGTATGCATTAGAGCGGACTATCCGCGAGTAAAAAGTTCTTTTCCCAAGATTTCTTATCAAGCGTATTTGTTAAAAGGCGGGGCGTAATTACTCTCTCTCCCTTTGAACTTGGGATTAGGGTGTGTTTCAAAGCGGGTTTTAATAAAGGCGTCTATGGCGAAGAGTCAAAAGACTTACGCTTTAGCTTGAAGCGGCGTCGGGACATCCTTTGGGATTACGGTGCATAGAATCCAACTACTCCTTAAATTACTAACGAAAAAGCTGCGTTTATAAAATGAAAAGGTAATGGTCCTTTTGGGATCATTCCTTAGAACATTATAGGTGATAATGAGTCGTCCCCTTCCTTTTATATAGAATTTTTCTAAATTAAATGATAACAGCTTGTAGCCTATGGATCCCCTGAGGGGTTTCCACGGTAGCGCGCATGAGGAGTTTGTCGGGACCCAGCAGACCCGATATAAGGTTATATGTGTGGAGCCAAGTGGAAATGCGGTTGGTTAAGCTATCATATCATCAAAGAAGAACTTGGGGAGATGAGTCTCACCGGATGGATTGGAGGGACTTTGTGATGGGCCATCCAACTAAGCGAAGGAGACCTTCTGCGTGTTTGTTTCTCGGGAGGACAAATGCTTTGAGGACGTTCTACGATTCTTGGATGGCATATCTACGGGTAAGGTGGCCGCTCACTTTGCCATCTCGGCTTGAGGTCCGGACTCATTTTACGATTTTGATTCACTCAAACTCCCTTTAATTTGCATACTTTTCCTTATAAGCTGTGCATACTTCTTATCAATAAAATTTACCATTTTCTTTCAAAATGTTTTCTTCTTTGCTTGTTCATGATCCATACATTTTGGTATTTTTAATATGAAGGAAACTCCCTTTTTCTCTATTTTGAGTCGGACTCTTTTTGAAGGGAAGGTGAGAAGCGTGTGCAGTTTGCTTGAATAGTGAAGAGTTGGAATGAAGTCCTTCATAGTTGAAAAAGCGACAGGATGATCTCTTCTCTTGAAACAAGCGAACCATTATAATTCTTCCGAAGTAGAAAACCGATATGATTATTCATCGGTAGGGAACTGATGTGAATTACTGTGCGTGATATAATAGAGCCGGTTATGGTCGCCGGGTATGATCCATGTTGATGCTTAGTAGAGCCGTTATGGTCTTTTTGGTATGAAGGACTAGTATGGGTGGAGTGCATCTTCAATGATAGAAGGGACCGGTATGGTCCATTGATGTAGTTGATTGGGGTATGGTCTTTTTGGTATGAAAAGGAATAAGTATGGTCATGCTTCAATAGAGGGGTGATATGGAGTTGCATCGATGTAGTAGACCCGATTTATGGTCTTTTAGTATAAAGAAGAACCGGTATGGTTATCTTCAATAGAGGGACCCATTATGATCCATCGATGTAGTAGAGCCGGTACATGAGTACTTTTGGTACATGAAGGATGTAGTATGAAAGTTTTGTAATGCAAGCGGGTTCAAAGAACTTGTATGGGTATGTCAATCCCGATAATTTTGGGACGAGGTATGGTCCGTCGAGTAATTCGAGACCCGATTTGGTCCATTAATAGTTAAAGGATCGATATAGTCCGATTTGATAGTTCGGGACCGAATATGTGGTCCGTTTATAGTAATATGGGACCGAGTATGGTCCTAGTTGATGATATAGTCCCTAGTTGTGGATTTCTTTTATTTTTGTCAATAAAGCAAAATTACCTAAGGATAAAATAAAAAGAGGAGAGTGAATATTAATGCATAAAAAGTATAATTGAGATTTTATTGATAGTACATCCAGTAGTGAATGTTCACAAATATGAGTATTGGCGTTTAAAGCCTCCGTCCCGTCCATTTGGTAGTACCTGAGCCATATATGCTTACTTAGGGTCTTACAATTTTCTTGCACAACATAGGGGCCTTCAAATTGTAAAGGTATTGACTTCCCGTTCGGCTCTTGTTGCTTACTTGAAGAAGATATTATTTCAAGTGGGATGAGAGATCTCCAGATTTGGAAAGCCAGCCTCGCTTTACTTTGGCGTTATAATATTACCTTTTGACTTTACTGCGGTGTTATCTTTGCTTTGCTTGGACATTAACACAATCCCTTTTTTCTTCTAAAAGATCCACGCTTAGCTAAAGAAGTTGTTCCTCATTACTCCTTTGGATCAAAGATTGTGATTCTTGGTATTGGTAAGAGTGATCTCTGTTTGGGAGCATGGCACTTGACACTGAATACCAATGCAAATGGAGTTTCTCGATTCGAGTCCGGCTTGATTAAGTTCGAATGTATGCCTATGAGAGTACACTTGGTATTTTCTTCCCACTGAGTTTGATCCATTTCCGGAAGGAGGACTCGAGGTTTTCAAGCTACTGAAGAGAAGAGTCACTGTTGAATTCACTTCTACTTGCCCACGTTTAGCTTGAGGGGATGGGTGTGAAGTTAACCTTGACTCTATACCAAGGTCTGTACAAAATTTCTTGAAGGCTGGATTATCGAACTGGAGGCCATTGTCAATAATGAAGGCCACTGGTAGACCGAACTGGCAAACAATAGATTTCCACAAGAAACTTTGGCAGGCCTTCCTGTGATCGACGCCAATGGTTCTGCCTCTACCCAGTTTGTGAAGTAGTCAATCGCCACGATTAGGAACTTCAGTTGTCGAATAGCACTTGCTTTGGAAAGGGTCAAGTATATCTACTCCCCATAAAGCAAAAGGTCTTGTACTCATGGTCATAGTGAGTGGTATTGGAGGGGCCGTTGAATATTGGAATGGCGTTGGCGAGAGTCACATTTCTTAACAAACTCGATGAAAGTCTTTATTTAGAGTTGTGTACACAATATACTTGCCGGAGGAATTTTGTGACTTAGTACTCTCCTCCCAAGTTATCTCCAACTATTCCTTACATTGGATTTCCTTAAGGATATATTCTCATTCCCGGAAGGGCAAAGACATTTCAAAAAGAGACAAAGTATAGGACCTTTATAAAGTTGTCCATTCGCTTTGAGGACTATGTCGGGAAGCTCTAATAGTGATCTTTCAGAGCTACGGATTCTTGAGGGAGAGTTACCGTCTTAAAGGTAATTCAAGATTGGATCGATCCAACGTAGTTCTGATCGATATCCGTAAGTTAACTTCAATTGGGCGGACAATCAATTGTTACGGTTGTCAAGTATTGAGTATTGATTGGTTGCTTTCCCGATATTGACATTCTTTGGAGCGGCAAAGTGTGCGAAGATCTACCTTTTGATTTTCCATTTGTAGGGGATTTTGGAAATATGACATTTCTCAAAACTTGCAGTGAGTTTCTGTATCAGGGACGTATATTTGACCATATGTTCCTCTCTTGATTCAAATCCTTTATTTAGATGACCCACAACCAATTGGGAATCAATGTTAGCCTGTAAGTTATGTGTCCCAAGACCGCTAGCTAGTTGCAATCCGGCTATCATAGCCTCATATTCAACCTCATTATTGGTTGCTTTAAAACCAAACATAAGAACGGTAG
The DNA here is from genome assembly GCA_026586065.1 of Dioscorea zingiberensis. Taxonomy (NCBI): domain Eukaryota; kingdom Viridiplantae; phylum Streptophyta; class Magnoliopsida; order Dioscoreales; family Dioscoreaceae; genus Dioscorea; species Dioscorea zingiberensis. The sequence goes on along the minus strand of CM048821.1, from coordinate 39,120,041 downwards.
AAGTGCTCCATCCGGATGGCAATTATAGAATCAACCCTCCTCCTGAACTGTCTCCAGTGGAGAAACCATCCGTATGTAAGTTCCATTGGGATGAAAGGTTGTGTTCTGTTTCAGATAGCTTGGTCTTTGAGGGATCGTCATCAATGGTAGTTGTAAGCTCAGAAATAAAATCTGCAAGTACTTGTGCCTTTATAGCAGTGCGAGGCTCATAGCTAATGTCATATTCCCTAAGCTCAAGTACCCATCGGGCTAAACGCCCCGATGTGTTTGGCCGATGTAAAATCTGCTTCAGTAGTTGATCGGTTAATACCCATATCAGATGTGACTGAAAATAGGGGCGGAGTCGCCGAGCCGAAACCACTAAAGCATAGGCCAATTTTTCAAGAGAGAAATCTTGACTCGGTATCAGTGAGGACCTTGCTTGTGTAATATATCGGCTTTTGCAAATTGTCCTCAATTTTTACTAACATTGAGCTGACAACTGCATCAGTTGCTGAAAAGTAACTATAGAGCTCTTCTCCTGGTTGAGGCTTGGCCAATAAAGCTGGTGACAGCAGGTATTCCTTCAACTGCACGAATGCTTTCTCTCATTCTTCATTCCACTATACTTTGGGTGCCTTCCTTAATGCTCGGAAGAAAGGAAGATTCTTCTCTCCTGACTTCAAAATGAATATCCCCAAGTCTGCTAGTAGACCATTTAGTCTCTGTATTTCTTTAATGGTTCTTGGAGATCTCATTTCAAGGACAGCCAGCACTTTCTCCGGGTTTGCTTCAATCCCCCTGTGTATGAGCATGAACCCCAAAAATTTTCCAGATCGGACACCGAACGTATATTTATTGGGATAAAGACTCATCCCGTGTGCCCGAAGTGCAACGAAGGTTTCTTGCAAATCGGGACGTAGATGTCGTTCGGCTTTATCACTTTTTACTAAAATGTCATCAACATAGGCTTCCACATTCTTACTGATCTGATCATTAAACACTTTATTCACTAGTCTTTAGAAAGTTCTGCCAACATTTTTCAAACCAAATGGCATGACCTTGTAACAGTAAGTTCCTCTCCCCGTGATGAAAGAAATCTTCTCCACATCAGATTCAACCATTCGAATTTGATTGTACACTGAATAAGCATCGAGAAAACTAAGCATTTCGTACCCTGATGTAGAATCTACTAAATTATCGATAAGAGGGAGAGGGTAGTAGTCTTTAGGACATGCTTTATTAAGATCAGTGAAATCCACACACATCCTCCACTTCCCTGTAGATTTCTTGACTAGTACAACATTTGGTAACCACTCAGGGTAGTAAACTTCTAGGAATGAAATCTGACTTTAAAAGTTTGTCAACCTCTTCTTGGCGACTTATGGCGGTTGGGGGCAAAGCTTCTATGTTTTGCACAACCGGCTTGTGTCGGATCGACATTGAGTCGATGTTCAATGACTTCTCGAGGACCCAGGGCATTTCTTCTGATCCAAGCGAACACATCGGAATTGTCCCTTAGAAGATTTAGTATTTCATCTTGTTGTGCTGGGGGAAGCTCTACTCCTATTTGGATGGTTCACTCTAGTTGTTCCTCCTTCAGGGGTATTGTTTTCAGTTCTTCCATTGGGGTGGGACGACGTTTCTCCCATTCGTCCTCTTCGTGTTGTATGACTTCTACAATGAGTGCTTCTCCATATCGGCTGTCTCCTTCTCCTTGACTTTTGAGCATAGTAACATAACATTGGCAAGATGCTAACTGGTTGCCTTTTACTTCACCGCAACCATTTGGAGTTGGAAATTTGATCATCAAATGGTAGGTTGACCAGATAGCTCTCAATTGATTAATCGATGGCCTCCCTATGATGATGTTGTAGCTCGACGGACAACGGACAATCAGAAAGTTAATGAGAGCAGTGGTTGTCAGTGGAGGAGTGCTAAGAGTTAGTGAAAGAGAAATCATACCGTCGGGTTGTAGAGGGCTACTATTAAACCCGATGAGTGGAGATTTCAGCTTTGGTTTCAAGTTCTCTGTAGGAAGTTTCACATCCTATCAAAGGCTGGGGAGGAGAATATAATATCTACGAACTCAGATATCAATCAAGACTCATTCAGCGGTGAAGATCTCGATCCGTCTTGGTAATTACAAGAGCATCATCATGGGGTGGTGAACCCCTTTTAGATCTTCATCTAAAAACAAATGCATGGATGCGCGGGGCCTTTTCAAGAATATAATATTTTGCATAGAACCCACCATTCTCACATAATTTTTCCTCGATGTGGAACTTTCCCCACCACATCCTGGGCCTTCAGCAATTACGGTCACGTGTATATCACTTGGAATGACTAGCTGTGGGGGAGGAATATGATCAGTATTTTGCTCCTTCTATAAGTACTAGTCCAGTTTGCCCTCTTGGATAAGATCTTCAATGGCATTCTTCAACTGGATATACTCTTCGGTGGGGTGTCCCTTCTCTTGATTAAATTGACAGAATTTCTTCCTCTTTTTCCTCCTCGGATTATCCTTCATAGGTTGCGGAGATTTCAACATCTTCTGGTGTTGAATTTATAACAGAATATCCTCCCAGGAAATGTTAAGGATGGAATAGTTGTGATACTTTTCCGCCTTTCGGGATCATACTTCTGGCGAGGAGGAAGCCTTCTATCATCAAACTGATCTGGTCGATTTGGATTTCGACCTCCTTCTCTTCGAGGCCTATCGTATTTTGGAGCTTCTTGCTTCAATTCCCTGTATAGTTGTTGTTGGTGATTCCCTCTTCTGATTTCCTCCATCTGCAGCAAATCACTCTCTTACAATTTAGCCTTCATCTCCTCAGAGGCTATGTATTTTGTTGCCGTCGCCAGGAAATCTGTTAGACAGGTTGGAGGTTCCCGGGTGAGAGAATCTTTGAAGGGTCCATCCTTTAACCACTTTACTACTATTCCTACAACCAATACAGAGTTATCATTGGACATGCCTGTGGTCTCTTTGTTAAAGCGACTTATGTAGGCGCGTAGACTCTCTTCTGGTGTTTGCTTGAATCCCAATAGCATCATGGGATTTTTCTTCAGCCTCGTATTGCTAGCAAGTTCTGAGAGAAAGAGATCAGGAAAAGGCTGGCAAAAACTATGTATAGTTCCTGGGGGGATACCCCTAAACCAATCATGAGAGATATCAGTAAGTGTTCGAGGGATTGCTCGACACCTAACAACTTCCATTGTTCTGTTTATCATCATCTCATCACAATAATTCTCCAAATGTTCTTGGGGATCAGATGTCCCATCATAATGACGAACATTTGGGGGTCTGAAATGTTTGAGGAAAGGAGTTTCCCAAATTTCCCTTATTAAAGGAGAAGTGATATGTGGCACAAGTCGTTGGACTCTGTCTCTCTCAGAAATATATCGGTGTGGAGATTGATAGCAGCGATATGGTGAATCATGCCGAGGAGATCAGTGTCTGGTATGATGTGGATATGGTGATCGATCTGGAAATGATGGATATCGATCAGGAGAAAGATAATGTCCTTGTGGTCGATATGGTGGTGATCGGACCCTACGTCTTTGGAACATTAGGTTCATAGATCGATGTGGAGATTGCAAGATCTCCCTTTTTCTCCGATCTTTCATTACATCTCCTCGGATGCGATAATTCCGATACCGATGTAATGGATTAGAACTTCCAGTAGAAGATCCCCCTCTTTGGTATCGCATCGGAGAATATGTTCGACGCCTAGGAGAGTAAGTTGCATTTCTTCCTCTACTCTCCTTCAGAGTCTGGGCGTCATGAGGGATAGTGGTTTTAGAGGCATGCCGCTGTACCTCCTGTAGAGCTTGTTTCAGCTCTTCAATCTTCCGCGCTATCCTTTGGACACGATCGGCATCATTCTCAACTCCACTATTTTCTCGGGGTATCTCTGCCGTCAGAGATAGAGCATCTTCAGTAGGAACAGCGATTGGAGCTCCTTTCTTTCCCTCTTGGGCCTGAAATCTATTAGATTTTCTCTGAGTAGTAGCCATGGACTTTTAGTTCAAAGTCCATTGGCTAGCATCAAATTGTTAGTTACTAAAATCGAGGATGAGATCCTAACTTTGGCTTAACAATTAATTTTCTATAAATTCAATTGTTAAGCCAAAGTTAGAATCTCATTACGATTTTAGCACTAACACAAGAAAATAAATATATAATAAAAGATATATGAATCCGGAAATAATGCTAATCATATGCATTATCTTCTCGTTAGGATTAACATGCCAAGCATTTGAGAAAAAACAACTTAGGATACATTCAATAACTTATGCATTCATAGTGTCACCGACACCTATACAATGCAGTATCATATCAACCTGCGTATACCACCACGACCTCAATGATGGTCTATCTTAGGATAAATCTTGGAGTGGAAGCGTATCCCACACCTATCAACCTTCATTATAACTGGCATGTCTTGCGTAGGGTGCACCTCTGTCCATATTCCCAACTTCTTTGTTATCTTGTTCCTGTTCTTATTTCCTTTCACATATGCATTTGCACCCACAGTGCAAGAATAAGATAATCAAGCGGCTAGTAATAAGATCATAATACAAAACTAGAGACATTGCATAAACTCCGAATAAAGCTCATGCAAAACCATATAAATAAATTCGACAATAAAACCCGATCATAAAAACATTCCAAGTATAGTGTAATCACTCACCTGAGGTCCTTCGCTATTTAAAAATTGGTTGGATCCTCCTCCGTGATCCTCTACCTGTTTCCTTGTCCTATACAAATATAAGAAATATATTTAAAATATTTGGATATATTTTAGAGATTCTTCCCCTCTTCTAATCTACAGCATAGCTAGAGTTAAGGTGGTATACACTAACTATGTAATTATGCCTAGTCATTATTTTAATCCATCTATAATGACCCATATATATATCCCATCTTTAAAAATTCTGTTCACAACATAATCATATAGATTAAAAGAAAACACATCTTGATTACAACTAATTCATGTAACAATTATACAAACAAAACTAACTCCATTTACTTTTTACTTAATGGAATTCTCTAGAACAAATAACAACGGATCAATAAGCGAACCATAAGGTACATGGAACAAATAACTCCTAACCACTTAACAATATGCAATCATTTCAACTCCATAACTGCATTTTTTAGAACCTTTATGTGCAGGAATTTCAAATGCCAAAATACAGCTTTTTATAGTGAAACTTCATAAATTTATTTGAAGATTTTTGACAGCTTGCGTAGTTTGAGAGAACTGTCCAAATCTCTTAATCCAGAAGTCTGATTTTGTTGATCTAAGATTCGTTAGAAATCTCTTTTGATAAACTTTCTAATGATATATTATACACTCCGATCAGGAGGGTATAAATAACTAATCTTCCCCTTGAAAAGGATAGCCAGACTAAAAAATGTAACTGCAGCACTTAAATTCCTGTTTTTCTCAAAACCAATTCTCTAAATAAATAAATTAGAGGGAATGGAGTTCATTATTAATAGTGATGTTTATAAATCTAACATAGTATAGAACTCCAGCCAAACCCATAATTTTCAGTTACTCAAGTTTATTAAGACATTATATCAAACAGTAACTTGTGGTTTATTGTCATGTGTATACAAATTAACAGAAGGTAAATCGCATCCTATGCACAATCCTATCTTCAAAGATCATGCATCATTCACAAGCTAATACTGAGGTTATGAAGTTTTCACGAAGAAAGATCAACTCATGCTTACACTTCCTTTACAAATCATTTAATAGCAAAGTTTGGAACCCATTATTATTTGTTGGTTCAAATAGATGAAATGATCTCCATATATCTGTATGCATACCAATACACGTACACCACATTTATCATTGTAGGTCACAAGCAAAGATGCTAGCAAAATGGAGCATCTAATTGCATACTTGGCTCTTTGTGGCATTGTGTCGAATGCTTAATATGCATCTATGTTTCTGGACAACAGAAGGGTCTCGAAAGTCTCTAGAATTTACCTTCCTTCTTAATTAGCTAATAATAGTACAAAGGGAGGATTAAGAGGGCTTCTGCTATGTTTATAATTCATAGAGACATTTAACCAAACAGTTGGTGTGCATTCAAAATCATAATTGAATTCTATGACCTCCCACTTGTGGAATTACTTGAATTTTACAATCATTCAAACATTTGTATCTAAGTAAATTTGCAACTGGTTTAGCATCCAATCTACATCCAATCCTTGGTCCCTAATCCATCAAGTCCTCACTAATTTATTTCTTTAACATCCAAGCAAAAACACCTATGAACGTAGGCGAGTTTCTAATACTTGACTTACAGGAGGTGTGAGCACATTCAACAGGCACACCGCGAGCTCCGAGTGTGATGTGGAAATCTTCAAAATTAATAACTATTCTCTATCATTCTACTTGGTCACTGCCGGGAGAGAAGAGAGGGAATGGATATGGAGGTCTTTGGAGCCTCTCCGGAAGGGAAGGAGAAGCTGTCGTCGGTGCTCACGGGAGAGGAGAAGGGACAACCCGACCAGATCCACTCCTTGCGACATCCACGGTACGCACGATAAGACTTTTGTCTTGTTTGGGGCTTTAATATTTGAGAATTGATTAATCAGTTTTACTAAACTGTAATCATCTTTTTATCCCTAATTCATTTGGATTAGGAATTTTACACATTGGTCCTCGCAACATCACGAAATTAAGTAGTGTTTTTAATCCTCTTAATAACACTTAATACAAACGGGTTTTAGATTTGCATTTAGGTCCTTCTATTAGACAATTATTCATAAAAAAAAGCCCTTAGTCTTTTCCAATTCACACTTTAATCCTTTAGTTGTTTTCTCTCTCTAATATATGCATGAAATGGAAACTATTGTATAAAAGTCCCTCTAATGAGACTTGCATTCCATGCAAGCCTTCACACAAGACCATTTTGCATATAACTCTTTCTTTAATTTATATTATTTATATAAAAGTTCAGAACTTTCCCAGTAATTTCAAATAAGTTATGAGGAGTCAAACCTTTTCCCGATCATTAGTATTAATCCAACAAGGATAAAAATACTAAACTAGAAAAGGTAAACAGTGTATGAAAATTTTTAAATTTCTCTAAAAATCGAGGCGTTATAGTTTTCCATATTCCCTTCCAATAAAATACTGCAGTCATTATTTGATAAGTTGCATGCATTCCTGAATGACCACCCATAGCACTGCTGTGAAAGTATTCTAGTAATTGATTTCTCAGCTCTTGAACTTCCCAATTACAAATTTCCCTTTTATGAGTAATTGATTTTGTGTCCATGTGTATTGAGTAGGTTTTTCCTTGCTGTAGTGTCTGAATTATGCTTTGCAGTTATTGTCTCTCTGCAAGGATTCCTTTGCTTGGTTTACCAATTCAGATGCTATGATTGATAAGGCATGTGTAAAAATTTCTGGAGATTGGAGTCTAGATAATACATTTGTTGTTGAGTTTGTTTTCCTAGGTTTGTATGGTATTTTATAATCAAAGGGACATCAGCTTAGACAACAAGGGTATATTGACTTGGAGTGGTTAATTTACATTCCAGCGGGTATTTGATTCTTTGGTGGTTCTTTTTATTACAAAATGCACGCCCATCAGATATTATTCCCATTTCTTTACTGGAAATAATATGACAAACGTTTCCTTGTCATATTCTGGTAGAGTCTGATGCCTTTGGGAAAGCATTTTACTAATATAGGCTATGGGATGACCTTTTTGTAGTAAGATGGCTTAAATACCTATGTTGGATGCATGTGTATCTACTGAAAATTTTTGGTTGAAGTATTGTAGTACCAATACTAGTGCTATAATCAATGCTTGCTTAGTCTTCTCAAAGGCATGTTGATTTAGTTCAGTCCAATGGAAAACTTTTGACTTTTTTAGCAACTGGTATAATGGGTGGGTTAGCAATGCATAATGTTTTATAAATCTTCTGTAGTAGCCAGCTAGACCCAGAAATCCCCTAAGTTGTTTGATTGTTTTGGGGATGGGCCAATATTGAATTGCTGCTATTTTTTTAGGGTCAGTGATAACTCCTTCCTTGGTAATGATATGACCCAAATAATCTATTGAATTTATAACAAAACTACACTTACTGATTTTGCCAAATAAAGAGTTCTTCAATAACACTTGTAATAATGAATCAAGGTGAACTTCATGTTGATTTAAGTCTATACTATAGACTAACATGTCATAAATACTAGGAAAAATTTCCTCAAAAATGGTTTGAAAATTTGATTCATGAGGCTTTGAAAGGTTGATGGTCCATTTGTGAGCCCAAAAGGCATTACTTTGAAGTCAAAATGCCCTACATGATTCTGAAGGCTATATTTTGTATGTCTTTTGGATATATTATGATTGGATGGTAACCTGATCTTAGATCCAATTTAGAGAAAACAGTAGCCCCATGTAGTTCATCCAATAATTCTTCTATCAGTGGTATTGTGAATTTATCCTTGATGGTTAAGTTGTTAAGGCCCCAGTAGTCAGTGCATAGTCTCCATGAATTATCCTTTTTCTTTACCAAAACCACTGGTGAGGAGTAAGGTGAGTTGCTATTTTGAATTACTCCAGTATCTAATAGCTCTTGTCTTAATGCTTCAATAATATTCCTTTGTAGTGCTCCATATCTATATGGCATATACATACTAGTTTAGCCCCTTCTTTAAGATTTATTTGGTGATCATGTTTTCTTTGAGGAGGTAGCCGTTTTGATTCTTGAAAAACCTACATATTCTTCTTCAAAATTTCTACAATTCAGTGCTAGGTATTTAATGCACAGGAAGACTTCCTTCTGTTTTGGTTCCTTTGATTCTTGAAGATTCAAAATTGTGATATGAAACCATTGATTCTGAGACAATTGCGAATCCTTGTTCAGTAATTTCTTCAATTTATTTTCCTTGACCCATTGTATTTGATTATATGTTTCTCCCTTGAGTATATAACTTTGATTGCCATACTGGAATCTTATTTGTAACTACTTGAAGTTCCACGCAATATCACCCAATTCAGACAACCATTATACTCCTATTATCATATCATAATGGATTAATTACACTTTTCGTCCCTGAAAATGGTGTCATTGTTCACTTTTATCCTTGTATTTTCAAAATGTTCAATACAGTCCTTGTGTATTGCATATTTTCTTATGTTCGTCCCTGAAAATGGTGTTATTGTTCACTTTTATCCTTATATTTTTAAAAAATGTTCAATACAGTCCTTGTGTATTGCGTATTTTGTTCTATTTGGGTCCCTAATATTGTATTGCGCATTACACAAGGACTGTATTGAACATTTTGAAAATACAAGGATAAAATTGAACAATGACACCATTTTCAGGGACGAAAAGTGTAATTAATCCTATCATAATTGTCTAAGGGTAGAATTAGAAATTTAGCTTTGAATTTATATCCTTGCATGTTCCATGAGAAATCTCTACAGATTTCTCTGCAGATCAGAACATTTTCATTAGTTGCTGATACCTTCAATTCTGTAATTAGTTCTAATATACAACGCATCTTTTTGGCTCCCTTGAAATCTGAAAAATTATGTGTACTCCCTTAGTCGATTAAAAGGAACAAATTACTGGTTCCCATAGAACATTTAATCCTTATAGTTTGGAAGCTATATGCTTATGTAAGAGCATGAAAGGATAACTGAGGGATTATAGTTTCAGTCTCATTCAAGTCAGTCCTGCTGAATATTATATCGAATTCTTCAAGGTAGTGCTGTAAGGATCCAATTTGTTTCAGTTTCTTGACTTTTGAAATAGGATTTATGAATAATTGCCCTCCAAACCTATATGTGGTTGTTGTCACAAATTCCTTCCAAGAAATTGCCTTATCTTTAACCTTGGTTTTCTAGAATACCTTATACCAATGCAAAGCTTTGCCATCCAAATGTATGGATGTTAACTTCACGTTATTCAACTCAATAGTGTTATCTAATTCAAAGAATTGTTCAACTTTATAACCATTCAGGATGCAAGAACCATCAAATCTTGGGAATTCTAGTTTAGCATAGTGATATGAATTCACAGAAATCCTACTAGGGCCTAAGATACCATCTCCTCTAATAGCTTCATGGGGTTGAGTATGAGAGGTTATCTCTATATTTTGGAGAGCAATCCGAATGATCATCATCTTGATCTCTTTCATAGCCCTATTGCTTTGATCTCTGTTTTCTTGGGGATTGCCTTTGTATGTTTTTCATCAGCTTCTTTGAGCAAGTTTCAAAGTCTTTGAAGTCTTATTTCTTGCTGTTATTGGCCATGATCAAGATCTATGTCTTTGATTCCAGTGATGCAGAGAAACCCTAAAATTTGAGAGAGAAGGAGAAGAAGAAGACAGGAGAGAGAGAATTAAGAAGGGAAGGAGAGAATTTCATCAAGATTCAAACTAATTTCCATTTCTCATCAGATTACAGTTATAACCTGTTGTAAAATGAATGGACGGCTAAATTAAATTCTACTGGGCTCGGCTATTATAAAAGCTCATCCATGGTTGAGATATAAGAGCGAATGGATAGCCCAGATTTGCAATGATTCCGGGACCCATCTCTTTACAACCTTTGTGTGGTTGAGATTAGATCTCAATCAGCTACTTGTATCATCCCTTAATCAAAGATTGCTAGCTCATTAGCTAATCCATTTCTACCCAATCAGGAAGCTTTTGTGCTTCAACTGAATAACGGCCACGAATTTCTTCAACTACTCTTCATTCTGGTTATTGATGCAGGAGGCTCGAGTCAAATGTTGGTGCCGGGTTGGCGGGTCAACGTAAAGACGGGAAGTTATCGAGTCAATTCCAAGATTGGGTCGGTTTTGGGTGTGGTTCGGTATTTTGGCCATAACTTTGGCTATCAATATCAGAATCGGGCGTTCGACCCCAATTCGGAAAGCTCTTTGCGACGCGCATGACATGGAGACGTCATATTAGAGAGAATTTTATTTTATTTTTTCCTATTTTTATAAATATTTAATCCGCCAAATTATGGTTTTCGGTCTTTTTCTTATTTTTGGTAATATTTCATATGCCAAATTAGGATAGGATTTGAATCCGATTTGATCTCGGATTTTTAGGAGTTATCTGATTTGTTTAGAGTTTTAAATTTAGATAAGTTTAGTTTTAAATAATAATTTGCCAATTTTAGCAAATTTAGATTAGATGATAAGGTTTCTAGGTTAATCTTTTGAGGCTATTTAACCCGGCTTGTGGGTTAGTTTTCCATTATTGAATTTTGATTAATAATATTTTCTTGAATTTCAGAGTATTTTCTCTAGTTCTTTTGGTTCTCCGTTTGTTCTTCCTTGCGGTCCTTTGGACTTAGCTTCTTGAGTTAATCGCTACCCACTTGGTGTCGGTTGGTACCATAGCTCATCATCTTCCTGGGAAGCGTCATCATCGACATCAATGACGGTGGTAGGTGGTGTCGAGGTTGGACCGGGGTTCCGGTGAGGAAGTCGATGCACCCGTGACCTGAGCACCCTGGAGACGATGAACAAGGATCTACAAAGGCAAGTCGCGGAGTTAACCTAACGCTTAATGATCAAAGATTTGCAAAGGCAAGTCAAGAAATTATCAAGGCATCAGGCGGCGATCGATTTTGATCATGGTTGTCGTGGGCAATTTCCAGCTGAGGATATCCAACACTATAATCATAGCGATCAGAGGTTTGGCCAACCCATCTACCAACCCATCTACGACGATGATGTGGAGGAGGAGATCTCGCCCATCTTCAACAATGATGCGGAGGAGGAGATTTTGCCCATCTTCAACGATGATATGGAGGAAGAGATCTCACCCATCTACGACGACTACGAGGAGGAAATTGGCGAGCTCGAGGAGGAAATTGGTGAGCCCATCTATGATGATGATGGGACTAGCGTTGTGTTGGTATCTCGATGGGAGGAAAACCCTCCTGGCCCGGTAACCAACACTACTAACCTACTTTCTGTCTCTAGGGTTTTGATTGAGATCAAGCACGGAGATCCAGACCTACCAACAGAGATGCAGTCGAACTCGGGGTCGAGTTCTTTCCAACTCGAGGTGACTGATGCAGGAGGCTTGAGTCAAATGTTGGTGCCGAGTTGGCGGGTCAACGTAAAGACGGGAAGTTATCGAGTCAATTCCAAGATTGGGTCGGTTTTGGGTGTGGTTCGGTATTTTGGCCATAACTTTGGCTATCAATATCAGAATCGGGCGTTCGACCCCAATTCGGAAAGCTCTTTGCGACGCGCACGACATGGGGACGTCATATTAGGGAGAATTTTATTTTATTTTTTTCTATTTTTATAAATATTTAATCCGCCAAATTAGGGTTTTCGGTCTTTTTCTTATTTTTGGTAATATTTCATATGCCAAATTAGGATAGGATTTGAATCCGATTTGATATCAGATTTTTAGGATTTATCTGATTTTTTTAGAGTTTTAAATTTAGATAAGTTTAGTTTTAAATAATAATTTACCAATTTTAGCAAATTTAGATTAGATGATAAGGTTTCTAGGTTAATCTTTTGAGGCTATTTAACTCGGCTTGTGGGTTAGTTTTTCATTATTGAATTTTGATTAATAATATTTTCCTGAATTTCAGAGTATTTTCTACGGTTCTTTTTGGTTCTTCGTTTGTTCTTCTTTCACGGTCCTTTGGATCCAGAGCTAGGCTACTTGGAGTTAATGCTACCCAGCGGCCAGATTATCTTCCTGTTCCTCTATGTTGTTCTTCCTTTTTTACACAACATGGTAGAACTCCTCCGCCTAAGGATCCAAACTCGCCCTAATCCTCTTCCCCCTCTCAATCTCCCAGACCTGATGAGAAGAAGAAGAAGAAGAAGAGACATTGTAGCAGTAATCAATGTTTTTAAAACTGGACCGGCAAGCGAACCGGTCTCACAATTAGGTCACGGGTCAGTTGGTCTGACCAGATGACCCATTCCGGTTAGACCAGATGATCACGTCATAAATAAATAAATAAATAAGTCGTAATAATAATAATAATAATAATAATAATAATAATAATAATAATAATTATTATTATTATTATTATTATTATTATTATTATTATAATATAGAACCTCTAAAATTTATGAATTGTAAAACATCATTCGCAATGAAAATACTGATCACGATGAAATCAATCAAACTGATCGTCAGAATTTACTATATACCAGCTCAAAACCGTTTCTAAAATCTAGACCCAGCCGTAGCCAAAGTGATGCACACAATGATGGCCAAGAGGTTGATTCGGGCACTATCGTGGATGCTCACATAAGTAGAACGAAGCCTCTGCATGACGATGACTGTGGCGGTTGCGGCAGTAGATAGTTCGGAGTGGAAGTTACTCTCAGCTGATAGCTCTCGGAAAAAAGCTATTTTAGTAGAGGTTTACCAAGTGTTTAGATTCAAAAGGTCTATTATTGAATGAATACTATGTTGTCTTGGCTCTAAAATGTATCACTTGAGCACATTTCCTGTATTGAGTGCTTTAAAAGTTATTTACACCTTTTTGAGGTCGATAGATGCTAAAATGAGCAAAGTTCTAATGCAACAAGTTAGATGAATCAGCAGAGTGGTGAACATCGCGATGTTAATTTCAGCCAGAGAGCAGTTTTGGAGAAAAAACTCAGATCGCAATGTTAAAAAGATACATCTCGATGTCAAGATCTTAAGGAATCTCAGACTGGGGAGAACATCACGATGTTAGATTGGGACATCGCGATGTCTAGAGTGCCAAGTATAAAAGAAGGCTGAGTGGCTAGGGTTCAGCATCTTTGGTTTGGGTGGCAGCAGTTGCGCTGGAGCATTGATATGGAGGGCTTTCTCCAACATTTTGGTGCTGGTGTCTACACATTCATGAGGGGAAATCTTTAGCCTTTAATGTTTGATTATTATTGAACTATTATTAGTTTAAGTATGAATGTTTGTGTGTATGATGCCATCTCTTTGGGTTCATCTTTTGTAATGGTAGCCTAAACACCCTTTCTAGGGTTGTATGGATGTTGTGACTTGAGTTCAATATTATCTTTCGCTTTGCTTTGATATCTTGTGCGTGGATGTACTCGTGAATCTACCTTGCAAACTCTTGTTGGTCAAAAGGAAACAAGTATCTTAATCCTAGAGCACATAGGCATATGAGCTTGAGGAAAGAGTAGAAATATAGGATGGATGGAGTGACACTGCATTGGCCTCTAACTTAGGCATAAGTTAAGGTATTTCCACTTTCTTGGTAGAGGTTAGCCCTATAATACTTCTATCATTCCCATAGATATATGGGAATTAGGGCATGTACCTTAGAAGTAATTATAAGGTCTTGTAAGTTACACCCGAAGTGCACAAAAGTGCAATCTCTACAATTGTAATCCCATATCCACAACCTTGATATCTTAGCAAGCCAAGGAGAAAACCTTAACAAGTCAAGTAACACCATACAACCCTAGAACTTCATACTTGAGAGTTTCCTCTTTTATGACCTTCATTCTCACGTAATTCATTCTAGACTTGGTTACAACTTTCACTACTTAACAAACACTCTCCTAAAAGCATCTAATACATTAGTTTAGAAAACCTAGTATCCGTTCCATGAGGAATTTGATCCGATACTCACCAGATTTATTACTTGCGACCAAGTACACTTGCGTGAGGCGGCTTGAGTGTTCGCACTCATAGCCAGCGGTCAATAACATTTTGGCGTCATTGCCAGGGAATGATGCAGGTTTTCATATACTAGATGGAGTAGGAAGTAGATTAGTTCTATTTCGTTTTCTTATATTGTGTTGTCGAGTTAAAATTGTGTTATAATTGCTTATTGCAAAAGTTACTAGTAATTTTGTACATATTTAGAATTAGTTCGTTACTTTGTTCTCTTGTGTGTTTTGTGGTGGTCAATTGTGTTCTCATTAAAAATATTGTATTGTTTTGCATTTTATGAGGGAATCACCCCTAGCCCCTCTGGATCCAGAAATTGAAAGGACTCTCCGAGAGTTAAAGGAAAGGAAACAGAACTCAACAAAACATAACAAGTTCATTAGAATCTAACAACATGGAACATGGTAGAGATAACCACCCATTGTTCGAGTACTCTATGCCATCGTCTGAAGGACATCAATCAAGCATTGTAAGGCCAACTGGACCGGGTACTAACTTTGAAGTTAAACCTTCTATGATACAAATACTTCAGAATATAGGACAGTTTTCAAATATACAGAATGAAGATCCCAACATTCATAAAAGAAATTTGTTGGAAATCACGGATAACTTCAAAACAGCTAGGGCTTCAGATGATACAATAAGATTAAAGCTATTCCCTTTCTCCAACAGAGATAGAGTGAAAGAATGGTTATACTCAATCCCGGTGGCCTCTATAAACAATTGAGAGGAGTTGAGACAAAAATTCCTCAGTTTTTTCCCACCGGAAAAAACAATAAAAATCAGAAATGAGTCAATGGGATTTGCACAAAAGGAAGGAGAGAGTTTAGTAGAGGCATGGGAGAGATTTAAAGGGTTACAGCGGTTATGCCCTCATCATTGATTGACTAAATGCCACTTGGTCCCTTCATTTTATAATGGTATGTGGAGCAGTAACAGAGCTATTTTGGATACAGCTGCTGGTGGTGCTTTCAACATTAAGCCTATTGAAGAATGCTATGAGTTACTTGAGACAGTGGCATTTAATAGTAGCTAATGGCTGACTTGTGACAGAGCCATTCAGGGGAAAGTGGCTTGCATTCAGGAGGAAGAAAGAGCTTCAGATTTGCAAATAAGGTTCACGGGATTGGAATAAAAAATTGAGAAGCTGGCCTCTTTTGTAAGTAATATGTCTATGCACTCAACTCCGTCGGATTCATCATTTATGGCCGCTCCGGCGGCTGTTGAGGAGGTCAATGCAATAGGCAACACTTCCGGGGCAATAATCGAAACTTCTCTCGAAGTTGGACCCCAAGTTGGAGGTGAAATGCATCGTCTAGCTCCCAAGGAGAACCGAGATATGGACAGCCGTGATTCTTTAATCAGAGTAAGCCCCTTGACAAAAATCCAAGTCTGGAGGATAAGTTTGATTAATTTATGGTTGAATGCAGAACCAATTTCCAAGCCCAAGGTAATGCTATTAAAAACCTCGAGCTTCAAATGGATCAAATGAGTAATAAGATAGGGACTCGAGACTCGGCCAAAGGGTGTGCTCCTAAGCGATATTGAGAAGGACCCGAGAAATAAGGAACAAGGGCATGTAAAGGCGGTCACTTTATGGAGTGGAAAACAATTGCAAGCACCCAAAGCAATAGAATCTGAGATTGACCAGAAAAAGGTGGAAGAAAATGATACATAAGAGGAAATTGCAGACAAGGAGGAAGAAGTGAAACCATTGCCATCGCCACCATTCCCCCAATGGTTGAAAAATCACGGTTTTGAAGTTGAAAAATTCAAGCAACTTCATATAACGATCCCTTTTTCTGAAGCATTGGAGCACATACCAAATTATGCAAAATTCATAAAGGAGTTTTTGGCTATGAAGAGGAAGATAGTAAGCCACAAAATAGCTGTTACTGAAGAATGCAGCTTGATTGTACAAAGAGCATTACCACCCAAGTTAAAAGACCAAGGAAGCTACTTGGTCCCATGCAACATAGGAGAAACATTTGCCGGGTATGAACTATGTGACCTCTAAGATAGCATAAATCTAATGCCCCTCACAATTTACAACAAATTTGGCCTTGGAGACCTCAAAGAAACAAGTATCACACTTTAACTTGCCGACCAATCAATTGCCAAGCCATGTGGAGTACTAGAGGATATTCTAGTACGGATAGACCAAATCATTTACCCAGCCGACTTCATCGTGCTTGATTACGAGGCTGGTAAAGAAGTCCCCATTATTTTTGGTCATCCCATACTACTCACCGGAGGCGCATTGTTTGATATGCCTAAAGGAAAAATCACTCTAAAACATGGAGCTAAGCAGCATGTGTTCAATGTCATCTCCCCAGCTGTGACAAGCCCATCTTTGTCTATCATGGATTTGATTGCCTTATATGATGAAGAGGTACATGGTCATCGTAAAAAACCTCCCTGATTAATGATTGTATTGTTGCAGGAAGCACAGAATGCAAGGACGAAGAGCCGAGTTTGAAGGCAGTGCCTAACATAGAGTGTAAAGAGACTGAATAGTTACCAAAAGCTAACCTTGCATAACTTCAAAGAGTATGGATGGCAAGCAGGGGGACGATGACCCTTCCCCTATCCATGAATAAAGACCGACACTTAGTCTAGCTAACGACTGTAAACTTAGCATTGCTTGAGAGGCAATTCAAGACTTGTAGTTTTCGTATTCTTGCTTTAGCTTATCATGAATAAAATCAATCCCTTCTTATGCATTGCGCAGCCCAAGTTTGGGGGAGCCTAGTGAGACACACCAAGCCTTGAAAGATCGTAGCATGTTAGAAATAAGGCAACAATCTGTTCGACTTCAATTTGGTATAGATTCACACTTCCAAAGACCTATAGGTGAGTACCAGAAGTACAGGGGAGGTTATTTAAGAAAAATCTGAAGTCCTGCAGTTTACATCGTGATGTGTTGCTCCCCACATCTAGAAACAACAAGCCTAGCTTGTTGGACATCGCTATGTGTTAAAACTACATCGTGATGTTTCCCTGCCTGAGAAAAAACTTGGATTCTGATAATTAAGATTGAGATATTCCTAGAGGGCATCGCGATGTCATACCGCATCACTGTTTGAACTGCTTAGACATCGCGATGTCGCTTTTGCACATCGCGATATCGACATCGCGGTTAAGTTAAACAAGGGAAGCGCCGATTCATTCACCTATTTTCTATTCCTTTTTCCTTGGGTGCTACATCGGGGTTGGTGAGTGTTTTCCCATCTTTTAGTCTTCAATCAGACCTTCTAGGCATTCAAGCACTCAGGTATAAATTTTTATTATCCATAACATGGTTTTCACCTTTCTATTTTGTTAAATTGTGAATGGATGAACAATCCTATTGAATTTCTGACTTTGAATGTTTGATGAGATGATGAATACCTCATGTAGAGGTCAATGGGTATGTTTCTATATATTGGCGACACTCAATGTATAAGGGGACACTCTGCAGAAATTTCGGGCAAATTCTATACTTAGGGTATTCTCTCGGAGGGTCCACAGAGACCAAGAATATTTTTCCTCAAAAATTTGCCCCTCCTTAACCCGTACGTATTCATTGTGTTGCCTTACAAGTATGCCCATATTTGTCGTAGTGTCTATGGGTCATTGAACGCTAATATGCCCCTGTCTCTCTGTAGGATGACCATGGCTCCAATTATGTGTGTTGCCCCTACTAGTGAGACGACACCTGGCGCGCACCCAGCCAACCAGGGGAGTACTCTACTGACTTATCTTCCCCTCTCACCCTTCCTTTTGTCATCCTTCTGCATGGGAATCATTGGGGATGATTATCTCATTTTGTTTGGGGTGAGGATATATTTTGCTGGTGATATGTCTTTTTTTTAACTGTGAGCATGTGAAAAAATACTTCTCTATACTTGCATGTATATGGTGCACACACCTATTGCACTTAAATGAAAAGGGGTTGCTGCCGAGTTTACTGAACATGTGACATGGATAAATTGGATGATGTACGTGTCAAACTAGAAGAATTTCACTTTGATATCACTTTGATGCTCTGGAGATTCCCTGAACTTCAAAGAATGACTCAAGATTATTGAAGTCACTTAAAAAGCATGCATGCTTTAGGAAATGGAATTAGGATATAGGACCCCAAGCAGCGGAGTAGCACTTGAAACATAGGAAGAGTCTCAGAAACCGGGGGTACAAGTGAGCTTCCATCAAGGTGACTATTAATTTATGCTTAGACGAAAGTTGGATCCATTAAGGACGCCCTACTAATAAATATGTGAAAAAAAAGAAAGATGTGAAGCAATAGCTTGCCCCGGAAGTAAGGATTTCTACTAGTTGAGAGTATTGAAAACTTAGCTAGGGAGTTATATGCTTCTAATTCCATTCCCTCTTGTATGCATCTATCTTCTGATCTTTACTAAGCTCAAGCCATCGTATGTACAGAATTCCAAGCATGAGTGACTATTCTTTATTCATAAGTACTCTTGTTTGACAATACAAAATAAGAAAGTCACAATGCACCTATTCCATATGCATTGGAAGCAAACCCTAAATGAGTTACCAACTCGAATTATTGTGTTGTGGGTTTCTCTTGTTCATTGCTTGAGGACAAGCAACAGTTCAAGTTTGGGGGTGTGATAGCTCTCGAAAAAGAGCTATTTTAGTAGAGGTTTACCAAGTGTTTAGAGTCGATGAAAGGTCTATTTTTGAATGAATACTATGTTGTCTTGGCTCTAAAATGTATCACTTGACCACATTTTCTGTCTTGAGTGCTTTAATAGTGATTTACACTTGTTTGAGGTCGATAGATGCTAAAATAAGCAAACTTCTTATGCAACAGGTAAGATGAAGTGGCAGAGTGGTGAACATGGCTATGTTAATTTCAGCCAGAGAGTAGTTTTGGAAGAAAAACTCAGATCATGATGTTAAAAAGATACATCGCGATGTCAAGATCTTAAGGAATCTCATAATAGAGAGAACATCGCGATGTAAGATTGGGACATCGCGATGTCTAGAGCATCAAGTATAAAATAAGGCTGAGCAGCAAGGGTTCAGCATCTTGGGTCTGGGTGGCGGCTAGTGGGCCGGAGCATTGATCTGGATGACTTTCTCCAGCATTCTAATGCTAGGGTCTATACATTTATGAGGGGAATCTTTAGACTTAAATCTTTGATGTTTATTGAACTATCATTAGTTTAAGTATGGATATTTGTGTGTATGATGCCATTGCTTTGAGTTCATCTTTTGTAATGGTAGCTTAAACACGCTTTCTAGGGTTGTATGGATGTTGTGACTTGAGTTCAATATTATCTTTGCTTTGCTTTGATATCTTATGCGTGGATGTGCTCGTGAATCTACCTTGCTAACTCTTGTTGGTCAAAAGGCAACAAGTATCTTAATCCTAAGCACATAGGCATATGAGCTTAAGGGAACAATAGAAAAATAGGGTTGTGGAGTGATAATCGCATTTACCTTTAACTTAGGCATAAGTTTAGGCATTTCCACGCTAGTAGTAGAGGTTAGCCTTAAAATGCTTCTATCATTCCCATAGACATATGGGAATTAGGGTATGTACCTTAGAAGTAGTGGTCTTGTAAGTTGCACCCGGAGTGCACATAAGTGCAATCTCTACCACTGTAATCCCATATCCCAACCTAGATATCTTAGCAAGCGAAGGAGAAAACCTTAACAAGTCAAGTAACACCATAAACTCTAGAACTATATACTTGAGTTTCCCCTTTTGTGACCTTCATTCTCACTTAATTCATTCTAGAATTGGTTACAACTTTCACTACATAACAAACACTCTCCTAAAAGCATCTAATATATTAGTTTAGAAAACCTAGTATCTATTCCCTTAGGAATTCAACCTAATACTCATCGGATTTATTACTTGCGACCACGTACGCTTGCGTGTGACAGCTTTAGTGTTCGCACTCATAGTTGGCTGTCAACATCAACGGCGGAACTAGAAGCAAAATTAAGGGGGTGCTGACTTAAACTTATAAAAAAATTATAAATACTAAAAAAATTTATATTAATTCAAACCTTATAATGAAAAAGACAAAACGACTTTTAAATTTTACTTTTCTAATATTTTAACTAAATTTATTTAATTTAGTTAGATTTTATGAGTGACAATATTATATTTTGTACAAAAATATATACAAAATATTGAGAAAACAATAAATATATTGGTATTATTTTAATTTTGAAGCTTAAAAGATGTAAAATAATTTTCGATATTTCAAAGCTGTTATATGTAAAAACATCCTTTTCCAAACTTGTCTAGAATCCTATAATCCGATGCAAGGGATTGGACAATAAAGATCAGAGGTTGATTGGATGGTCAAGATTGAAGGATTATACAGAGAATCTATAGAGAATCTCAACGTTGATTAATGCGTTCGAAAATATTATATTATATAAATGTTCAAAAATAATGTCTTTCCTTTCTCCAACTCCATGTCGTCTTCTCTCTCGCTCATCTAGGGTTTCTAAAGAAGCTGTGTTGTTGTCAATTGTGGCTACTTCCCCTTGTCCCCTTCAAGGCTGGCCCATCATCTTCAACAAGCTGATGAAGGACGTATATGAGCTCCGCCTCTAGAAGCGCTACGATCATGCTGGTTTTTAACTTTTAAGTAAAAAAAAAAAAAACCAGGGTCTACTTGGTTCTGGTCCAACTGGCCAGTTCGGCTTGGGTGCGTTTGACCAGTTTGACTTTTGATCAGCAATCCACACATACCCGGACCGGGCTGCTATCTTGTTCTCGGTTTTGCAGATCCGACTAGCCGGTCTGGTTCGGGTTTAAAAACATTGACAGTAATGCAGAGAGAGAGAGAGAATTTCATCGAAACGATAAGCCGGAGAGAAGGCCGAGCTCTTCATTGAGGTTAAAGCCGGGGAATAGAAGGAAAGAAGTGGGAGAAAGACGCAATAAATGTTGGTGAAAATGAGATTGAATGCTCCTTTCTCTTGTTCTTTTATATTTAGTTTAAATGCCAGCAATCACTCATCATAACAAAAAAACAATAATAATAATAAATCCCCAAGCTTCCACCCCCTCTTTTAATCTAGGAATCACTATTCATCAAATAAATATATATAGGGGTGAGTAATCTACGTACATGCCTAGATTCCAAATCTAATGATGGCCATACAATAACCATTGGATCAAATCCAACGGCTAGTGTACATCATGGCTTAATTTGTTGTTCTATCTATCACGGACAAAGAGGAGGGAATTGAGATAACTCCAACGAAGGCATTGAGGCATTCACCGAGGCCGAAGAAGCGTAGTGCGCAGAATATTGTTCGAGACGCTATGTTCATGGCTAGAGGAAACAAAACTACTCAAACTCAAGTCGATGTTGTTCGTTCCGGCGGGAAAAGTCTACGGAAATACCTTGTGGGAAGCATGCGTCCTCTCCGCTACCACCACCACCTAACATCCTCTATCAATCTCTCCAACTTCGATGATCAATACTTATGTTCCCCTCCACTGTTAGAGGCTTTTCATAACGTTCTATTATCACTGCCATCTCCGACTTCGTCGGTTGGGGGATGAGCCTCCAGGAGTTTGATCGAACCGATCAAATGGATAAGGTTATTTGGGATGGAGAGGTTGAGGATGAGGTAAATCCGATTAATTTGAAGGCAAAGGCTGAGGGAAGGAGGAGAAGGAGAGGCAGCGACCGTTGGATTTTGATCCAACGGTTAATCTAGGGACGTTCTTAAATGACAAATTGCCATATATATATATATATATATATATATATATATATATATATATATATATATATATATATATATGATTAGTTTTGATTTTTTACTTGTCACTAAAATAACTTTCAAATATTTTTTTTTAATTTTAAAAATTATTTAATATTTTTTATAATATTTTACTAATTTACCACATGTCACTAAATAAAAATGTGTAGTCAGAAAACCAAGTTTAGATTTTCAATTATCTACTCAATTAAAACAAAACAAGTACATTAATTAAAATAAAGCAAGTACATTAATTAAAATAAAGAATATATTAATTAAACATACTAATATAAACAAGTAGGAAGACATCTAATCAAACCAATTTGTGGATGTATCATCTCCATCCAAGTTGCTAGGGGTGCCTTCATTCATGTTGCAAGAGGTGCCTTCATCCATTGTTCTAGGGGTGCTTTCATTCATGTTGCTAGGGGTACCATCATAATAAACCCTTTCCTTGTAACATCTATACGTTCTGCTACCCAAAACAATTGGGTATTCAGAGAAAATGCCATATAACCTATGGAAATAATAGATCTCTTTGATCTTGTTGTAGCTGGCAGGAAAATTCCTTATCTTTTTGGAATGTCTCAAATCTATGCATTTCAAATGCATCTTTTTCTCTATTTCTTACAAGGTTGACTCTACCCATCGTAGATAATTGCTCAAGATACTTAGCCATTTTTAGATTATATGAACCGACAACAAGCTTGGACTTCTTTCTTCGTATTAGTCTAGCTTAGCGACTGGATTGTGACGGCTCATACGTATGATTGGTGATGTTGAAGCCACATCAGTTGGTGTCCCAATCACTAGGGGAATCAAATGTTATTAGCTCTTTTGATGGTAGCACCCATTCATTGGGTGTCATTTGTTTAGGCTGAAATTCTTGTGTGAAGAGGGGGTCCTTCTTCTCACCACAGAGGAGGTTCTTAGAGTGCGAGAAAACCTAGTCCGAAGGCTGGATAACCTTAAATCTTTTATAGCTCTTAACAACTTCCCAACATTGAAAATGAGAGAATTCCTTCTTAGCAGTAGCATTATACCAACGTTGTGCTTGAATTTGCTAATACAAATAAGTAAATTTAGTAAGTATATATTTAAAAAGTTTAGGTTACAATTTTTAAAAAAATAAAGTATGTTTTTATCTATAAAATATTGAATTATGTTAAAACAAGTAATTAAAATAAAAGTATCGGACATGAACGTATCAATTTAAATAAATAAAATATGTATTATATCATAATATTTATAAATAACCTCATCCCCTAGATTGGTACCACTTCGATAATTTTCTGACGCTTTTATCAAAGCATCCTTCCAATATCCTAGCGATTTATTCAACACTTTTTACCTACAAGAAGGACTTTTTTTTAGTAAGGAGAATTCACCACATTCGATATAAACTTTTAGTCAATGTGGTTCCACATTCTTGCATTTTTCATCTTGTTAAGGAGGAAAATACAAGCACGTGGCATCACCTGAGCGAAAGTGAGACCCGAGACCACTCAAGCCTCCCTAGCACCCTCAGGAAGACATATGGGGATTTCGCCATAACCAACTGGCAGGGGAGTACCGGTACACAAAAGGTGGAGACATCCTCTACACAGGGGTGCGAGGTCGTACGAGCCCAGCAGCCAAGAATGACAAACCAGCCGGCTTCCCGACAAGAGCCTGGCCCCGAGGTAAGAAAAAGTATCCCCAGCCAATGGCCACACGGGCCACCTCTCAAGTATAAGAAGGAGACTTAAGGGAGAGAAAAGGGGCAACCACTCTTCTTCCCAGAGACTCATTTTTTGAAAGGAAGAATATCCTTTACTCTCGTTGACGACTCTATTCCTTTCTACTCCTATCTCCTCCTCCAACACTTAACCTTCACCCAACTAACTTGAGCATCGGGGGATCTGGGGGAAGGAGCCACTAGACTTCTTTTGCAAGAATGAAGGACTCTCCCTCTGCGGCTGGCCTTGGGAAGCTTACATCCCCAACTTTGATTACCCCCACATCACTCCTTTTTCTTAGTTGGGCTCTTAGAGGAAACGACCCTCAAGGCGGTAACTGATCTGAGCATCAACAGTTTGGCGCCTTCTATGGGGACTAGAGCAAGAAGCCCTGAAGCGCTTATCAATGGCCAGAGCAAAGAAGAACCATACATTTTGGTCATTATAATTTAAAACTTTCAGATGCATTTCAGTGGATGTATTATTAAACTTCTCTCGTTGCAATTTTCTTAATTTGTGGATCATAATACTGTATGTTAGCCGAAAATCTCGTTATGCTATGTGGACCGTCAAGTTCTTCAGCAAACTGATGATGTCTTCTTGAAATTAAAACAATGAGATGGGTGTTCTCCTCTGGAGTTCACTTGAAGTGGGGACAGGAAAAGGAAAACCGGTGAGAGGGGGTAGGGCTTTGTTGCCCGTTCCCACTCCGATGGTTAAGTTAGTGGTTTGGCCAGAGATGAAGAGGAATGAGTTCAAGTTGAGCTTAGTTTTTGCTTATCTTTCCTTCTGGCGCTTCTCCTCTATGTATTGAGCTTTACTCCTCGGGATTGGATCCACAATGCGTAGGAGACATAATGATCGAGTGTCGTACCCTCCTGCGACCTTTCCCTTTGAGGTGGGTTTGTTTCCCTTGACGGAGTCTTGGTGGCTCTTGGGATAGGTGCCTCATTAAATTGGGGAAAGTTAGTGCTTCGACAGATGGAGTGCTGTGGTCTTTGTGAATGAATGAGTAGGGGCATCATGGGATTCAGCGTTCCTAGCGGAAGACTATATCAGCCGCCATACCTCTTCGTTCCACATAATGTTCCATTTTTGGTGGGCGCGATGGTCGAGTTAATGATGAATCGTTTCTTATTTTCCACATGTCGCTTTTCTGGGATGCGCCTCGGGGTGTCGTCCATCCGTTAATCCCATTTCCGAAGGTGGATCTTCGCCGTTGGCTTATTTCTAGGGCAGGTTAAATTCAATGTTTAAACCGGCATCTTCTTCGCGTCATACATCTCCTTCCTCTATTGTTGAGAGTTCCTTTTTCCTCCTTGTTGTTCTTTATTCAATGCTTTTTCATGTAGTGGTACATTCTTCCATGGTTATTGGGGAGAAGGGGCAGTAGTTAGGCTTCCTCCCACCGTGCCGGAAGGAGCTTGTATTGCCACGATTAGTAGTTCTCTGGCCCCTAGCAATCTTGCACAAGCGGCTCTTGACAATTTCCTCAGGTTTCCTCCTTTCATCTACAGGATTCCTAAGTTTCATGAGAGGCTAAACAATCCTCCAGAATGAGAGATCGCAATCTATGTAGACGCCTTAGTGTCTGGTCTTCGACTTCCCTTTTCTCCCATGGTTCGTGAGATTCTTTATTTATCATGAGTTGTATCCTACATAATTGGTTCCTAATTTATGGAGGATCATCTGTGGGTTTGGTATGATCTTCCAACATTTAGGCTTAGAGCTAGCCAACCATGCGTTGGTTCCGCCGTTTGTATTTTTCTAAAACCTTCTCCCTTTCCCGGCTGGTATTATTTCTGTTCTCGGCCCGGGAAGTCGTTCTTAGGATCTGCCTATTTTCTTCTAATGAGCGGAGAGATAAATTTTTCTTTGGTTGTTCCAAAGACGCGTGAAGAGTTCCGCTTCGATGTGGGGTCCCCAAAATGAATACCACCTGCGAGAAGGGAGAGTCAGCCGAGGAGAAGGTTTTCCTAGACATTCTCTGAGGTTTACCCAAAACTCCTTTAGACCAATTGATGTTCCGGAAAAACTCAGGGACCATGGTCTTTTCTTAATTATGTGTTGGGGATTTTTTATTAGGTCATCAGGCTTTAATCTGGTGGTACTGACGCTGATTTTGTCTTTTCATGTCCTAAGAGGGATTTGGACGAGTTGGTTGGGTCCCATATTTTCAAGGCTCATACTTCATCAGCTACACTTATTTCGGAAGAAAAGAAAACTGACGGGTAAGTCGAGCCGTCAAAATGAGAGGTCCCTTGAGGACTGGCTTGATTCTTTGAGTGATTGGGACGAGGAGACCCTTGTTTCGGAGCTGCGTAACCGCCCTTCTCCGATAGGATGAGGCGGTTGAAGGTGGTTTTCCTGGCCTATCCTGCTCGTTTCAGAAGCTTATGCTCCAAAGCTGACTTTGGAATTAGCTAGAGAAAGACTTCTTGTAGCCATTCTTCAAGTACCCCAGCTGATGCAGGGGGCTAGTACGGTCTTGGAAAACATCCATT
The DNA here is from genome assembly GCA_026586065.1 of Dioscorea zingiberensis. Lineage (NCBI taxonomy): Eukaryota > Viridiplantae > Streptophyta > Magnoliopsida > Dioscoreales > Dioscoreaceae > Dioscorea > Dioscorea zingiberensis. The sequence goes on along the minus strand of CM048821.1, from coordinate 39,093,419 downwards.
GCCCGATTTCTGAGGATATGTTACTGAATTTATCTAAGAAGTCTCTGGCTGATCGGCTTTCTAGTCTTAACTCAACAGTATGGGATATCACCATACTAATAGTCTGTTATTTGCGCATTCTGATACTTTCTTCATGTATGCTTCCAAGTTGGGAAGTTTTGGGATCATACCTTCCGTCATCTTTGCCGAGAGGCGGATGAGGAGAAATCCGTGAGTGACCTCCTGAGATCATTGACGTATGAGGTAGACATTGGTGCAGGATTTAAAGGGGCCTAGTAAACTCTGATAAGGACCAAGACTGTTGGAAGATTGAATACAAGGGCTCGAATTGGCTATGTAATGAGCTGGGGGCCCCTGTGAAGCTTCACTTAAATGAGAAACAAGTTGTTGCCAATGAACTAGATACTGGTCGCAAACTTTTGCAAACTCTTCAAAGGAAGCAAGATGCCATCGTCCGGGATTTAGTCGCAACCAAGCAATCTTTGGAGGTGGATGAGAAGGTTTGCGAAGATGAGGAGGCCCAAAGGAATGAACTTATTGGCATCAGCATCGACGATTATATCGGTTCCCACTCTTAGGACGAAGATTTTCATAAACCCATAGAGAATCATCTCTAGTCCCGAGAATTCCAGGCTTATTTTGATGATGAACGCAAAAAAGAGGCGAAAGAAGCTGTGGCCAAGTTTAAGGCCATTGCAGAGTTTAAACAGGTTGCTCAGAAAGGCGCCAAGGATGGATTTTCTATATTTCAAACGTTAGCTTTCGTTCGTCCCGACCTAAATCTCGGGGAGACTCATTATGTGGAGGCCTTGAGGGTTTGGAAAGAGATCCAAAGAGAAGAGAAGGCGAGCCATGCTCGGGGAGGTTCCTTCTATTATGGTAGATAACTTGTGCCTTTTGTACTTCTCTTGTGTTTTTCCGTGATGTGCTCATCTTTAATTGAGCTTGTACTTTCAGATATATCTAGTGTATTTCTTGGCGACGATTCTCTTTTTCTTTTGTAAAACTTCTGTCCTTTGGTTGTAGACTCCACTCCGCCCCCCCCACCTTAATCTTGAGTTCTCATAGATTCTCGGGCGGTATTGTGTTACATTTCCAAGCATCGCAACCTCGGTCACGCTTATGGGTGCCGCAACACTAATCATACTCCTGGATTATATGTCATCAGAAACACTCCTAGGTGCCATAATGTCGGTCACGCTCCTGGGTGTCGCAACATCTGTCACGCTCTTGGGTGTTGCAATAGTGGTCACACTCAAGGGTGACGCGTTGGCCGACACACTCCTGGGTGCCGTAATGTCAGTCACGCTCCTAGGTGTCGCAACATCTGTCACGCTCTTGGGTGTCGCAATTGCGATCACACTCCTGGGTGATGCGTTAGTGGACACGCTCCTGGGTTCTATTGATATAGGGATTTAGTTAAAATGACAAGGCTGGAGACCTCGACCCTTTTTAGAGAATGGACTTGAGATAAAATAATGAGGAGACCTCGGCCCTATTTAGAGAAGGGACTTTGGATATAAGAACAATTTTTGGGAAATCGACTGTTTTGGCGTAGGGACTTTAATCCGATGACGAGGTTTGAGACCTCGGCCCGTTCTTAGAGAAGGGACTTTGAATAAAATAACTACGTTTGAGACCTCGACCCATTTTAGAGAAGGGACTTTGAAATATTGCGAGGTAAAAGGCCGGAGAAAGACTTTCATGATTCATTGATAATATTTCTTCATATGTTCTGAATGGAAAAGTCGGAGAAGCCTTTGTCCTTCTATGTTGGTAAGGTAGTAGGTTCCCGGTCGGAGAATCTTGGTTACAACATAAGGCCCCTCTCATGTTGGAGTTAATTTGTTGGTCCTGCTTTTATTTCATTGGAATATGTTTTGCCTCAAGACCTTGTCTTCTAGCTGAAAGGTGACTTCTTTAACCTTCATATTATACAACTTACTTGAACTCTTTGCCGATATCGCCATACAGGTCTCAACCGCTTCTCTTTTTTTCCTCTAGGATGTTCAATTCAGCGCATAGCTATTCACTGTCTGCCTGTGGATCAAACTCTAAAATGTCGGGCGTGGGCAACCTTACCTCCATAGAGATAACGGCGTCAATGCCAAATGTGAGGCTACAGGGGGTTTCTCCTGAGGGAATTCGTACGGTGGTGTAGTATGCCCATAGGGTACTATGGAGCTCATCTACCGAGCTTGATCCCACCTACATCACCCAGGATTTTAGCACTTATAGGATGGTGCTGTTAGTTACCTCTACTTGACAATTGGCTTGTGGATGTGTGACCGACGTTTGTTTGGTTACAGTTCCTAGCTCCGAGCAGAAGTCCTTAAAGTCCCGGCTATAAAACTGTCTGCCGTTGCCAGTAATTATGGCAGTGGGTATCTCGAATCTGGATACGATGGCTTTAAAGACAAACTTCTAACAAGCCCTTTTGGTTATCATTGCCAGTGTTTCAGCTTTGACGTATTTGGTAAAATTATCTATGGTGACGATGATGAACTACATTTGCCGCCTTTGCCATGGGGAAGGGGCCTAGAATGTCAACCCCCCAAATAGCGAAGAGTCTAGGGCTGACCATAGGGGTAAGCTTTACAGTCGAGCGTCGTTGGATTTTATCTTGTCGTTGACATGCTTCACACCATTCAGACATTTCTTTAGCATCGTTAGATAGGGTTGGCCAATAGAACCCTTGTCTCAGGATCTTATGCCCAAGAGATTCTCCCCTGACATGATCCCCGCAGATGCCTTCGTGAGTTTCTCGCAGGGCATATTCTTCCTCGGTTTGGCGACCTCAAGTATGATCTTTTATATAATTGTCCCGCTATAATGATGTACCGGATCGACTTGTAAGTTACTCTCCTAGCCTTGGTGGGGTTGGTCGGTATGCGTCATCTTGGAGGTATTCCTGGATAGGATCCATCCAACAAGGTTGTTCTTCGATCTCTTGCACATCTTTTTCCAGTAGGATTTTGATACTCTAGTTATCCAAGTGCTACATATTAATGGGGGTATCGGTGTTGCTAGCTAGAGGATGACGCTAGCTTTGACAGTGAGTCCGTCGCTTCATTGACGGCTCGGGTGATCTTTGTCAAGAGGCAATATTGAAACCCCTTTGCAAGTCTTTGAACAATGTTCTAATATCTAGCTATGTTTTCTTCCTTGGCTTTGGAATCACCTCCAATGGCCGGCTACAAGGTGAGAGTCGGTGTAAGCTTTGAGATTTTGCACTTCAAGGTTCGGCTTGTCATCGCTGTGGCGACTAGAGGTTCATACTTGGTTTCATTATCGGTTTGCTTTGAATGCGAAGCTAAGCGCGGTTGAGGTCTTCCATCACATTTGGTGAGTGTAAAATTATACTAGCTCTGAAACTTTGTGGAGTTGATGATCCGTCCCACATTCAAGTTCAATATCTTGGAATTCGATCCCAGTTTCTCCGACTCTTTGGTGTCGAGATGGGCGCAATCTTCTTGCCCAATCATTTATTTGATGAAATCTGCTAATACCATGGCCTTTATCGTCGTTTGTGGTTTATAGTCGATGTCGTGCTCCCCCAACTCTATAGCCCATTTGACCAACCTTCCTGTCGTTTCTGATGTCTTTGGGCATTGTAGTATATGTTGCAGTGGCTGGTCTGTGAGCACTATAATTTTTTGGGCTTGGAATAGGGTCTCAGGCGGCGAGCCAATGTGACGAGAGCATAAGCAAGCATCTATGTTGGTAGATATAGGATCTCAGGGTCTGACAGTACCTTTCTAGTGTAGTACACAGGTTTCTGAGTTCCCATGTCTTCTTGGAGAAGCACCAAGCTAATTGCATAAAGGGTCGCCGCCAGTAATATATATAAGCACTCCCTGGGTTGGGTTTAACAAGCAGCAGAGGGGAACTGAGGTACTCTTTAAGTTGTTTAAAGATTGCTTCACATTCTTCATTCCATTCAGTTTTGGGGGCTTTGCAGAGTGCTCAGAAGAAAGGCATGTTTTTCTCTCTTGCTCATGATATGAAGTGCCCAAGGTGGCTAAGAGGCAATTCAAAATCTTGATTTTGTTTTGGGATGTAGGTGAGCTCATGTCTTGTATTGCGTTGAACTTCTCATGATTGGCTTCTATGCCTCTCTCACTGATCATGAAACCCAAGAATTTACCAGACTAGACACCAAAGGCACACTTCTCGTGGTTAAGGCGCATCCCATGGGCTTGGAGCGCTCGGAAGGTTTCTTGAAAATCGGCGATGTGCTGACCTGCCTTTTTGCTTTCATAAGGATGTCATCCACAAACGTCTCTATGTTCCTTCCGAGTTGCTTCTCGAATACCTTGGTTACCTGCCTTTGAAAGGTTGCGCCTACATTCTTTAAACAGAAAGGCATCACTTTGTAACAATAAGTACCTTTTCTCCTCGTCTGCTTTCGCCATCTTGATCTGGTTGTAGCCGGAGAAGGCGTCAAGAAAGCTCAGCATTTCATTGTCTGATGTGGCATCAACCATCCCATCAATTAGCGGGAGCGTGTAGTAGTCTTTAGATCCAGCTTTATTAAGATTAGTAAATTCAACGCACATTCACCATTATCCTGAGGGCTTCTTTACCAGAACAACATTTTAGAGTCACTTGGGGTAATAGTCTTCTCTGATGAACCCGGCTTTGAGAAGCGTCTCCATTTCCTGGTTTGCAGCTTGTTGGCGCAACAATAAAGTGTCTTAGCTTCTGGATAACTGGCCTAAACCCCAATTTTGCAATGAGACGAAGCTCAATAATGCTTCGATTCACACCATGCATATCTTTTGGCACCCAGGCGAATATATATTCATTGCCATCCAGATATAGAGCATCATTTCGACCCGGGCTTCAGACGAGAGCTCCGAACCAAGGTGTACCGCCTTCTCGGGGAGATCCTCGCTTAGTGGAATTTCCACAAGATCTTCGACCGACATTGCTCGCTCTTTTGGCTGCTCAGCTTCTAGTCGCGCCTCGATAGCCATGGTTTCGTCTACGACTCCTGTAGTATTGCCTTTGAGGAGTGCAATATAGCATTGTCGGGCAGCGGATTGGTTACCTCTTACTTCCCCGCATCCATTTTTAGTCGGATTCTTAAGGAGTAGGTGGTACATGGAGATGATTGCTCTCAGGGCGTTGAGCGCAGATTGTCCCAAGATGACATTGTAACTAGATGCACACCGAACCACTAGGAATTTGGCGGTGTGCCTGGTAGGGATGTCTTTAGACGATGAGGGGGAGTGAGACTACCCCCTTGGGTTGAATTGTGTTCCCCATGAAGCCAACCAAGGGGGTCTTCACAGGTTGCAGACCTTGGGCGCCTTGCTAGTACATCTGCTTGTAGGCACTCTAGGACATCGGTGGAACTCCCGGCATCGACGAGAACTCTTCTCACCTCAAAGTCCGGTATGATGACCGTGATAACCAACACATCATCATGAGGATGACCGACTTTCACAAAGTCTTCGCCCGAGAATATGATGGGAGTGCCCCCTTAGATTTCTTAGCTGGCCATACCCACATGGGTATATGGCTGTATAATTTTGGGTTGTCGCGCTCTCAACAACCCCCCCCCCTCCCTCAATGATGTGGACCTCTGAGGCCGGTTCATTCCTTGTGCCTCGGGTAGGAGGGTTTCGGGACATGGAGAGCTCTTGAACTTGCGCTTCTGTCTTTTGTAAGGATTGTGTCAAAGCTTGTACTACAAACTCTAGAAATTGGCGGTGCTCCCTCTGAGCTATGCTCTCCAAGCCCCAGTGTTTCATTTTGGAGTAAGAGGTTTTCTCTCTCCTAGCTTCCATAGCCTTTTGCTCAGAAGAAGGTCCCTACGGATGTCGCCAATCTGTTAGCTGGAAATCTCATTATGCCACATGGACCGTCAAGATCTTCAACGAATCGATGATGTCTTCTTCAAATGAAGAAATGAGATGGGTGTTCTCGAAAGTAGTTCATCTAAAATGGGGACGAGAAAAAGAAAACCGGTGCGAGAGGGTAGGGCTCTGTTGCCTGTTCCCACTCCGATGGTTAAGTCAATGGTTAGGCCGGAGAAGAAGAGGAAGGAGTTCAAGTTGAGCTTAGTTTTTTGCTTATCCTTCCTTCTGGCGCTTCGTATTGAGCTTTGCTCTTAGCGATTCGTTTCCCTGTCTTGTTAGACCTCCTGCCACCTTTCCCTTTGAGGCGGGTTTGTCTCCCTTTACGGAGTAGTGGTGACTCTTGGGATAGGTGCCTCATTAAATTAGGGGAAGTTAGTTCTTTGACAAGTGGAATGCTAGTTCATAGGTATATCACTATATGACTTTATATTGTCTTTTTATTTGTATTATATTTTAATTAAGGAAATATGGTTCGGACCACTTTTTATGGAAAACAAATAAAGCCTATATTTGCACCGGAACATATTGAACTAACTCTTCTAGTGATGACCAAATGGCTTTCATTAGAGAAATTTATTATACATTTTCATGAACTGATAAACAAATTTTGTTTTGTATCTTAGAAGAAGCTTATACTAAAAAGACTTATGTCCAATTTACTGAAATGATATTAACCATTTATGAATAGGAATGAATTCACTGGGTGGGCTTTAAAACTAGAAGGTTAGAGAGGGTCAACCATGAGAGAAACCCTCCGAAAATCCCAAACTGTTACGTTAGCCAAGCCCTAAAGCTCCCACGTAAAACCAAATTTCCCATACGAAACGGGCACGTGTCAGCACCAGGGTCCTCGTTCTCACATTCTTAAACTCCTCCTTCCGAACCTCTTACTCAGGCACAGTACACAAAAGAGCTAGAGATGGCGTTTAATGCAATGGGGGAGAGACTTCTGCTATTGCTTTTGGTTGTATCTTGGTCTCTAATGGAGGTGGATGGGAAGCAAGAGGGAGAGGAAAAGGTGGGTGGAAGTGACTGCGAAACATCAATCTTTATACTAAACAAGTTCAAGAAGGTGATTAAGTCTGAAGGTGGAGAAGTTAAGGTGGTGTCTGGATATAGGTGGAAGGGAGATCTTAATCCCATGCACATTGGTTTTGTCTCCATGGAACCTAATACACTCTTCATCCCTCAGTACATTGATGCCAACCTCATCCTCTTCATTCAAACAGGTTTGGTTTGGGAGTTTCTCTGTCTCTCTATCTATATATAGATCCATCTCTTTTTCGTAATTGAGATACTTGTTCCTGGAATAGGAGAGGTGAAAGTAGGGTGGATCCACAAGGATAAGTTGGTCGAAGCGAAGCTCAAGATGGGTGATGTTAGTGTCATACCGGCGGGTTCGGCATTCTACTTTATCAATGTAGGGAACGATGAGAAATTGCGCATGATTTGTAGCATCAATGCAGCAGGAACTTCAGGGTGGAAATCTTATCAGGTGATCTATATATAATTGTCCAATTTGATCTATTATTAATTAGTTGTAATCAGCTGATCAAGTTCACATGAGTAATCATGCCATCAAATTTTGATAGTCATTCTTTATTGGCGGAGGGAAGAATCCAACGTCAGTGATCACCGGATTCGGCATCAAAACGCTAACAACAGCATTCAATGTGAGTACATTTAGTTCAAAACCCTTCTTCACAAATATAATTTTTCACTCTCTCTTTGCTCCACCGTCAAGGTCACCATGGATGAGCTAAGCTGTTTGACGAAACAAAAGCAAGGACCAATCATCTTCATGAGCAACAAAACCAAAGAGCAGCCTCAAAGCCAACTACTATCATCAATGGTGAAACTTAAACTGAAGCAACAACAACAAATAGAAGATGAAGATCAACAAATAGATGATGATGATGATGATGATGATGATGATGATAATGATGACAAGGAGTATGAGGAGAGCTACAAAGCATGGTCATGGAGAAAGCTCCTCAACTCGATCATAGGCAAGCAATGGAGAAAAGGTGGTCGAGTACACTCACCAGAGCCTTATAACCTCTATGGCAATGAACCAAGTTTCTGCAATGACTACGGATCGAGTATCTCTATTGATAGGCGTCAATACTCTCCTCTTAAGCTCACCGGTACCAGCATCTATTTCGTGAACCTCACAGCCGGCTCGATGTTGGCACCGCACTTAAACCCAATGGCGACGGAGTACGGGATAATACTTAAGGGAACAGGGATCATTCAGGTGGTGTTCCCAAATGGAACAAACGCCATGACAGCAAAAGTGAGAGCTGGAGATGTTTTCTGGGTGCCAAGGTACTTCCCCTTTTGCCAGATTGCATCAATGGATGGATCCCTTGAGTTCTTTGGATACACAACATCGGAGAAAAAGAATAGGCCGCAGTTCCTCATCGGAGCGAGCTCGGTGCTGAAGAACATGATGGGGCCAGAGCTTGCAGCGGCATTTGGGGTTGCGGAGGAGACGCTCGAGAGGGTCGTAGGGGCGCAGAGCCAGTCGATTATCTTGCCACCTTTGCATGAGGAGGAGGGGGAGGAGAAGGAGCAGGTGATTATTAGGAGGGTTGCTGCGTGAGAGCTAGTTTCTAAGACTAACATGATTTATAATAATAAGGTTTTTGATCAGATTTAACCAACAAGAATTTTTATTGTACACAGCTAAATATTAGCAAAATAATGTAGTCCAAGATAATGAAATCACAAATAATAAAAAGATAGTAAAAATACAAAAATATCACGTACCCCAGCAACAAACTTAAACATGACATACAAAATTGGATATGAAAATTATCAGGTTAAGCAGAACAAACTAATAAGATGCATCACTTGTTTAAAAATGTCCAAAACATCACACGCCATTGGAACTTCTTTTCCCATCTCTCATTTTTTTTTTTTTGTGAATAAGTGGATAAACCACATTTTTATTTAATTAAGATAAATGTGTAGTACATTGCTTGGTCAAAACATGGAAAAGATACATCTTTTAGCCCAGTCTTTTTAACATCAAGCAATCTTGTCTTCCTCCCTCTTCAAGCTCGAGCAGGTCCATCTCCTATGGTGTCCCCTCCATTGTTGTCCCTTCCTTGCATGGCTGAAGTGAATTCCAGATTATGATTCACCAGGTTCGTGGCTGCCTCCAGCTTTAGTTTCTTCGCCAGTGGAGCTGCATCTAACCAAGTGATGATAAGGAAAGAGATATCACGAATGATTCTTAAGTAAACACGTTGTTTATCCTCAAAACACCGTCTATTTCTCTCCCCCCAGATACTCCAGGTGATTGCAATAACAACGATGTTCCACCCCTCTCGTAAGGTATTGTCCACCCTCCAAGGGGTGTTCTTAGTACCCATAATGCATGGAGATCATCCCTCCCAGTTCGAAGTCCAAACAGAGTTTCAAAATGATCCTAGATTTGTCTCACGTATGGACACGTCATAAGTATATGTTGGACTGATTTTTCTTCATTCTCACATAGGTAACATGTAGTGCGATCGCCTCTCCACTTTCTTCTGTGTAAGTTATCAAGAGTTAGAATCCTGTTTTCCCTTGCAAGCCAAGCAAATAACTTTATCTTGAGAGGATAAGGTTGCTTCCAAAAACTTGTTTTTAGATCACTTCTTATTCCTCCATCAATTCTGAAAAGGTAAAGGGACTTGACTATGAATATTCTATTGTTCGTGAGGTTCCACCCCTAGTATCAGTTGCTTAAGGGTTTCGGTTTGGGTCTATCAGTGTCTGTATTAACAGATACAGGTCCTCTGTTTCATGGGGCGTTAGGGGACCCGGCTTTAGGAGTAGCAAGCCTCTTTGGGATCTAGATCTTGCACCTTGTAATGTTAGTGTTTTGTTATGGATAGTTCATGCATCCTTGGGTAGGCGTTCTTTAACGCTTGCCCCTTCCACCAGATATCCATCCAGAAGTTTGTTTTGTTCCCAGAGCCCTGTGTGACACGAATGTTGGCCATGACTGGGAGGCTTTTCCGGCAAAGACCTTTCCAGAAAGGGGATGCCCTCCTCAAGGTTGGCTTATGCGGATCGATGTAGCCTCTCCTTGAGTATGCATCCTTGAAGATCTTCTGACAGATGCCCACTCATCCGGTGAGTATCCGCCACTACCACTTCCACAACAGGGCTCCATTGAAGGTACGGAGGTCTAGAATCTCCCATCCCCCATTTTCTTTGGGCCTGCATATTCTTTCCCAGCTGATTAGATAATAGCATTGTCTGTCTCTATCAACTCCCCTCCAAAGAAAGTCCTTCCTAATTCTGTCAATCTTCTTGATAACCCAATCTGGAAGGCGAAAAGCCGACATCCAGTGGATCGAGATTGTTGATATAACTGAATTTAGCATTACAAGTCTTCCTCGTAAAGATAATAATTTCCCTTTCTCAATTAGGGTGTTCCAGTCCTCCTTCCTTGGCCAACCTCCCGATAAAGGGACCCCCAGATACTTGATTGGGAGAGATGCAATTCAGCAGTTTAGCACTTTGGCGAATTCCTCAATGTTATGACCCGTCGTCTTCATTGGGATTACCATGCTTTTGGAATAGTTAACCCTTAGTCCCGAGAAGCCCTCAAACAAGTAGAAAATTAGCTTCAAAATACGTGCATCATCCAATCCTCCATGCAGAAAACAAGGATGTCGTCCGCGTGCTGCAGCGTTGAGATAGTGTGTTCTCCATTCATCCCGATGGGAATTCCGTGATAGATGTTGGAGTGGATGGCGTTTGAGAGCATCATGGGTAGAACGTCCATGGCTAAGACAAAAAGTAGTGGAGATAACGGATCGCCCTATCTAAGACCTCTTTTGCTTCTAACATATTCAGATGGTCTGTTGTTGATGAGGAATCGTGCTTTTGATGATGTGAGCAGACATTTGATCCATTTCCCATCTCTCTTAATCAATATTCACAGCATGGTTCACTGTGCAAACAAAAGTTTACCTCCCACCTTACATATTTAAATAACAAAGGTACAATGACTCTTTGAAATGTAATTTATTACATACGGGATCACACAAAACTGCTTTTACAATGGACATGATCAGTTCCCTCATCTAAATAGTTATCATTTGGAAAATCAGTTCCCTTATATCATCTATATAGTTATCATTTGGAAAATCAGTTCCCTCATCTATATAGTTATCATTTGGAAAAAAAAGGGGATAAATATCCAGTAAATATATTTAAATAACAAAGGTACAATGAGCTTGAAAGTCTAATTAAATATCCAGTAAAAATGTTTGAAACATTTAATTTTTTAAAAATCGTATATTAAATTAAAGGTACATATCATCGCAATATCTTCTAGAAATTAATAACTCAAGAATCTTAAAAACACAATTTATCTAATAAATAATTTCAAAATACATTATTATTACATTAGAAATACTTTTTAGAACATAAAATAATATCTTAGAATATTGGAGAATTTATACTTATTTTCTAAAGAGTTTAATATCCCGAATATATTATAACCACACTTAACCTCGGTAATACATGTCAGAATCACATTTATATTATTTTAGTGAGTCATTTATCATATTTATTTTATCTATACGGATAATTCTAGGCAGAATTAAATTTATTTTAACCCTGTAGTTGAGCCAAAAGCCATTATTTTATTACAAGTTGGCTTTGAGAACATGTTCATATAAGCGGAAACGGCGCCTTCTAACATACCTTGGGGCCTTGGGTTACTTGGCTACCACATCACCCAAAAGACCCTATAAAATTAGACCCCAACCCTATAATTATCTTTGATACAGTGCCCAAGGCAAGTTGTCTTGGACTACAACCCAAGATCTTTTAAAATTTTCCGAGAGGAAACTGATGGATGTGCAATTGGGGCAAAATGTCCCACTAAATTTTTAACATATATTTTTATTATATAAATTTTTAGTTATTCTTGAATCTGCCACACTCAAAGGTAAGCAAACCTATATAGCAACCATGCAGACTATAGTAGTGAATATGTAATATTGTATATTATATTTATAAAACCATGACACACAAGACTCAAATATTAAAAAAAACAAATGTTAGAAACATTGAGGGGGCAATAATTGATAAAAAGCAAAAGCTAGCTTTGGGTTTTTTTGTCATTATAAAAAATTATTATATTTTAAATTTTTACCAACATTAAAATAAAATTTTTAGATCCGCTCTTGTTAGAGGCGTGTTGATGCAGTAAATTCTATCCCCTATTCACAAAATAAATAAAAAAATAACAATTATACTTGAAGATATAATAGCAAACGTAAACAAAAGTTACGAGGACTCAAATCTCAGTGAAAGGATCTAGAAATAATAAGCGTAAATTATCTAAATAATCACTCAAATATTGAGGTACTTCTATTTGAGTCACCTAATTATAAAAAATTTCAAATGGGTACACCAACTTTAGAATTACGTTCAATCAAGTCACCCACGGCAACGGCAGGCTGACTTGACATGACACTTAGTTCACAGTATGCCACGTCAGCCATGCCACATGGCAAAAAAACTTATTTACCTCTTCTGAAAGCTCCTCTCCGGTACTGTTGAGGTACCAATTGAAATTTTTTATAATTGGGTGACTCAAATAGGAATACCTCAATAGTTGGGTGACTATTTAGATAATTTACCCATAAATTAAACTGTAATTGATTATCTCATCAAAATGACAAACTGATGTGGAAATAAAGATGTCATTACATTGATCCAAAAGAACTAGTATCTGCCATTTGCATCAACCACAAACCCTTGTAGAAAAAAACATCCCAATATCTGTCTTTAGCATCTAACATGTTTACATTGATCCAAAATTACACGTCTTATGTTCCGTAAACGGAAGAAAAAAAAAACTCTAAAGGTATGCATTCTGCACATTGACCCCAGTAGCATTTGCCGTCTTTATGATCCCTAGATAAACCTTTCTTGTTTTGTTCTTGAGCCAAATACTGAGCTAGTTTTCCTTCCCTTGCGCCGCATTTACAAGTTGTGGTTTTCCCCCCATGTATCTTGATGCCACTTGTTTAGCTGGTTGTCTTTGTTGCACCTCAGATGGCTTTGCAGAAGCATCTCCAGTAACAGGGCCTTGTTGTGTATGAAGGACTTGGTTGGAACCCTATAGCTCATTCACAAGTAAAGTCAGACATCCATCTAAGAGTCAGATATCCACCTAAGAGTCAGACATTCACAAGCAAAGTCAGACATCCATCTAAGAGTCAGATATCCACCTAAGAGTCAGACATTCACAAGCAAAGTCAGACATCCACCTAAGATAATTAATTAATACAAAAGTAAAGGTTTCAGGGTTAGTTGATGACCTATTTATACTAGCTGGATTGGATCCCTGGTAAACAATTAGTTAGCATACTATAAAGTAAAACAACTTTAGAATACTAGTGAGTAATTTTTACCCTTTTAGGCGCAACCACTTGCACTCCTCCTCTACCTAAAGCTTAAACTTGGTTTTGATGGGTAACACCTAGGAACAGAGAACTCAATTTTTTCCCAACTTACAAGTCAATTGAGGGAATTAAAAAATAGAGAAACAACCTCTTTCATAGTTTTGATGTCGAAGGCTGCCTTCGATCTCTCCCACTAGTTGTTTTGCCCTAAAATGTAACAATTTTGCTAAATCAAACAATATGTACACAAAATTACATTTTTGCACTGTTTTTCCTTGAATTCTCTCTATTGAACCTCAGATGGGTTTGCTGAAGCAGCTCCAGTAATAGTGCTTTGTTATGTATGAAGGACTTGGCTGGAACCCTATAGCACATTCACAAGCAAAGTCAGAGATAATTAATTAATACAAAATTAGAGGTTTTAGGGTCAATTCACTCACACTACAAGAAATAAGGGTTTTTGCGACGATTTTTAGAGATCACATCAGGAAACCACCTAAGAGTATGTCCTGGTGGGTTAGTTGATGACCTATTTATACCAACTTGATTGAATCCCTGGTAAACAATGAGTTAGTATACTACAAAGTAAAACGACTTAAGAAAACTAGTGAGTAATTTTTACACTTTCGGGTGGAACCACTCGCACAAGCATTTGCACTCCTCTTTTGCCTAAAACTTCAACTTGGTTCTGCCGGGTAAACCCCTAGAAACAAAGAAATTAATTTTTCCCCAACTTACAAATTTATTAAAGGGAATTAAAAATAGAGAAACAACCTCTTCATACCTTTGATGTTGAAGGTTGCCTTCAATCTCTCCCTCAATTTGTTCTCCATGAAATGTAAAAATTATGCTAAAAGTCAAACAATCTGTACACCATATATTACATTTTTGCACTGGTTTTCCCTAAATTCTCTCTATTGCACCTCAGATGGATTTGCAGAAGCAGCTCTAGCGATAGAGCTTCATTGTGTATAAAGGACTTGGCTGGAACCCTATGGCACATTCACAAGCAAAGTCAGACATAATTAATTAATACAAAAGTAGAGGTTTCAGGGTCAATTCGCTCACGTTAGGCATCCACCTAAGAGTATGTCCTGGTAGGTTAATTGATGTCGAAGGTTGCCCTCGACTCTCCCACCAGTTGTTATGCCCTAAAATGTAACAACACAGTTAGAAGTCAAACAATATGTACAACATATGTTATCCCACACAATCTGATCATACCCTTGTTTTTGATGGTTGCCTCTGATTTCTCCAAAAGGTTGTTTTGACCTGAGATGTAATAATTTTGTAAGAAGTCAATTAATATGAAGGACAACATATATTACATGCATTAACAATGCACTACCAAATAGATTTGAGATATTTACAGGCAATTTAGAAAGTCTCATGTTACTCCCAACCTCTCCCTCACATATTCTAATGTTGTGCCCTGATTTTCCACATTTATGACACTTGAGTTGCACTCCTTTCTGACCAACTTTAGATTGACTTGCAGTTTGTTCATTTGCTTCCTTCCTCCTTTTCTTGTGTGGTCTACCTGGAGGCCTTCTCATCATAGGAGGCAAGATGGGTTCAATATTTTGTTCATGACTCCATTTGTCTTGCCCCTCGATAGAATTTGAATAAAATGTGAGTATATATGCAATTGTGTGTTTTCTTTGTGGGTAGCATGTCTTTGACATATCTTTACTTTCAGTCTCTCTCTTAGTGGTGAACATCCACTGGCATCTACATGACTCCATGGAATGCGCGAGAAAGTTCACATGCATTTTGCATGAACAACTTCTTAACTCCAAGTCTACCACATGATGGTCTCTGAGGATACATGAGGACCTGCATACTTTTGTGATGAACCGGCATGCAGCCCGGCACTTATTTGACTCCTCAATCATTTTGTATCATTGTTAAAATTGTTCTCCCCCTTGCCTCCAGTATGTATATGTTGAAGCACTCATAAAGGTTATTTAGGAGTATATCACACTTAGTCATTGTAGAGAAGTCGCCTGTAGACCAATGTCTTGGGTTTCTTACCTTCCATCCATTTGTGAAGGCTGACATCGATAAGCACTTCATTTCATTCATTACATCCAACAAACTCCTTGAAGTAGGTGGCTCTAGCAGACCCTCCACAAGGTATCTTTCAATGCTTTACCTTTAGTGTTTGGTTGGGACTTAAAATTGTTGTACAAATGTCCGACACAATTCCTATGTTCAACATTTTGGCACCAATTTTCCCATCAAGGCATCCAACTAGTCCCTATTATGATTGGCTTAAATAAATAATGTTTGTCACAACCCATGAGTAAGAAAATCAAAAATTCAAAAATTTGGCTAAGGTAAATTACCTTCTGTTTTTCTGACATAAAGAACCATTGATGTGAGTTCTCTAGCTCCAGATCCTATTTCAGCATGTCAATGAACCAGCACCAAGAATTGAAGTTCTCACTCTCAACAGGAGCGTAGGTAATGGGGTGTATGCAATCATTTGCATCAATCCCCACTGCCACCATTAAATGTCCTCTATAGTAACCCTTTAAAAAGCATGCATCCAAGCTAATATTAGGCTTGCATAAGGCTTTAAACCCAGTCTTGTATGCTTGTAGGCAAACATACATGTGCAGGAATAATCTACACTCCAATAAACAAATTGTTGTAGTACCTTCATTAGTTTGCCAAAGCTCTTCCACGTAGTCATAGATCCTTGCATATTGCTCACCTGCATTCCCAAAGACCATTTCTAGTACTAGCACTTTAGCCCTATAGCATTTACTTAGTGGTACTAGCAAATTAAATTCTGTCCTCACATCCTGTTGTAAGGAACTAATGGAATAATGTTGGTCATTAGAGAACTTTTGTAAGTAATAAGAACTCATCCACCTAGAAGTGATGTTCCTATGCCTCATCTCCTTTGAGACATGTGTAGTCACTAACATATGTCTTAATGCAATCGTGTGTTGTCCATTTTATCTTTTTGGATTAAATTTTTGACCACGATAACTTACCCATGGACAATCTATTTTACATATAGTTTTTACTCTTCTTATGTTATTACTAACAAACTTAAAAATTCATTGGTTCTTTAATAGACTCCCTACTAGAAAACAACATTCCTTTATCTAACTTAGGGTTTTCCATATCTGTTTTGTTGTTAAACTCTTGAAATCTTCTACTTGATGTAGTACCTATATCATCAGTGTAATAGTCGCACTCTTAATAGCATTAATTAATTATGAATTAAATAGTAAAAAAAGAGTGTGATTAAAGAATTAATTATAAGTTTAAAGAATAAGAACTAAGATGGAATTGTTTTGTGGAGATAAATAGTTGTTATAACTATTGAGCTAGAGGTTGGAGGATGTCACAATCCAACTAAGTGCTTTGACAAAATGGGAAATACGTTTGGGAGCCAAGTTGCATTATATGTGATTGTATTAGGTTTTGAGGATCAAATATATTAAGAAGGAAATGAATATGGTTGGTTAGCTTGGACTTGTATGTGATGTTTTTTTGGATGATAAGGACTAGCTAGGATGTAAATGTCAACGACTTGCATGGATTTAAAATTTGAAGGAAGGGTGTACATGCAAAAGAGTATTATATAAACATCACCTCTGATTAGTTGTTAGGGTAATTTATTGCCCACATGGTAATATACTCACAATGGCTTGACTGTCATGAGGGTTTGACATTAAGCTTTTTGTGGTGTTAGATGACATCATCACCCCATCACACTCCATTTATCTCTTAGTGCATGTGTTGTCACTCATGTGTCTACAAAGGATGCTATATATTAATTTTATGACTTGTAAGTCCATTGTGGGCTGATTTATTAGAAGTAAAGGGGAGCTTGGAAAGCTTGGGAAGGTAGTTAATTCAATCAATTTGAGTTAGCAAGTCAAGAATAAAAAATTGGTTCATTAGGAGGTGTCAACCAACCATGGCGGTGGCTTCAAATGGATAGGTGGCAATTGGAGAGGAATAATGGGGATAGGTGGCGGCGGGAGGATTAATGGAAATCAACACCTCATGCATGCTTTCGCATTCTTTACCTCTTGATGTTCATTCATTTGTCTCCATTTCCAAACCTCGGGAATTGAGGAATTGAACAAAATTAACCCACGAGCTTCAGAATTTGAAGAAGGAGATTAGACAGACACTGTAATCCAGGAGGATTAGAAGGCTCTAAGTGTTTGTTCGGTGAGCGAGGAAGAAAGTGTTAAGGGAATCTCCACAGTTCGGGGTAGTTGAAGGTGATTATCTTTTGCAACTTATGTATAGTTTGATTAATATGAAACCTAGTTCTCTTAGCACGGAAGCCTAAATCCACATGTAACTTGATGGTGATGGGTTGATAGAAAGCTTCACATGATACTAGTTAGTATAAAGCTTTTGTTTAATCAAGTAGGAGGGTTGATGAAGGGAAATTAAATGCCTTGAGTTGATGTCTTGGGGATATTGTACATCACTTTGTGAGGAAATGGAAGATTCAAGAAAGAATAAATATTAAGAAGTTAAATATAATGATTTCTGAGAAAGTGAATTGTTAACATATTTGTGAATTTCAGTGAGACATGCGCATGGTTGATTGAGTGAGTTGGTGTTTGTTGGTATGGGGTTACCACCAGGCCTATCGGTATATAATAAAGGGTAGATAGACCCAGTGGGAATGATTGTTCTTCACATACTTAGACATATCTTGAATGTGGGTATTGGTTATCAAATCCCAACTTAGAGCGGTGAGCGTGTCAAAGGAGAATACAAATTGCTCCTAGACATCTCTCACATACAATAAGAACTTACGCCTCTCTGTAAGTTACTGGGCCTAGTACCCACTCTACCGAGTGTTTATTGGACATCTTTGTTGTCATGCTTTTATAAGTACCTTTGCCTAGTTTTCTTTATCATTGGGTGTTTTTCTTCATCATTGATATTTCTTCCTTACTTGGCGCACATACTGCTTTGTTGAGTTATTGGATAACATTTATTCCATGATTGTTGATTCCATAATTTGTGTGTGGGTACTTGCTTGATTGAGTGGTTGTTTCCGCTCGATGTGTGTTATTCTTGTGGATTCTTCCGCCCGGTGCAGTGGAGCGTGTGGCTCCTGTTTGGCATTCAGGGCCTGTGGACACCCTGTTGGTGCTTTTCCTGTCAGGGGGACGACACTCTGGCTGTCCTGTATGCCCGTCATTGGAATGATACGCTGGCCGTGTGCGTATATGTA
The DNA here is from genome assembly GCA_026586065.1 of Dioscorea zingiberensis. Classification (NCBI taxonomy): domain Eukaryota; kingdom Viridiplantae; phylum Streptophyta; class Magnoliopsida; order Dioscoreales; family Dioscoreaceae; genus Dioscorea; species Dioscorea zingiberensis. Next base: position 39,074,901 of record CM048821.1, on the reverse strand, counting down.
TGAGTTGTAGCACTACTGAGCTCTTGGGTTCGTGACAACCGAGTAGGTCGACATCGACGGAGGCTGATAACTGTCCGGGGGATGGTTTTTGAGCTTCGCGTGAGTTGCTTGTCTTGAGCCGACATGACTGCGGTTCATGGGTTGGGAGACCCCACCATTGATTGTTTTCTTTGGGTGGGTGCAGGACTCCCGTTGGTGTGGATTGGTACGGATTGTAGTACCTGTATTGTTTAACTTTGTCATGTTTGTATTTTGATCTGCTTTTCTTTAGCTTATCATATGATATTTGTGACATGACCTGTTTTATTCCTTGCGGGGTATTCTTGATCTTTCATTTTGAAAGCTCATCCACTTGTTGATTTCCTTTTAGGTTCCCAAGGAGTAGGACCGCGAGTGTAGGAGTGCTGCGTGAGACTGATGGATTTCTTTGGGATTAATATTCTTGAGGTCGAGTACCTCTTGTTTTTTTATCTTGTGTGAGGTCATGCTATAGGTTCTTTTTTGGAAGGGCAGGTGTATATTGAGACTTTAGGGTTTGTGTACCCTTAGGAATTTAATTCCAGCTTTGTGTAGACATATTTTTATTATGTCTTTGGATTTGATATACTCCATTTGTGCATGTTTTATGGGATTGATGATCATGAGGCTTGGATCGAGGTGGGGCACATCCACCTTTCGGGATGCGGCCGATTTGCCACGCGTGCCCATGGGCTGGGACTTTGGGGGCCGTGAGACGTGACAATCGTAATCATACACATGCAAAGAGTCGACTTCTCATTATGCGAGTCTAAGCTAGCTTATGCACCCTCAAGCTACAAGCTCTGAGACTCTAAGCCAAAACCTAAGCTATAGGCCACACCACCTATACCCCAAATCAACTTCAACTTCAAACACTTGGTCATCAATATCCTCCATATTATAATCACTCGTATGAAAATCAGAGTTTAAACTATCACTATCAAAGCTTGTATTACTATTACAAGACATTGAATTAACAGACATTTCTTGATCAAGAGTATTGAAGTCCACCTGTAAGAATCCAAAAAGGATAGAGTACACACCTTAATACAATATTAAACAACCTTATCCAACAACATAATAGAAATCAAGAAATTGCCGAAAAAAAGGAACACGATTATAAAAAAAAATTAATAAAATCAAAATTATGTAGATGATTGAGATCAATAGCAACATTGTCCACTTGTTCACCTAATCAAAATTTCATTTATTGTGAAATACTATTTTTACATGTGGTGTCACACTTGATATGTTGAAGTTAATGTTACGTGGTATCACGCTTAATTATCAAAAATTATATGATTGAGATCAATAACAACATTAACAACCAAATTACGTAGTTAGCATAAATAATCTACGATATGTTCACTTATTATATGTTTACTCTTCTTGTGGTGTCACACTTGCTTTGGCATCTTATTACATGTGTTTGGATTCCTAAAGTTGATTTAGTTCTACAATTGAATATCTTAACATAAAAATCTTTCAACTTTTTGCAGCCAACAACGATTATTATTTATCACCTCTAATGGAGTGCTAGGTACTTAGTTTGTTATACTTTAGGACACAACATAGATGATGGAATTTAGTTGCAATGCTTACTATGTTGTGACATGTAAGGACACAAACTATTATGAGAATGTTATGACATGTCTGGACACGAACTATGAGAATGCTTAGTTATGTTTTAGGGCATAACATAGATTATGTTTGGAAGTTGCAATGCTTAGTAATCCAGCTTCCATATGAAAATGTTGTGACATGCCTGGACACAGACTGTTATGGTTGCAAGAGAGTAACAGAAGTACTCCTCCCTCTCTTAAATCCATCTTTCCAACCAAATTCAACAAAAATAAATGAAGCAAGAGAGAAAAAAGGAGAACGGGACCTCATCTTCCTCAATCACACATAGGTCATTTGTTGAGGCTATCATTTTGGCTCTCGTCTGATGCCATGGCCTAGGACAGAGATGGGGAATTCCAAAAATCATAGAGAAAACCAAAATCGTAAACCAAATTCAACAAAAATAAATGAAAGAAGAGAGAAGAAGGGAGAATGTGACCTCATCTTCCTCAATCGCCGCACGGTCATCTCTGAAGCGATCGCTCCCTCTCTCGCCCGACGCCATGGCCTGGGATACAGATGAGGAAAGCACTCACTGAAAAAAGAGGGCTTAGGATTTTCGGAGGGTAAAAAAGTTCTCTAGGACAGGGATATGGAGAAAGGATTGAAGATTAGGGTTCTTAAAGAAGGCTTCGAGAGAGCTTCTAAGAGGGCTCTAATGGACTTAAGACCATGGTGAGATAAATTTGAAAAGATTGGTTGATTATTTGAATAAGTAACCCGATAATAATTTACAATTAAGTTATTTTTTCCATATGGGTATGGCTAGCGTAGCATACTTGTGAGCCACGCGTCATTATTGACCAGAACACTACTTGCAGATTAACGATATTCTTAGTGGGTGACTTGGTGAACATAATTCTAAAGATAAGGTCTTGAATTGATATTTTTTATAATTGGGTGACTCAAATAGAACTGCCCCAATAGTTGGGTGACTATTTGGATAATTTACCTAAATATAAAACATCTGTGGGACCTTTTATGTTTGTCTAGTCTAGTAGCATAAAAAGACTCTATAGCTTAAAGAAAGACAAATCAATTTTATCTTTTATATCAGATAAACATAAGCTCCTATTTGTTATTACTTTGGGTGAATATCGCAAGAACCATTGATTAAAAAGCCAATGCAAATCTAGACTCCATAATTCTTTTCACAAGGTATGTGGCCTTTGGTTTTACACTGGCAAAGACCTATAAATGTTATGCTAGGCCAAGGCTTTGAATTCGGATTTGTGTTAATTAGATTTTTTAACTTCTTGACTTTGAAATCAACATCAGGATTTTGAATGCCTCGAGCTCAGCATATGAACCTTGACATTTACATCAAGAATGCCTTGAAATCCATGCTATATATGTATCTAGAATTAGGATTTTCTCCTCTTTCCAAGAAGAAAGCGAAGGTTGTGGCAATGAGCAAGTAATTAACCACAGTCAAAGACAACTCTAGCAGCCAGTTTACATAAGAGATGTTTGTTTGAGAATATGTGGCTTGGCTTTTATTCTTTTCTTTATTTCCTCTCTCTTCATATTTTTTCCTATTTTCATTACTTTTTTTTTCCTTTTGTTGCTCTTTGAAAAGATATGACTACTGATGAGAAGGATAAGAGAGAGGTTTGGAAAGAAGAAAATACATGTTTTCTTTTCTACTATTGTTTGCTTGTCTATCTTCCTCGTTTTCTCCTCGATCCCCCTACCTCCTTCTAAAGTTCATCAACTCTTTATATAGGACTTGGGGAAGCTTCGAGAGTTTTATATGAATAAAAATAATGTTTATTAAATCCTTATAATATAAATGTTTAAATTATTTAATTTTTTTTATAGGGGCGAAAGGTCAACCTCATTATAGGAAGCTCACACTTACTTTCATCCAACATTTTAAAGTGGTGAAATATCATCTTAAATTTGATAAGATACACTATGTTTGATTTTAACATAAGTTGATTAGCACTAGGGTAATTCAATTTCATGCATAAAACAACATAATTTCAATGATAGGGTTTATCGTTCCTATAACCTATTATACCTACTACTAAGTTTTTATACTTTACAACCAATATAAAAATCTTATCCTTTTTGAAGAAATATAATAATTAGTTCCTACAACACATACTAAACCTTTTCAAGTTGGATTTTTGCAGCACATGGTAAACGTAAAATCTTTCAAATAGCTTTACTATATAAGGATTTAAATAACCTTAAATCCTTATCTATTGCACCAATAAAAAGCGGAGGAGCAAGGATATGTTCTAGATTGGATACGTTTTTACCGAATGATAGGTGACACGGGGAAATAACATCATATAAAAGTAGACACCTACCTATATGCCAATCTAATCACTCACCCATATTATTAGATTGTAATTTAGAGCATAGAAGAGGGAAAAAGCCATTTTGATTTGAAAATAGTTTGTAACGACCTTATCCTTTTAGGGACCCAGGAGTGTCATGTAGAATTTAGATCGAGAGGGATGAACCTAGGCCTAAAGAATTTGTATAAAATAAGAATTTACTTATAATCAACACTAATATTATGAAATCATAGAGTCAAATACAATAATAGTACAATCCATAAAGTCTTAAAATACAATACAAGTCTACAAAGGAGTTAACAATAATCCTCAAATCCTGAACACTAAACTCAAATACAAGATATGGGCCAGACGGTCAGAGCCAATTAAGGTAGACAAGACCCTATCTTCCACTCTAAGCAGGATCATGACCCTGTTTACTACCTGCAAAAGATCATACAACAATAGGGTGAGCTAGAGGAGCTCAGTGAGGTATTAACACCAGCATCGGTATAAACATACCTATATAAGCCTTGACGATAGATAATAAAAATAGAGTAAAGTGAGAAATAAGCGAGCGATATTAAACATGAAGAGGATGGTGATCATAGACATGAATCATTACGTTATCCAAAGAAAACAAAATGATATGCATATATGTATTTCTTTAATCATTTATCATCCAATACGGAGATGATTTACGTATACTGTCGCAGGTGATCAACTTAAAGCCGGTTAGCCATCCACCGCAGTTGGATCACCTCGACAACCCAGAGAAGGTTGACAATCACAGTAAAATCAAATGTCATCATCGTAAATCCAATCATATTGAGTGTATTATCTACATACCTCTGCTTCTAGCATCTGCTACTTGCGGAAGATAGGTGAGTGGTAGCGAAGCTTGGCCGGAACAACTCAAGCACTTCGATAGGCTCTCCGGTCGGGTCCAGCTTCGACAACCGTTGAGCTATATAGATATATATCTCGATATACTAAACTTGGCAGGGAAGGGTCTGGAAAGGGGTTTATTTCTTGAAAATCAAGAGGGTTTGAAAGCAGGATGGATTGAATTTGAAAGAAAGAAGCGAGTATGAAAACCAGCATTTTCCTACGCAGTATACGCATTACTTTCTGCGAGCTCTATCCTTATCGTGAGCCACCTTTTAGTCTTGATCATGTATGTGAGGAGACGGATTGCAATACACTATATTTCCTATCAATCTATCATTTCAATTTTTTGCTTAATATTTAAGGTGCTTTCCACATGCTTTTTGAAACCGATTTCAAATCGAGATACTGCTATCAATTAAAGTCATGCTTGAACATTCCAAAGGCATTTCATAAAAAGTAATGAACTTCGTATCATAAATTTACTCCATAAATATACTTGCGATAAAAATACGTAAGAAAATACGAAAATTTCCGAGGTTGTGTTCTATCATCATGATGTCCCATGATATTATTTATTATTTACCATTTCCGACTCTCCCTCCGAGTCCACGATGCCTACAGAATTTATAACCAAATTTAAGATTGCTATATTCCAGTTTAAGATTGCTTCATGACCTAGTATAACCTAGAATAATTATCCCTCTTAGTTCAATGGAATTTATTCCATAACTTAACTCTTTTGGTTTAATTTCCTCCAACCCTTACAATCTACCATTTAAGACACAACAGACATCACAAGCAGCATGCCATTAAGAAGCTTGGTCTGCCCTTAGAAAAGCTCCCATTTCTCCATATTCCTTTCAAGAGGCTTATATAAGTTCTTCATACAACTTCCCACTTTAATCCAAAAACCATGGGAGAATGAGGGGCACACCATGAGGAAATAAATTTCTCTTTATACTAAAAAGATTACACAATTAAATCAGCAACCTAATTCTAAATCCACTTGATGAGATAGAAAAATTTAACATACTATATTTGAAATATAAGAGTGTATTGACTCAACCACTAAATAGCTAAACCCTCTTCCAAGAAACTTACGAGAAACTATAGCAAATTGGGAAGCATCTCGCCGATCTTACAAGGTCCCAAAATCCCTTACGCTTCTCTCGGATATTTGGATGAAATCAACTTGATGAGGCACTCCGGAGATGAAGAACTATAAAGCCACACTATGAGAGGATTTCCAAAGGGAGAGAAAGAAAGGCATCAAAAGGGAGGGGCTCTAGAAAAGCCAAAGAGAAATGGAATTTTCTACTCTCAGGTGAGAGTGTATTAGGTGAGAGATAAAGAGAATATCACATTTTCAATGGATGATGATGTCATAGAAATAAAATCAAAAGCTTAAATCTCCCAAAGGAAACCCCAAACAATTATTAACACAAGGATTATTAACAATTATTTTAGCAAATCTCCATGTATATATATATATATATATTATATGTGTGTATGTATGTATGTATATGTATTCACTGAGACGAAGAAGTCCTTAAACATATTAATCAAAGGTATATTAATCAAATTCACTATCTCAAAATCTGACTATTTATTTATTTATTTTTATTTTTTTATGCTTCTTGATTCTTATAATTAACCCACACATATTCCATTTTCCGCGTAATTAAAACCACATTTATCACTTAAATTACTTGATTTTTATTCTTATTAAAATGAGTTTTCCATTTTCCAAAAAAAAAAAAAAAATGGGGCGTTTACACTTGGATTTGGATCTACACGGATCAAATATGAGAGTGTCAAGAGAGTGTAAAGTCTCATTTGGAATTATAAAAAAATGGGAACCCCATTTGCAAAACCTAAGTCCATTAAATTTAGTATCATAAGGAAGGACTTAATTAGAAAATGTAGTCAAAATTTAAACAACACTTAGATCTTAGGAATTACCAGTGCAAGTAGAAGTAGGAGTAAAATACAGAAAAGCTAGAGGATGAGCAACAAATTCAAGATTCGGGATAACCAAATGGAGAGTAGGATAGGAAGCAATGTATAACTTACATCAAAGCATTCACGTTAGAGACAGTATGTACCACTATGCTTAGGCACAAAGGTCCTAGAGGTAAAGTGGATTTACAAAATAGGGGATTCAATAATACAAAAATTCTTAGTACATGAAATAACCAAAAGGTACATAGGTTTCAAAACAAAATATATCAGGAGTCAAAGCAATTGGAACCAACATAGTAGAAGAGGATCCAAAAGGCATTGAGGAAGAGTTTATCAATTTTTATTCTAGAAGTTATGGCATGGGGGAACCAGGAGCCGGGAGACCTTAATTACGAGGAGCTTAGTACAAGCTCACCCAAATGACTGTTAACAGTAACCTTGAATAAGGACCAAGGTAAGAGGGCTGATTTGCTCTTGTAACTAAGGTATATAGAAATTTGCGATGCTCTTTTCCGATTATGTCTAGGGGTAAGGCTCCGGTACCAATTGATTGACCTCCCAGTAATGTTTGAATATTTTAAAGAAGCTTTCTAGAATTCCATAGGAGAACTACGTTAGTCGAAAGGCAGTCACTCATTTTTTGATCATGCACCAAAACTCCATGTTACTAGAAACTAAACTCCACATGTAATGTCTTATACCTTGGAATAATAGACCCGGTAACTTGTATCCAAGCGATTACATGCCAATTTATTTGTACAATGTTAATTAGAAAATTTTAAAGAAAGATATTGGAAAATAGAGTTTGGAGTGTATGCGGATCATCTCCTTGGTAAGGAATAGAGAGTACATTTGTGGCAGCAGTAGAAACACATCTTAGATAATGTCCTCTTAGCACAAGAATTAGCTTTTAGCACATTTAATAGTTGATACCCTCCACCCAATGATGATGGATTTAAAGCAAGATATGGAGAGAAGGCATATCATATATGGAATTGGAGGATGTTATACTTGTTGTATTGACCAAGATGAGGAGTTTCCTAACAAATAGAGGTAAGCTTGGATAAAGACTATGTAGAAACACCTATTTATAGCGCTTTATTACAATGGAAGGATTGGCAAATGGATTCGAACCATTAGTAGGGATAAGACAAAGGGTGATCCTAACTTTCATACTTGATGTTTATCCATATCTCATGGAGTTCTAACCAATATTTTAAACAAGGCAACAATAATGAAGATGTTATACTTGAGGGGGTCAAGAGATCAATAGAGGTCTCTCTATTTGAGATCCTCTTGTGATATGTTGATGATATGTTTATTTAATGCGGTGAAGCTTTAAGGAAGAATCTGGGAATAATTAACATGTGTATGAACATTTCACTGAGGATACTGCTCGGTTGTGAGGAGGACTCAGGCTATGTGCCTAAGAAACTAATATATATACTTTCCCTCCTTGCTTTCATTGCTTAGGGTCGGAAATCTATCAATGACATCTAAGTTACTTTTCCTTTTTTAAATATATGGGAAGTTGGGTCTCTACCTTATAGGATTCCGGTGAGAACTTGATCAGTCATCCTGATACTCTTTGAAAGTGTGCAGAGATTGAGGATAGAGTAATAAAGAATGGACTAAAAATTGAGGCATCAAATCCTGGGAACTATAGGAAATACTAGTTACTTAGCTGTCAATACCATTATCTAACCCTAACCAAAGAATTGTTGGGTTTTGAACTGAATAAAATCTAAGTTATTAGAAGCTTAAGGAAGAGAGATTGAATTAAATCTAGGAGAAGGATGGGATGGAATGCGCATTAGGGCAATTAATGGAAGAAGGAGATACTTCGGGTAATTATACCAAAGATGGAGATGGAGCCGGAAGAAGTGTAGAGAAAGCTTCTGATGCTACGAATTAAAAGGAAGGTACTTCAATCGTCGATGCTTTGGATGGATTTGAAATGGAGAGAAGTACCATAGCGGGGTGTTATGCTGATAAAAAGATGCCTAACAAAATAAAGGAAAAATTTTATAGGGCCACGAGTTAGTTAGGCGAAAGCGGCCATGCTATCACGGAGGCGAGTATTGGGCAACTAAAAGTTAGAAATATAACCATAAGATATGAATGCTGGCCTTGAAAATGAGATTGTTAAGATGGATGAGTGGTCATACAAAGATTGGACAAGATTAAAAGAAATGAAGCACATTCGATAGGAAAGGTGCATGTTGCACAAATTGAAGATAAAAATACCACAAGAAAGAGCGTTTAAGATGGTTTGGACTTGGCGTCTGTAGCGGAGACCCCGAGGTTACTCAGGTTCAAAAATGTGATAGTGGATTCGGTTGTAGAAGGTAAGAAAAGGGGTAGAGGTATGCCTAGGATTCACGTTATGGAGAGAGGTGGGTAATGTCCCAGGACCTACGTTATGTTTAGATATTGAGTCGAGATACTTGCTTTTAGCCAATGAGGAGGCGGAAACATGGGGAGACAAAAGGAATTCATGTAGCCGACCCCACCCTGAGTGTAGGATTACCCAGGAGTAAGAAGTCATCTAAAAGGTTTTCCTTACATTAAGCTTAGCTTTGTTTGTAGGGATATTGTTATGCTTACAACATCCCAATCTCTCAATAGAAATTGTAATGCATTGTTATTATTATTTATTTATGTATTTTTATTTTTATTTTATTTTATTTTTATTTCACGTATTTGAGAAGCGCTTGTAAGAAAGCGAGAGAGAATTACATATAGCAAGACCCCATCTGAAGAGTATGGGATTAAAGGCTTAGTTATTGTTGTTATTTATTTGTTTATTTGTTGTTTGTTTCGATACATTGATGCTCTTGGCTAAGCCAAAACCGGAGAGGGGAAGAACTCTACATCTACTTAGTATTAATAGAACTCGGCGGTGGAAACAGGGTCGACAGGTATTGTTATTCAGAAGGAAGAAGGAGAAATATAGAAACCAGAACTACTACATGAACAAGGTCCTCACCATTTTGTCTGAGTTAGGCAGTACCTTCCATTGGAGAAATAGGTGTTTTGCTCTTGTTATCTCACAAATTGACAACTCTAAAGCGTTAGCTGATCCAATCCACGGATTGAGGAGTACTTTCATGAGACCAACCCTAAAGCGGATCTACGCTATGAGCTAGAAATGCTCGGGCCAAATAACCTAATGGGTGGCATTATCAAACTAGGGAATATGACAGCGTGACTACTATACCGTGTATAGCCATGAAGGCCGAGGTGCTTCGAAGCTTTATTGTCAATCTTACTATATCTAATAGTAGAGATTTACCAATCGTTAGGATAAGCGGGGGCTGAAAAGATACCTCCTTTTCCAGGGTTGATCTTGTCTGAGGATGGATGCGGCATGCGGCCGAGAGTGCAGGGGTAGGATTCATCCACACACACTTGCCCTAAATAAGGAGCACCTCAACCCGTTCCCGAAGTTGGAAGCTTCAAGGGAAGAGCCAACAATGAGGCCGAGTATGAAGCCACTTGATTCTTTGAGGGTCCTCACGACATGCTTTCGAGGCCTTGGGTAAAAACTTGTAAATATTGACTCATACTTAGTAGTCCGAGCATCTAACCAGCTGAGAAGTTTGAAGAAGAGAGGAGAACATGAGGTGAAGTATAAGGCTATATGAGTAAAGAAGCTCATTTCATGCTTCCAAAAGTTCCATATCTAACAAGATCGGGCGTAGCAAGTAAACCGGAAGCCGATCTCCTGTCTATAAAACTTGCCTCATCAAATGCTAATATCAAAAACCCATCAATGTCACAATTACAGCAACGAGGACTATTGAATGCCACGATCGGAGATGAAGAATTTCTAGAAGTTGAGACTCAAATCCGGAGTTGGATGGCCCAATCCTTAAATTACCTTAAGGGGATGTCACGTCCTTCCATTGGACTGAAAACTGGCTAGAATTGCAAGCCCACCGCAATTACTGACGGAGTCAACCCATTCTGATCCTCAGCCCAGATAGGGCCGACTTATAAAAGATCCTACACTCTGCCTTTCTTCACGGTTACCCTCGCCAATCCAAGGGGAAGACTATGTTTTGTGAAATCAATATGAATGAATTATAGGGGATCATGAGGAAAAAGCTCATAGCTTAACAATAATCTTTGGCAAGGCTATTATTGGCCTACCCTCGCTAAGGACTCCATCGAATTCACTTTCCCGAAGTGTGATGCGATAATTTAATACTACGCTCAAATATTCAACAGCCGTAAATTAGAAGCTCCTATTGTAAGCAAGAGACTTTTCACACTCTGGAAGTTGGACCTAGCGGTTGCTAGGATAGCTTTCCCACATCATCCAACAAATGAGATTCCCACGATACGTGAGTGATTATGACCCTGCCTTCACCAAATGGGTTGGAGGCCTTGAACCATTTAAGTATCCATCAGCTAGGGGAAAGCTGATGTTAGAGGCTTTTTGTGGAAAATGTTGCATTTGCCAATTTGGGAATCACTGGTAGCTTTCATCAGCGATAATAGGTACCAATTTTACAATCCGGCCATTTAGAAGTTTTTTTTTGTACCAAATTTAGGATTGAGTCTAGACTACATACTTGTTTTTCTCACGCCTTTCGAGACAAATAGGACCCGAGGTCAAAGTAACAGAACGGCGGACTCTCCTCCATAGCTTTGAAGACCCGCGTTCCAGCGGAATGGATCAAGTTGGGTAGAAATGAAATTTACAGGATCTCTGTCCGGACTTCTTTAGCACGGTAGCTGGCCGAAAGGGGCGTCAGCGTGAGAAACCCCCTTCTCCCAACTTTCGGCGTCAAAGTAGTAATCCTAGTAGTAATCATGAGATGCCCTGCGCCGAGAACCCATGCCACATTTGACCCAACCACACCAGCGAAGGGAAGCTGGCTCAGGCCGAACTTGACCTCCTAGAAATGAAGAGAGATGCGTTACTTTAATATCTGGTGAGCCCTTTGTATACTCTGCGGAAAGGAAGTCGAAGCACTTCTATACTTCAAGGGGTTAAATAATAGTCACTTTTTAATTTGGCTGACCTAGTCCTTGAGAAAACAAATTCCGGGGCATTAAGGAGTCAGGAGACATGGAAGGTAGCTTCCCTGCTACTATAAGAGGCCCATATATCATAAAAAAGAAATAGATGGGCTTGGCTTATTGAGCTTACAAATATCCCGATGGGCTAAAACTCAAGCCCATACCATACCAAACATCTACGTCGGTGTACCAATAAAATCGAGTGCTTTAATTTCTATTACTACTAACTTTGGCTCCTATTTTATAATCTTTCTACCAATCAATCTTTATACAAGGTCGTTATACATAGCTTATTGGCGCATTGACCCAAATGTCCAATAAGGGTCGTCACGATCTATCAACCCACAAGCTTTCGACCATCCCACCCACATACACCGGGGATGAGGATACTACCATCATTAGCTTACCACCCATATCACAGGGTCAAGAGAGTCATCTACACTTTCGGCCTATACTCCAAGGATGGACTGAGCATCCCAAAAGCTCACTTGGCGTTCCTAGCTCACCAAAGAAGTCAGCGCATAGGGGCCGAAGCATCCCAAGCCAGCCAAAGAGACCCAAGCTTCGTCAAAGGCCCCCAAAGGGATCCCGGCGTCCAAGCTCACCAAGCCACCAGTATAAGCTCCCTCAAAGTCCCAAAGGGCCAAAGCGTCCAAGCTCACCAAAGTTCTGCTCCTAAAAGGGGTTAAACACTCATACCTATAGGAGATTTTCTATTTTTAGGTACAACACATTGCATCCAGATTTGATCATTTGTTACTTTTTACGTATGCTCAAAACAAATTTTACAGGATCCAAGTACATATATTCGAAAAGGAACAAATGGAGGATAAAGAGATAAACAAGAACTTGGACAACCAAAAGTTAAAATACCCATTCAAACATGCACCAAACAAGGAAACAAAACATTATAGTTCCACGGTTAAAAGAATTACAATGAGGTGCAAGACTAAGTCTATATTTATTTGAATTCTTTCTTAGATTTCCCTAAGAAAGTACGAGTCAAGAGCTACATACGTGACGGAACCATCCAATCGATGGAAGCCTCGCGAGGAACCAACTCCCTCTGCCATACGCGAGTAGGCCCTTGAATAGCAACCCCGAGACATCACCTTTATAAAGACTTTACAATGAATTTCAGCCGCACCCATGTAGCGGTTGATTGAGGGAGATAAGTTAATTTAGCGTTAGCTTCACTTGGGAAAGGCTGACCCTTCTCGAGACCTCTTCCGACATCCATGGGACATACCGGCTTTTCCTAACACAAGCTACAAAAATAAATAAAATAAAATAAAATAAGCGTCCTCAAAACTTGCAAAAAGGTGAGCGATACATAAATAGGTAAGCTTGAGAAAGGCCATTTACCTTAATGATCCACGATCCTTCCCCATCATCGGTGAGGATGAGCTTTAGCGCATACTCCTCATAGTCCATTTAGGCAAAATCCAATAAGCGGGAATCCACACTCAAAAAGCACTTGAAAAATCTGGAAACCCTTGAAACAACCTATACCTAAAAGCTTGCGAGGAGGAGTTCGAGGACTTCCCACAATATCTGCTCCATAAAGTCCTCCAACTCCCTTCACTTTCGCCCTATGAGACCAATCCAAGCGAAGCTTCCGGCAATGGATTTCAGAAGTCAACTGAGAAGCCTTCTCCTTCTCCCTATTAGCCTTTGCCTTAGTAGACAATGTAGCATACTTAGAAGCGGATCAGTCCTATCCACCTTTAGTTCCCCGAAAGCTTCTTATTCTCTTGCTTTCGAAGAATTTTTACCCGTTGCTCTCACTCACGAGGTTTGGGAAGACAAGTAATCAACATGTTTCTTACCCGGTCTTGAATTTGCTTTCGATTTATGCCGAAGGCTTATTAGCAAGCTCATCCGGCTTGAGCCTTCAAGACCTCAAACTTTTTTCTTTCTTAAGTGTCTCGATCTACAGGGAAAGACCACGGTCCCTAGCCACTCCAGCTAGCTCTTGGTCGCTTTAAAAGCTTGACATTATTGATTGGACAATTCCAATGACTTCTTAGCTTTATCCCGAGTGGATTTGAGGCCGCGATCTCTTTTCCCCTGTCACATTCTTTATTTCGACTTTAATTGAATCATGTTTACCTTTAGTTAATTTACTCTACCTTTTGGAGCAAGGCAAATTCAAAGGCCTGGTGCAAAGGGTTTATAGATAACGCTTCCCTCACAGAGAAACAAACAAGCAACATGGATTTCATTAGGAAATTGGCCTGCACCTGAGAGCGATAGGTAAGAAGCCCTGAGAGCAGGTGAAAGGAAATTCAAAGACGCGTTAATTATAAAGAATACTCACCCAGCGAACCTCCCATAAGGCCAGAGGTGAGAATAAATCCTCCACTTCCAAACTGATGAATTTTGGATTTGATCTCTCCTCCCGGTCGGGGATAAAATCAAGAGGCGTAATGGCGGTATTTCGCGGGATCATTAAATGAAGATCCCATCAATGGGGACGGATCCGCACCGACTTGCAGCTCCTCCACGAGCCCAGATTGTGATTTTCTTAGGAGCTCGGTAGTACTTCCTCAACCCTTCATTAATTTAGCTTCCGGTAGAGAGAAAATAACAAAACTCAATTTCTCAAAAAATTTGGCATAAGCTCCTTCCATATCATTAGAGGAAGCTATACCTAGATCCGGGGACTGAAGCGCGCGGAATTTATTACCTTCTCGAACTCCCTTCTCACATCCGACCTCTTTTGATGCAGTCTGGGGCAACTTCTTAGATACTTCCCCAAGCTGGCATCAATAGTAATATTATTATTCACCCTCGGCCAATGGAGCAACTCTTGGGCTTGACCCTCTCGGGTTGGACGCTCCGATAGCGCCCAACCTAACCTACGACCCGAGGGGAACCTCTGCTGGTAGAATAGACCTCAAAAAGCTACGGAGAACAATCCAAAGCACCTTGATGCGGCCCGGTCGGTACCAACACGAATTCTTCCTCTGAATTAAGTAGGATCACTCTTTTTGGAAGCGAAGTAATCTTTGGTGGCAGCTAAGGTGCATCTTTCGAAATAATTCTTGACGGAACACCACTCCAAAGTGGGAATAGCAGCCCTATGGAGCGAGGAAGTGTCTCCCTCGAGCTCTTTCCACGAAGATTACTCTTGGCTCATTTATAGTTTCCCACTTCTTCCAATGAGGGATTGAGAGGTATCCCAGTCTTATCCTCTTGAAGGAGGCTTTCGTCCAGCCCCCTTTACGAGGCAAATTCATCATCTCCCTTACAGAGAGGGATCCTTTTTGTCTCCCTTCGAAAGGAGCCGCCTACCGGATTGCTTCAAGGCCCTCTTGAGAACATCCTTGAGCCCAGCTTCTTTGGAAGCATCGTCAACACCTTTCACAACTTCCCCAGAGGATTTGCTACGTAACCTCCCTTACCCGCTTTACGGGAAGACCGCTTCAATTTTCTTTTTCTTCTTAGCCTTATTTTCGGCCAACAAATTTTTAGCAACTTATCTTCTGTAGCCTCTTTGTGGGACCTATCAATCGAGGAGAAAGAGCAGAAGTTAGAAACAAATCGGTCGCACCAAACAATGGAAAGAGCAACACTAAGATGAGGCCCTACCCTGACCAAATATAAGCTACACTTCTTGAGCCTATTGGACAGTCAAATAACATCATGGGCAAAAGGAACACTAATGGTCCCTATACTTTATCCCTTTGTTCAATTTCCTTCCTTGTACTTTAAAAATGTTTAATCACGATTCCACATACTTTATGCTGTATTTTGAAATGCTGATACAATCCACGGCAGCTCCGCGCATTGGCGGCACATTTTGCATCTGAGTAAAATACAAACTATTTTAAGATTTATTTTTTCCGGTGGCAATATTTTGTTGATGTGGTTGTACATACGGGCATTATATATGATGATGTAGCTTGCCGGGTGGCATACCACGTCGGGGAATTATTTATTTTGTGAAAAAAATAAGTGGGTTATATATGTCTTGGCGTGGCATGCAATATTTTTTAATAAACAAAAATGTAAATGTTAACACATGACTACTTAACATACATTTGGCACTTGAAAAATTCAGAAAAATTCTGGAAAAACTGTAAATTTCTATATAGATAAAAAACAACCTTACTTAAACATTACATTTTCCTCTTGAAAAAAATCAGCGGAAAAACTCAATCAAAACTTTGATATTATATATAGATAACGAAGCAACCTAAGAACATGTTACATTTTGTGTATTCTATATAGATAACATACTTGTAACTTTGGAATTACATGTTTTTTTAATCAAAAAAGCGAATTATAGTGCGATCTTCCAAAACATAAGAAACCAACTTATGATTCAAATACTATCCATCCATAAACATAAAGAAAGCAACCAAGCTGCTTATGAGGACAAAATACCATCCATCCATAAATAAACTTCCAAATTTCAAAGAGTTTTAAGTCACATGGCACGCGCCTTTCTTAGTGCTTCAACTTCCCTCCTCCGACACCTACCATCTGAAAACAAGAGTATTAGGAATAATAACTTAACAAAGGAGAAACTAAATAGAGTTAGTGGTAGTCAAAACTCATACATTTTTTTATTTACTTTTGAGCTATTAGATTCATAACCTTGGCAGTTGTACTGAGGCTAAAAACAATAGAGGAGCAGGATAAAAATAGGCAAAAAAATCAACCACCTATTATAAATTTGTATAAGCATGCAAGAAAAAAACCACTTAAAATGTCTTATTAGAAAAAGCATTTAGAATAAGCATAAGGAAGAAAAAGAAAAACCACTTACTATGACATTTGTGTTAGAATAAAGTATGTACAAAGAAAAAAGGGCAAACCACTTACTATGTGCATCTCACTAGATCTAGGCATTATCCAGCACTTTTAGCTTCTTGTTTGAACACCCATGTTACCTTGCATGCCACATGCGGGGATCCTCCCTTTTGGGGTTTTTCTTCCCTTTCAACTCACTCTCTTTGGTTTTCTTGATGCCACATCATCAGGTATCTTTGTCTCGATACTCATTAGCTCAAGCTAAACATAAGAAAACAAGTCAATTCCATCAGCCTCCAAAAAAGAAAAAAGAAAAACACAATCAACACATATCAAATGATAGAAAAAATTTCCAATGCACCATAATAGGAATACACGATGTACATCCTACGACATTACACCAACTTGACTGTGTTACTTTCCACCTACCAAAGAGAAAATAAACACACATTCAATGAATCCTAATAATATGTCCTTGTACTTAAAAACTACTTACATCCACTATTGGCACCCAGCACCCAGTCTAGACACCATCACTCTGGCTTCTTGTTTGGACCCCCCCTTGGGTACCTTGCATACCACATGTAAAAGATCCTTTTATGGGGGTTTTCTTCTTCATACAACTCATTTGTCTTCGGTCTCTCTTGATGCCACGTCATAATCTATTGCTTTCCAACTTGATGCGTGGGTGTTGCTCACACATTGATGATGCTTGAATACACTAATCTATTGCACCAACGATCTGCATAGTGCTCACTGTCAATGATAAAATTAACTTCATATTCTATTTCACTCGTAGAGTCCACGTTTTACAAGGGAAAACTTAAGAATGCTTACTTTGAAATTTGTGAGAATTTCATTGCAGCTTCTCATCAATGCACTCCACATTGTCTTCTTCCACGGATATAATTGCACTCTCATTTACTAGCTCCCCTTGCTTAGTTTGGACTCTTACCAAGAGGGAAAAACAATTACATTAAAGATTATGCAATTATTTGCATTTGTGTGTACTAGTAAGTTGCAAGCTGAAAGGGAATTCAATCTGATTATTGGATTACTTGATGGTCTTCAATTGTGCTTTCACGATAGGTGGTAGCTTCATATATGGTGATCACCGACCAAATGGGAAGATTAGTGCATTAGGTATATTTAAGACACATAATAATCTGCATTCCAAAGATAAGAAAGGAAAATTGTAGACTTACATCCTTTGTGGGAACCTCATTGATTTCTTTCACATCCACGAGGTTGACCTTCACATGACTCCTTTTGCAAATTTAAAATTCTTAAGAAAGGAGCAAAGTGGCTCCAACAATTTTACAAGAAAATTTAATGCAACAAATTATGAATTACTTAGGTCCTCATCCTTTGTTTTTTACGCTTGCCTTTAACAACCTTTCTTCCTTTACCTGAGCCGAGAACATTTATATTCCGCGATTCTGAACACAATCATGAATGGAAGGGGTAGATTTATAGATATAAGGGTTAAAACACTTACAGGTTATTGGATTTCTTGTAGGACAAGTCCTTGCATATTGTGCCAATTATGGAACATTTTTACATTTGATCATCCTACTTCCCCCTTCTATAGATATCCTTAACCCACTTTCAGCCTTCCGGTTTCCTTCCTCCGGACCTTCTTTTGAGTCTACACAGCATAGTTTTAGTTGGGTGGCTGGTTCACATTTGTATTTATACCAGGTCTCTTGGAAGCTAGAAGGTCTTCTCATTCTTGGTTGAAGTGGAAATGCATATGCTCAATCAAACATTTCCCTTTTGTACCACTAAGAGTACATATACTTCAAAAAGCTTGCTCTCTTATCAAATTTATTACACAAACCTCATACATACCTGAGGGGTCCTGTCCCGGGGTCCCACATCCTATAGCTTGAGAGAATTTACATGTGTGCTCGACATATTACAATATATCTTTTACTTGCTTAGTATACCTCATATCTTTGATCTCATTTCGGCCATTCCCGAGGTATCTTGATGATGCTTGTATTTCTATTTTCCTAGAATTTTTCTCTCATATCATCACTTGGAAGCCCAAAACTAACTTAGGTGAATTGCTCAACATACTCCACTCATCTCTCTCACTATCAGGTAGACATCACCATCACTTTCGTATGTCTTCCAACATGGGATGATTGACTTACCCTTACTTACTTCAAAAATAAATTAATTGAATGTTTCGACATATTGTTCTCTACCACATCACATTTGCACCATGTATTTGAAGCGGGGCCCTTGTCCACCTGATTCTGAGGGATCTTCAACAAATCACTTTGCCTTGCTTTCGTCATTTATTTGTCCAATATTTTCAAACCCAATTGTTTCAAACTACTGGTAGTGTACTTGTGCTTTACAATTTTCCAAAAGTGTCCATTTGCAAGCAAAGTGAATTTTTGATTTTTTCCTCCAAGTGAAAGCCATTTGCGTGCACATCTTCTATGTTAGCTTTATTAAGGGCATAAGCTTCTCCACTACTTATGTTGAGGCCCGAAGTGGAGATTAACAAAACAAAATTCTTTGAGGGTAGATTTTCTTCCGACTTAGTTGAATGAGCAGAGAGAATGCATTACTTTATGTTTGTGTGACATAAAGGTCCACACCAACCACTACCACTCTCAATCTCAAATCCTCCATCAAATGTACAAGCAGCTACGCTATCAGTAGTGATCTCTATTCTCCACTTCTACAAAAGCCCATGCAATGGGTAAATTTGCCCAGTTGTTTCTCCCATCCCAGGCCTCACAGTGACCCAAAGCTCTACAACTTGATAGGCCCCTTGAGGAAGTATCTATCTAAGCCAATGATCACAACAGCGACACCTGCTTCAGAAAGCCTCTTTTCAAAACATCAAAAGCAGAGATGTATGAACTTTTGAAAATTGGGGTCTCACAGCAGGATTGGGTCCTATCTACTTCAAGAATTATCATTTTGCTAGGTTTGGCTACTCTAAAAGTTCTACCATAACATAATCCCAATGCAACGCGGAAATCCTCCTTGTAGTCTCCTTTTAGTTCTCCTAAAGAGCTGCATCTTACATTTCGCCTAAAGCCGACTAGTTAAGAACATCAACTTTGAACTCCTTAGCGACCTGACTTGATATCAGCACAGCTACATCCTTGGAAAGCGAGTCCACACTTATTTGCAACAAGTGCTTATAAAAACTTTCCGATGTGACTCTCTTATTCTTGAAGGTCTTCAACGACAGTATGTGTATCCTGAAGAGTTAGGACCGTGAGAGTGTAGGTACCTGATCCCAACTTGCATAGATCGACCATGAACACCCTGCATCTTTGCATTTTGGCCCTTACTACGTAGCTTATGCGTTTCGAATATTTTAAACTCGTGGAGTAAGGATGGGATGCTTCACTATTGCATCCTTCGTATCTCCCTACTCTCAACTAGCATCCCCCAACTAGAAATGTAACTGAGCTTCCATTAAGCTATAGTTGTTTGAATTATCATTAAGTTTACTAACTTTAATATCACACGAAGAGTCAAATCTCACTTTCTACTACCTTTCTCCAGCCTTATCAATCCCACCAATGTTATTTGGGCCCTTAGCTATACTTGTGGCTGTAGGTTGACTATTACCCATTTCTTATAGACCATATTACTTGTTCAACATATATATATCCACCATACCATCCTTCTTCAATGCTTCAACTATTTCTACTACTGGGACTCCTCATAGGTACACTAATACTGAAGAATTGACAAAGGAAACTCCGTTCTGCGAGGTACTAAAAGTGTACTTCACTTACTAGATTTCTGCAACTTCCTATGTCTCCAATAGAGAATTCCCGACAACTCATTTATAACTTTTACTTTCATTGGGTCTACTATCCAAAGGTGTTGACTCCCTCCTTTATATGTCATCATGTCCTCTTTGTTGAAATGTCCCTAGAAAAGCCTTAGTCCTTCCCATTTTAAAAACCTTAGAAAACCAACCAAAAGAAGCAACACATCAATTTTAATAGAAAACCCTTTTTATTTAGAACTGGCTGGTGGAAATAAAGTAGCAATCGACAGGTAAAACAGGGTGAAGCTTCAGAATATCACGTTCAACCATGACAAATACAAAATACTTAGGATCTAAATTAATGGGCCCTAAGAAAACACTTAAACCCCATGCATCAATATATGCCGAAAACTTAAAACATTATCTGAAAGACAACTCAGAGGTAATGTAAATTAAAACACATTCAATATAAAAAACAATAGAAGAAATAATATAGCATTCAACATGGAAAACCCTTAGGATATTAACTACTAAACCCTAAACATACTGCAAAAAGGTCCATCCTTGGCTATATGCTTAAACATTCTGTAGAAGAGAATTCCAAAGGTTGAATAAAGAAAAGTACTATTCAACATGGAAAACAACATAATTTCTTCATAAATTGCTCTAGATTGGAATAATATTTCAAGAAATATAAAACCCATAATATCCTTCTATCCCAATCCTTTTTAAGAAATATAAAATTTTTACAATTAAAAAGTTTGTAATTTTAGAAACAATTTTTAATAAAAAGTTTGACAAAAGTTTGTACTTTTAAATGGATTTGTACCTCCCATTTTCCAACACAATCATCATTTTAATTATGCCACATCATCTGTTAAGGTTGATTAACTTATATTTGTGGGTTTGTACCTTATACTTCTAAATTTATGTTGGTATATATGAGAAAATAAAAAGTTTATCTCTGGGCCACAGAGTTCATTAGGTGGCACTCCTAGCAGCATGGCTTGTCCTCAACCATGTAATCAAACAAAATTTTATACTTGAAGGCCATCAAAGCCCATGAGACTGGAGCTTTTATTTAATTATCATGGATCTCATTAGGTAGCATCAAAGCTTTGGCCTGCTCACCAAACTTTTGATTTCACATCCCTCAAAAGTCAAATCTATTTTGTTATTAATTGGGATTACTTCCTTAACAAAGCATTATTTGGGAGGCAACCTCCTAGCCCCCATAACAAAGATTGCCCATAGTTGGCCTTAAACCTCTTTTAATTATATTAAACTAGCATTACTTCATTATCAAAGCATTACTTCCCTCAGCAAAATTTATACTTAAGAAGATTAAAAGATTTGATAATCTCTTATTGTTTGTCAAGCAATACATTCCTGGATTACAAGGAAGATGAGAGACAGGAAACATTTCTGGAACTAATGTTGGTTATACATCTTGGAATGCTCTTTCTATATGCTGATAGTTCTTTGGATTCTGCTTTCGCGTTGTGATCAAACCAAAAGCTGTTAAGCGATTTATAATCTCAGTTTATGTTTTGGCTGGATAGAATTTAGAAGGTTTACTTGCTAGTGCTTGCAGTAAATCAACATGGTTCCCAGGATGCTTAGTTAATTATTTCTACTACTTATAATGGGAGTAATCTGCAATTCTCATTGAAAATGTTTCCCTTTTTTAATAGTTCATGAACTTTAGTATGCAAAAATATAAATTAAAATTTAGGTGTGTATGTTAACATTGGGCTAATACTACTTAATTTTTGAATGGATTTCTACAGTTGGAATAGAGTGAAGCTTCAGTACAGTGATGGAGCATCCATTTCAGAAATGGATTTCACCAAATTCTTCTTTCATAGTTGGAATACCATTTTTAAAAATAGATAACCTTTAAAGGATCTAAATTGAGATTAATGCTAAATATAAGCTCCATCATTGCTCTGTCTTAAACATTATCTGAAAGAGAGCTCGGAGGTGATGATATAAAGTAGCCTTTAGCATGGAAACAACATAATTTCCTCAAAAATTTCTCTGAATTTGAATAACATGATCAACCAAAGTAAATAAAAAACATTAGAAATCTAAATTAATTGGAGATAATCATTAACTCCATCATAACTTTGTCTTAGACATTGTGGGATCGAAAATACGCCGCTCATGGTGTGACACGGACGATATATCGAATCACAAATATCATTTTTATTATGTGGGTTCTTTTATTCCTAATAGAGGCAAGGCGCTATTATTAATTACCCCAGACATTGTCTTGGGAACCTCCGATTAAGGGCAAAAATACAAGTAGAGACAATGAGAAAGAACAATTGATTTTATTGCAATATAATATGATTTGTTACATATCAGCATATGTTTATATATATGGATATATGTTTATTTGTTTTATTTATAGCGCCACCCCAGCCTCGGTACAGTGCGTACTTGCATATGGGATCCATAATCCACGATTACTTTGCGCTTGAGACTTGTGAGAGGTTCGGATCATGGTGGCGACCTTTTAAAAGTTGCATTAGCCTTTTCTCCATCAAAATATGCTTTGCCGTGAAAAGGGCTTGTGCTA
>CM048821.1:38808840-39051889 GCA_026586065.1 Dioscorea zingiberensis | reverse complement strand
AGTAGTTTTGGAAGAAAAACTCAGATCATGATGTTAAAAAGATACATCGCGATGTCAAGATCTTAAGGAATCTCATAATAGAGAGAACATCGCGATGTAAGATTGGGACATCGCGATGTCTAGAGCATCAAGTATAAAATAAGGCTGAGCAGCAAGGGTTCAGCATCTTGGGTCTGGGTGGCGGCTAGTGGGCCGGAGCATTGATCTGGACGACTTTCTCCAACATTCTGATGCTAGGGTCTATACATTTATGAGAGGAATCTTTAGACTTAAATCTTTGATGTTTATTGAACTATCATTAGTTTAAGTATGGATATTTGTGTGTATGATGCCATTGCTTTGAGTTCATCTTTTGTAATGGTAGCTTAAACACGCTTTCTAGGGTTGTATGGATGTTGTGACTTGAGTTCAATATTATCTTTGCTTTGCTTTGATATCTTTTGCGTGGATGTGCTCGTGAATCTACCTTGCTAACTCTTGTTGGTCAAAAGGCAACAAGTATCTTAATCCTAAGCACATAGGCATATGAGCTTAAGGGAACAATAGAAAAATAGGGTTGACGGAGTGACACTGCATTTACCTTTAACTTAGGCATAAGTTTAGGCATTTCCACGCTAGTAGTAGAGGTTAGCCTTAAAATGCTTCTATCATTCCCATAGACATATGGGAATTAGGGTATGTACCTTAGAAGTAGTGGTCTTGTAAGTTGCACCCGGAGTGCACATAAGTGCAATCTCTACCACTGTAATCCCATATCCCAACCTAGATATCTTAGCAAGCGAAGGAGAAAACCTTAACAAGTCAAGTAACACCATAAACTCTAGAACTATATACTTGAGTTTCCCCTTTTGTGACCTTCATTCTCACTCAATTCATTCTAGAATTGGTTACAACTTTCACTACATAACAAACACTCTCCTAAAAGCATCTAATATATTAGTTTAGAAAACCTAGTATCTATTCCCTTAGGAATTCAACCTAATACTCATCGAATTTATTACTTGCGACCACATACGCTTGCGTGTGACAGCTTTAGTGTTCGCACTCATAGTCGGCTGTCAACATCAACGGCGGAACTAGAAGCAAAATTAAGGGGGTGCTGACTTAAACTTATAAAAAAATTATAAATACTAAAAAAATTTATATTAATTCAAACCTTATAATGAAAAAGACAAAACGACTTTTAAATTTTACTTTTCTAATATTTTAACTAAATTTATTTAATTTAGTTAGATTTTATGAGTGACAATATTATATTTTGTACAAAAATATATACAAAATATTGAGAAAACAATAAATATATTGGTATTATTTTAATTTTGAAGCTTAAAAGATGTAAAATAATTTTCGATATTTCAAAGCTGTTATATGTAAAAACATCCTTTTCCAAACTTGTCTAGAATCCTATAATCTGATGCAAGGTATTCGACAACAAAGATCGTGAGGTTGATTGGATGGTCAAGATTGAAGGATATATCTGGAGAATCTATAGAGACCCTCAACGCGTTGATTAATGCGCTCGAAAAATATTATATTATATAAATGTTCAAATAATGTCTTTCCTTTCTCCAACTCCATGTCGCCTTCTCTCTCGCTCATCTAGGGTTTCTAAAGAAGCCGTGGTTGTTGTCATCAGGTCGCTACTCCCCTTGTCCCCTTCATACCGCCCATCATCTTCAACAAGCTGATGAAGGAAGGACGAGCATGAAGCCCGCTTCTAGAAGCGCTGTTTAGCGCATCACGCTTTGCTTTTAACTTTGGCAAAAAACCAGGGTCTACTTGGTTCTGGTCCAACTGGCCAGTTCGGCGGGTTTGGGTGAGTTTGACCAGTTTGACTTTTGATCAGTAATCCACACATACCCGGACCGGGCTGCTATCTTGTTCTCGGTTTTGCAGATCCGACTAGCCGGTCTGGTTCGGGTTTAAAAACATTGACAGTAATGCAGAGAGAGAGAGAATTTCATCGAAACGATAAGCCGGAGAGAAGGCCGAGCTTTTCATTGAGGTTGAAGCCGGGGAATAGAAGGAAATAAGTGGGAGAAAGACGCAATAAATGTTGGTGAAAATGAGATTGAATGCTCCTTTTTCTTGTTCTTTTATATTTAGTTTAAATGCCAGCAATCACTCTTCATAACAAAAAAACAATAATAATAATAAATCCCCAAGCTTCCACCCCCTCTTTTAATCTAGGAATCACTATTCATCAAATAAATATATATAAGTGAGTAATCTAATGACATGCCTAGATTCCAAATCTAATGATAATACACAATAGCCATTGGATCAAATCCAACGGCTAGGTGTACATCATGGCTTCATTTGTTGTTCTATCTATCATGGACAAAGAGGAGGGAATTGAGATAACTCCAACTTAAGGCATTGAGGCATTCATCGAGGTTTCCAAGCATAGCCGCTTTTGAATATTGTTCGAGACGCTATAGTTCATGGCCAGAGGAAACAAAACTACTAAAACTCAAGTCGATGTTGTTCGCTCCGGGCGGGAAAAGTCTACGGAAATACCTTTGTGGGAAGCATGCGTCCCCTCCGCTACCACCACCACCTAACATCCTCTATCAATCTCTCCAACTTCGATGATCAATACTTATGTTCCCTCCATCGCTAGAGGCTTTTCATAACGCTCTCTATTATCAATGCTATCTCCTCACTTCGCTTGTCGGGGATGAGCTTCAGGAGTTTGATCGAACCGATCAAACGGATAAGGTTATTTGGGACGGAAAGAGGTTGAGGATGAGGTAAATCTGACTAATTTCAAGGCAAAGGCCGAGGGAATATGAGAAGGAGATATGCAAAATAATCGCTGGATTTTCATCCAACTGCTAATCTTAGGGACGCTCTTAAATGACAAATTGCCATATATATATATATATATATATATATATATATATATATATATATATATATATATGATTAGTTTTGATTTTTTACTTATTACCAAAATAACTTTCAAATATATTTTTTTAATTTTAAAAATTATTTTAATATTTTTATAATATTTTACTAATTTACCACATGTCACTAAATAAAAATGTGTAGTCGAAAACCAAGCTTAGATTTTCAACTATCTACTCAATTAAAACAAAACAAGTACATTAATTAAAATAAAGCAAGTACATTAATTAAAATAAAGAAATATATTAATTAAAAATATTAATATAAACAAGCAGGGAAGACATCTAATCAAACCAATTTGTGGATGTATCATCTCCATCCAAGTTGCTAGGGGTGCCTTCATTCATGTTGCAAGAGGCGCCTTCATCCATTGTTCTAGGGGTGCTTTCATTCATGTTGCTAGGGTACCATCATACACAAACCCTTTCCTTGTAATATCTATATCGTTCTCGCTACCCAAAACAATTAAGTATTCAGAGAAAATGCCATATAACCTATGGAAATAATAGATCTCTCTTTGATCTTGTCAGAATGCTAGTGAAAATTCTTTATCTTTTTGGAATGTCTCAAATCTATGCATTTCAAATGCATCTTTTCTCTATTTCTTACAAGGTTGACTCTACCCATCGTGAGATAACTGCTCAAGATACTTAGCCATTTTAGGATTATATGAACCCACAACAAGCTTGGACTTCTTTCTTCAGATATTAGTCTAGCTTCTCATGACCGATTTCCGCGACGCTCATAATGCATTATGACTGGTGACGCTGAAGTCAGCATCAGCTTGGTCTCCCAATCACTAGGGGAATCAAATGTTATTAGCTCTTTTGTTGGTAGCACCCATTCATTGGGTGTCATTTGTTTAGGAAGGAAATTCTTGTGTGAAGAGGGGGTCCTTCTTCTCACCAATGCAGGTTCTTGGGGTACGAGAAAACCTCTGCGAACTGTCCTGGATAACCTTAAATCTTTTATAGCTCTGTAACAACTTCCCAAATATTGAAAATGAGAGAATTCCTTCTTAGGGGCTAAAGAGCATTATACCAAGCAAGTAGCTTGAATTTGCTAATACAAATAAGTAAATTTAGTAAGTATATATTTAAAAAGTTTAGGTTACAATTTTTAAAAAAATAAAGTATGTTTTTATCTATAAAATATTGAATTATGTTAAAACAAGTAATTAAAATAAAAGTATAGGACATGAACGTATCAATTTAAATAAATAAAATATGTATTATATCATAATATTTATAAATAACCTCATCCCCTAGATTGGTACCACTTCGATAATTTTCTGACGCCTATCAAAGCATCCATCCCAATATCCTAGCCATTTATCTCAACACTCTTTACCTACAAGAAGCACTTTTTAGTAAGTGAGAATCTACCACATTCTATATAAACTTTTAGTCAATGTGGTTCCACATTCTTGCATTTTTCATCTTGTTAAGGAGGAAAATACAAGCACGTGGTATCACTCGGCCGTAAAGTTTAGACCCGAGACCACTCAAGCCTCCCTAGCACCTCCTTAGGGAAGACATATGGGGATTTCGGCCATAACCAACTCGCGGGAGTACCGGTACACACAAAGGTGGAGACATCCTCTACACAAGGGTGCGTAGGTCGTGACAGCAGCCTGTGCCAGCCCAAGAATGATAAAACCGGTAGCCGCTTCCCCACAAGAGCCCGGCCCCGAGGTAAGAAAAAGTATCCCCACCAATGGCCACACGAAGCCACCTCCTCAAGTATAAGAAGGAGACTTAAGGGAGAGTAGTGGGCAACCACTCTTCTTCCAGAGACTCATTTTTGAAAGGCGAAGAATATCCTTTACTCCTCGCTGGACTCTAATTTCATTCCTTTCTACTCCTATCTCCTCCTCCAACACTTAACCTTCACCCAACCAACTTGAGCATCGGTGATCCGGGGAAGGAACCACTAGACTTCTTTTGCAAGAATGAAGGACTCTCCTCTCACAAGGCCGGCCTGGGGAAGCTTACATCCCCAACTTTGATTACCCCCACATCACTCCTTTTTCTCTTAGAGGAAACGACCCTCAAGGCGGTAACTGATCTGAGCATCAACAGTTTGGCGCCTTCTATGGGGACTAGAGCAAGAAGCCCTGAAGCGCTTATCAATGGCCAGAGCAAAGAAGAACCATACATTTTGGTCATTATAATTTAAAACTTTCAGATGCATTTCAGTGGATGTATTATTAAACTTCTCTCGTTGCAATTTTCTTAATTTGTGGATCATAATAATAATCAATATGTTAGCCTTGAAAATCTCAAGCATATGCTATGTGGACTCGGCCAAGTTTCTCTCAAAGAAACTGATGATGTCTTCTTGAAATTAAAACAATGAGATGGGTGTTCTCCTCTGGAGTTCACTTGAAGTGGGGACAGGAAAAGGAAAACCGGTGAGAGGGGGTAGGGCTTTGTTGCCCGTTCCCACTCCGATGGTTAAGTTAGTGGTTTGGCCAGAGATGAAGAGGAAGGAGTTCAAGTTGAGCTTAGTTGTTGCTTATCTTTCCTTCTAGCGCTTCTCCTCTATGTATTGAGCTTTACTCCTCGGGATTCTGGACATCCTCGTCACTCGTCAGAAGACATAATACGATCGAAAGTGTCGCATATCTCCTCGCTGCGACCTTTCCCTTTGAGGTGGGTTTGTTTCCCTTTACGGAGTCTTGGTGGCTCTTGGGATAGGTGCCTCTATTAAATTGGGGAAAGCTAGTGCTTCGGCTGTATGGAGTGTCGTGGTCTTTGTGAATAAAATGAGTAGGGGCATCATGGGATTCAGCTGTACTCCTAGCGAAGACTATTATCGACCGGCCATACCTCTTTCGCTCCATAATGTTCCATTTTTGGGCGTGGGCGCCGATGGTCGAAAGTTAATGATGAATCGCTTTCTTTATTTTCTACACATGTCGCTTTTCCGATGCGCCGGGTGTCTTCTCCATCCGTTAATCCCATTTCGAAGGTGGATCTTCAGCCGCTGGCTTATTTTCTAGTAGGCGTGTTACAATTCAATGTTTAAACCGGCATCTTCTTCGCGTCATACATTTCCTTTCCTCTATTGTTGAGAGTTCCTTTTTCCTCCTTATTGTTCTTTATTCAATGCTTTTTCATGTAGTGGTACATTCTTCCATGGTTATTGGGGAGAAGGGGCAGTAGTTAGGCTTCCTCCCACCGTGCCTGAAGGAGCTTGTATTGCCACGATTAGTAGTTCTCTGGCCCCTAGCAATCTTGCACAAGCGGCTCGTGACAATTTCCTCTCTAGGTTTCCTCTCCCTCTTTCTCATCTATAGTAGATTCCGTGCTCATGAGAGGCTAAACAATCCTCCGTATGAGAGATTGCACCCATGACGCTTTAGTATCCGGTCTTCGACTTCCCTTTTCTCCCATGGTTCGTGTGAGATTCTTTTATTTATCATGAGTTGTATCCTACATAATTGGTTCCTAATTTATGGAGGGATCATCTCGTGGGTTTGGTATGATTCTTCCAAACATTTGTAGGCTTAGAGCTATGCACAACCATGCGCTTGGATTCCGCACATTTGCTATTTTTCTTAAAACTCCTTCTCCCTTTCCTAGAATTTGATGGTATTATTTCTATTCTCGGCGGGAAGTCGCTCTAACAGGATCCGCCTATTTTTCTTCTTAATGAGCCCGGAGAGATAAATTTTTTCTTTGGTTGTTCCAAAGACGGCGTGAAGAGTTCCACTTACGATGTAGGGGTCCCCTAAGAAATGAATACCACCTCGCGATGAAGCGGAGAGTCGTACCGTGAGGAGAAGGTTTTCACTGTATATTCTCACCCTCGAGGTTTACCCAAAACTCCTTCTTTTTGTGAGACCAATTGATGTCTTCAGAGGAAAAACTCTGGGGACTCATGAGGTCTTTTCTTAATTATGTGTTGGGGATTTTTATTAGGTCAATCGGGAGGGCTTTAATCGCGGGTACACGCCGATGCTTGTGATTTTGTCTTTTCATGTCCTAAGAGGGATTTGGACGAAGTTGGTTGGGTCCCTTATTTTCAAGGGGCTACATACTTCATCATCAGCTACACTTAATCATTCGGAAGAAAAGAAAACTGATGGGTAAGTCGAGACACACGTCACAAAATGAGAGGTCCCCTGAAGGGTACCGGCTTGATTCTTTGAGTGATTGGGACGAGGAGACCCTTGTTTCGAACTGTCAGCCAGAATCGCCCTTCTCCGGAATGCAGGGATGAGGCGGTTGAAGGTGGTTTTCCCGGCCTATCACCGCCTGCGTTCGTAAGCTTATGCTCCAAAGTCGACTTTGGAATCAGCCTAGAGAAAGACTTCTTGTAGCTATTCTTCAAGAGGTACCCCAGTACCGACTGCAGGGGCTAGTACGGTCTTGGAAAACATCCATTGCCCGATTTCTGAGGATATGTTACTGAATTTATCTAAGAAGTCTCTGGTTGATCGGCTTTCTAGTCCTAACTCAACAGTATGGGATATCACCATACTAATAGTCTGTTATTTGCGCATTCTGATACTTTCGTCATGTATGCTTCCAAGTTGGGAAGTTTTTGGATCATACCTTCCGTCATCTTCGCCGAGAGGTGGATGAGGAGAAATCCGTGAGTGACCTCCTGAGATCATTGACGTATGAGGTAGACATTCGTGCAGGATTTAAAGGGGCATAGTAAGCTCTGATAAGGACCAAGACTGTTGGAAGATTGAATACTAGGGCTCGAATTGGCTATGTAATGAGTTGGGGGCCCCTGTGAAGCTTCACTTAAATGAGAAAGAAGTTGTTGCCAATGAACTAGATACTGGTCGCAAACTTTTGCAAACTCTTCAAAGGAAGCAAGATGCCATCGTCCGGGATTTAGTCGCAACCAAGCAATCTTTGGAGGTGGATGAGAAGGTTTGCGAAGATGAGGAGGCCCAAAGGAATGAACTTATTGGCATCAGCATCGACGATTATATCGGTTCCCACTCTTAGGATGAAGATTTTCATAAAGCCATAGAGAATCATCTCTAGTCCCGAGAATTCCAGGCTTATTTTGATGATGAACGCAAAAAAGAGGCGAAAGAAGCTGTGGCCAAGTTTAAGGCCAGTGCAGAGTTTAAACAGGTTGCTCAGAAAGGCGCCAAGGATGGATTTTCTATATTTCAAACGTTGGCTTTCGTCCGTCCCGACCTAAATCTCGGGGAGACTCATTATGTGGAGGCCTTGAGGGTTTGGAAAGAGATCCAAAGAGAAGAGAAGGCGAGCCATGCTGGGGGAAGTTCCTTCTATTAAGGTAGATAACTTGTGCCTTTTGTACTTCTCTTGTGTTTTTCCGTGATGTGCTCATCTTTAATTGAGCTTGTACTTTCAGATATATCTAGTGTATTTCTTGGCGACGATTCTCTTTTTCTTTTGTAAAACTTCTGTCTTTTGGTTGTAGACTCCACTCCCCCCCCCCCACCTTAATCTTGAGTTCTCATAGATTCTCGGGCGGTATTGCGTTACATTTCCAAGCATCGCAACCTCGGTCACGCTTATAGGTGCCGCAACACTAATCATACTCCTGGATTATATGTCATCAGAAACACTCCTAGGTGCCATAATGTCGGTCACGCTCCTGGGTGTCGCAACATCAGTCACGCTCTTGGGTGTTGCAATAGTGGTCACACTCATGGGTGACGCGTTGGCGAACACACTCCTGGGTGCCGTAATGTCGGTCACGCTCCTAGGTGTCGCAACATCTGTCACGCTCTTGGGTATCGCAATTGCGATCACACTCCTGGGTGATGCGTTAGTGGACACGCTGCTGGGTTCTATTGATATAGGGATTTAGTTAAAATGACGAGGCTGGAGACCTCGACCCTTTTTAGAGAATGGACTTGGGATAAAATAATGAGGTTTGAGACCTCGGCCCTATTTAGAGAAGGGACTTTGGATATAAGAACAATTTTTGGGAAATCGACTGTTTTGGCGTAGGGACTTTAATCCGATGACGAGGTTTGAGACCTCGGCCCGTTCTTAGAGAAGGGATTTTGAATAAAATAACTACGTTTGAGACCTCGACCCATTTTAGAGAAGGGACTTTGAATTGCGAGGTAAAAGGCTGGAGAAAGGCTTTCATGATTCATTGATAATATTTCTTCATATGTTCTGAATGGAAAAGTCGGAGAAGCCTTTGTCCTTCTATGTTGGTAAGGTAGTAGGTTCCCGGTCGGAGAATCTTGGTTACAACATAAGGCCCCTCTCATGTTGGAGTTAATTTGTTGGTCCTGCTTTTATTTCATTGGAATATGTTTTGCCTCAAGACCTTGTCTTCTAGCTGAAAGGTGACTTCTTTAACCTTCATATTATACAACTTGCGAACTCTTTGCCGATATGCGCCCGCCCTGGTCTCAACCGCTTCTCTTTTTTTCCTCTAGGATGTTCAATTCAGCGCATAGCTATTCACTGTCTGCCTGTGGATCAAACTCTAAAATGTCGGGCGTGGGCAACCTTACCTTCATAGAGATAACGGCGTCAATGCCAAATGTGAGGCTACAGGGGGTTTCTCCTGAGGGAATTCGTACGGTGGTGTAGTATGCCCGTAGGGTACTTTGGAGCTCATCTACCGAGCTTGATCCCACCTACATCACCCGGGATTTTAGCACTTATAGGATGGTGCTGTTAGTTACCTCTACTTGACAGTTGGCTTGTGGATGTGTGACCGACGTTTGTTTGGTTACAGTTCCTAGCTCCGAGCAGAAGTCCTTAAAGTCCCGGCTATAAAACTGTCTGCCGTTGCTAGTAATTATGGCAGCGGGTATCTAGAATCTGGATACGATGGCTTTAAAGACAAACTTCTAACAAGCCCTTTTGGTTATCATTGCCAGTGGTTCAGCTTTGACGTATTTGGTAAAATTATCTATGGTGACGATGATGAACTTCTGTTGCCGCACTGCCATGGGGAAGGGGCCTAGAATGTCAACCCCCCAAATAGCGAAGAGTCTAGGGCTGACCATAGGGGTAAGCTTTACAGTCGGGCGTCGTTGGATTTTGTCTTGTCGTTGACATGCTTCACACCTTTCAGACATTTCTTTAGCATCATTAGATAGGGTTGGCCAATAGAACCCTTGTCTCAGGATCTTATGCCCGAGAGATTCTCCCGTGACATGATCCCCGCAGATGCCTTCGTGAGTTTCTCGCAGGGCATATTCTTCCTCGGTTTGGCGACCTCAAGTATGATCTTTTATATAATTGTCCCGCTATAATGATGTACCGGATCGACTTGTAAGTTACTCTCCTAGCCTTGGTGGGGTTGGTCGGTATAAGGCCATCTTGGAGGTATTCTGGATAGGATCCATCCAACAAGGTTGTTCTTCGATCTCTTGCACATCTTTTCCGGTAGGATTTTGATACTCTAGTTATCCAAGTGCTAAGCATATTAATGAAATTGTATCGGTGTTGCTAGAGGATGACGCTAGCTTTGATAAATGTAGTCCGGTCAGGCTTCATTGACGGCTCGGGTGATCTTTGTCAAGAGGCAATATTGAAACCCCTTTGCAAGTCTTTGAACAATGTTCTAATAGCTAGCTATGTTTTCTTCCTTGGCTTTGGAATCACCTCCAATGGCCGGCTACAAGCTGAGAGTCGGTGTAAGCTTCGAGATTTTGCACTTCAAGGTTCGGGCTTGTCACAGACTGGCGACTAGAGGTTCATACTTGGTTTCATTATCGGTTGCTTTGAATGCGAAGCTAAGCGCGGTTGAGGTCTTCCATCCCGTTGGTGAGTGTAAAATTATACTAGCTCTCGAAACTTTGTCAGTTGATGATCCGTCCACATTCAAGTTCAATATACCGGTCGATCCCAGTTTCTCCGCCTCTTTGGTGTCGAGATGGGCGCAATCTTCTTGCCCAATCATTTATTTGATGAAATCTGCTAATACCATGGCCTTTATCGTCGTTTGTGGTTTATAGTCGATGTCGTGCTCCCCAAACTCTATAGCCCATTTGACCAACCTTCCTGTCGTTTCTGATGTCTTTGGGCATTGTAGTATATGTTGCAGATTGGGCCGAGTACGTCTGCAGGACTATAATTTTTGGGCTTGGAATAGGGTCTCAGTGGCGAGCCAATGTGACGAGAGCATAAGCAAAGCATCTCTCATGGTAGATATAGGATCTCGTGGTCTTACAAGCAGCTGCTAGTGTAGTACACATGTTTCTGAGTTCCCATGTCTTCTTGGAGAAGCACCAAGCTAATTGCATAAGGGGTCGCCGCCAGTAATATATATAAGCACTCCTTGGGTTGGGTTTAACAAGCAGCAGAGGGGAACTGAGGTACTCTTTAAGTTGTTTAAAGATTGCTTCACATTGTTCATTCCATTCAGTTTTGGGGGCTTTACGGAGTGCTAAGAAGAATGGCATGTTTTTCTCTCCGGCTCATGATATGAAGTGCCCAAGGTGGCTAAGAGGCAATTCAAAATCTTGATTTTGTTTTGGGATGTAGGTGAGCTCATGTCTTGTATTGCGTTGAACTTCTCATGATTGGCTTCTATGCCTCTCTCAGTGATCATGAAACCCAAGAATTTACCAGACTAGACACCAAAGGCACACTTCTCGGGGTTAAGGCGCATCCCATGGGCTTGGAGCGCTCGGAAGGTTTCTTGAAAATCGGCGATGTGCTGACCTGCCTTTTTGCTTTTCATAAGGATGTCATCCACAAACGTCTCTATATTCCTTCCGAGTTGCTTCTCGAATACCTTGGTTACCTGCCTTTGAAAGGTTGCGCCTACATTCTTTAAGCAGAAAGGCATCACTTTGTAACAATAAGTACCTTTTCTCCTCGTCTGCTTTCGCCATCTTGATCTGGTTGTAGCCGGAGAAGGCGTCAAGCTCGCCAGATTTCATTGTCTGCGATGTGGCATCAACCATCCCATCACCATTAAGCGGAGCGCGTGTAGTAGTCTTTAGATCCAGCTTTATTAAGATTAGTAAATTCAACGCACATTCACCATTATCCTGAGGGCTTCTTTACCAGAACAACATTTTAGAGTCACTTGGGATAATAGTCTTCTCTGATGAACCCGGCTTTGAGAAGCGTCTCCATTTCCTGGTTTGCGGCTTGTTGGCGCAACAATAAAGTGTCTTAGCTTCTGGATAACTGGCCTAAACCCCAATTTTGCAATGAGACGAAACTCAATAATGCTTCGATTCACACCATGCATATCTTTTGGCACCCAGGCGAATATATATTCATTGCCATCCAGATAGAGCATCATTTCAATTCAAGCCGTGACGAGAGCTCGCAACCAAGGCAGGTGTGTACCGCCTTCTCGGGGAGATCCTCGCTTAGTGGAATTTCCACAAGATCTTCGACCAACATTGCTCTCTCTTTTGGCTGCTCAGCTTCTAGTCGCGCCTCGATAGCCATGGTTTCGTCTACGACTCCTGTAGTATTGCCTTTGAGGAGTGCAATATAGCATTGTCGGGCAGCGGATTGGTCACCTCTTACTTCCCCGCATCCATTTTTAGTCGGATACTTAAGGAGTAGGTGGTACATGGAGATGATTGCTCTCAGGGCGTTGAGCGCAAATTGTCCCAAGATGACATTGTAACTAGATGCACACCGAACCACTAGGAATTTGGCAGTGTGCCTGGTAGGGATGTCTTTAGACGATGAGGGGGAGTGAGACTACCCCCTTGGGCTGAATTGTGTTCCCCATGAAGCCAACCAAGGGGGTCTTCACAGGTTGCAGACCTCGGGCGCCTTGCTAGTACATCTGCTTGTAGGCACTCCAGGACATCGGCGGAACTCCCGGCGTCGACGAGAACTCTTCTCACCTCAAAGTCCGGTATGATGACCGTGATAACCAACACATCATCATGAGGATGACCGACTTTCACAAAGTCTTCGCCCGAGAATATGATGGGAGTGCCCCCTTAGATTTCTTAGCTGGGCATACCCACATGGGTATATGGCTGTATAATTTTGGGGTGTCGCGCTCTCAACAACCCCCACTCCACCCACCTACCACCCTCCTGAGGCCGGTTCATTCCTTGTGCCTCGGGTAGGAGGGTTTCGGGACATGGAGAGCTCTTGAACTTGTGCTTCTGTCTTTTGTAAGGATTGTGTCAAAGCTTGTACTTCAAACTCTAGAAATTGGCAGTGCTCCTACGAGCTATGCTCTCCAACTGGTGTTTCACTGGAGTAAGAGGTTTTCTCTCTCCTAGCTTCCATAGCCTTTTGCTCAGAAGAAGGTCCCTACGGACGCCATGCTAATCATATGGAAATCTCATTATACCACGTGGACCGTCAAGATCTTCAACGAATGCGATGATGTCTTCTTCAAAATGAAGAAATGAGATGGGTGTTCTCGAAAGGAGTTCATCCTAAAATGGGGATGAGAAAAAGAAAACCCGGTGCGAGAGGGTAGGGCTCGCGTTCGCTCCCACATTAGCTCAGATGGTTAAGCCAATGGTTAAGGGCCGGAGAAGAAGAGGAAGGAGTTCAAGTTGAGCTTAGTTTTTTGCTTATCCTTCCTTCTGGCGCTTCGTATTGAGCTTTGCTCTTAGCGATTCGTTTCCCTGTCTTGTTAGACCTCCTGCCACCTTTCCCTTTGAGGCGGGTTTGTCTTCCTTTACGGAGTAGTGGTGACTCTCGGGATAGGTGCCTCATTAAATTAGGGGAAGTTAGTTCTTTGACAAGTGGAATGCTAGTTCATAGGTATATCACTATATGACTTTATATTGTCTTTTTATTTGTATTATATTTTAATTAAGGAAATATGGTTCTGACCACTTTTTATGGAAAACAAATAAAGCCTATATTTGCACCGGAACATATTGAACTAACTCTTCTAGTGATGACCAAATGGCTTTCATTAGAGAAATTTATTATACATTTTCATGAACTGATTAACAAATTTTGTTTTGTATCTTAGAAGAAGCTTATACTAAAAAGACTTATGTCCAATTTACTGAAATTATATTAACCATTTATGAATAGGAATGAATTCACTGGGTGGGCTTTAAAACTAGAAGGTTAGAGAGAGTCAACCATGAGAGAAACCCTCCGAAAATCCCAAACTGTTACGTTAGCCAAGCCCTAAAGCTCCCACGTAAAACCTAATTTCCCATACGAAACGGGCACGTGTCAGCACCAGGGTCCTCGTTCTCACATTCTTAAACTCCTCCTTCCGAACCTCTTACTCAGGCACAGTACACAAAAGAGATAGAGATGGCGTTTAATGCAATGGGGGAGAGACTTCTGCTATTGCTTTTGGTTGTATCTTGGTCTCTAATGGAGGTGGATGGGAAGCAAGGGGGAGAGGAAAAGGTGGGTGGAAGTGACTGCGAAACATCAATCTTTATACTAAACAAGTTCAAGAAGGTGATTAAGTCTGAAGGTGGAGAAGTTAAGGTGGTGTCTGGATATAGGTGGAAGGGAGATCTTAATCCCATGCACATTGGTTTTGTCTCCATGGAACCTAATACACTCTTCATCCCTCAGTACATTGATGCCAACCTCATCCTCTTCATTCAAACAGGTTTGGTTTGGGAGTTTCTCTCTGTCTCTCTATCTATATATAGATCCATCTCTTTTTCGTAATTGAGATAATTGTCCCTGGAATAGGAGAGGTGAAAGTAGGGTGGATCCACAAGGATAAGTTGGTCGAAGCGAAGCTCAAGATGGGTGATGTTAGTGTCATACCGGCGGGTTCGGCATTCTACTTTATCAATGTAGGGAACGATGAGAAATTGCGCATGATTTGTAGCATTAATGCAGCAGGAACTTCAGGGTGGAAATCTTATCAGGTGATCTATATATAATTGTCCAATTTGATCTATTATTAATTAGTTGTAATCAGCTGATCAAGTTCACATGAGTAATCATGCCATCAAATTTTGATAGTCATTCTTTATTGGAGGAGGGAAGAATCCAACGTCAGTGATCACCGGATTCGGCATCAAAACGCTAACAACAGCATTCAATGTGAGTACATTTAGTTCAAAACCCTTCTTAACAAATATAATTTTTCACTCTCTCTTTTGCTCCATCGTCAAGGTCACCATGGATGAGCTAAGCTGTTTGACGAAACAAAAGCAAGGACCAATCATCTTCATGAGCAACAAAACCAAAGAGCAGCCTCAAAGCCAACTACTATCATCAATGGTGAAACTTAAAACTGGAAGCAACAACAACAAATAGAAGATGAAGATCAAGAAATAGATGATGATGATGATGATGATGATGATGATGATAATGATGACAAGGAGTATGAGGAGAGCTACAAAGCATGGTCATGGAGAAAGCTCCTCAACTCGATCATAGGCAAGCAATGGAGAAAAGGTGGTCGAGTACACTCACCAGAGCCTTATAACCTCTATGGCAATGAACCAAGTTTCTGCAATGACTACGGATCGAGTATCTCTATTGATAGGCGTCAATACTCTCCTCTTAAGCTCACCGGTACCAGCATCTATTTCGTGAACCTCACAGCCGGCTCGATGTTGGCACCGCACTTAAACCCAATGGCGACGGAGTACGGGATAATACTTAAGGGAACAGGGATCATTCAGGTGGTGTTCCCAAATGGAACAAACGCCATGACAGCAAAAGTGAGAGCTGGAGATGTTTTCTGGGTGCCAAGGTACTTCCCCTTTTGCCAGATTGCATCAATGGATGGATCCCTTGAGTTCTTTGGATACACAAACATCGGAGAAAAAGAATAGGCCGCAGTTCCTCATCGGAGCGAGCTCGGTGCTGAAGAGCATGATGGGGCCAGAGCTTGCAGCGGCATTTGGGGTTGCGGAGGAGACGCTCGAGAGGGTCGTAGGGGCGCAGAGCCAGTCGATTATCTTGCCACCTTTGCATGAGGAGGAGGGGGAGGAGAAGGAGCAGGTGATTATTAGGAGGGTTGCTGCGTGAGAGCTAGTTTCTAAGACTAACATGATTTATAATAATAAGGTTTTTGATCAGATTTAACCAACAAGAATTTTTATTGTACACAGCTAAATATTAGCAAAATAATGTAGTCCAAGATAATGAAATCACAAATAATAAAAAGATAGTAAAAATACAAAAATATCACGTACCCCAGCAACAAACTTAAACATGACATACAAAATTGGATATGAAAATTATCAGGTTAAGCAGAACAAACTAATGGATGCATCACTTGTTTTAAAATGTCCAAAACATCACACGCCATTGGAACTTCTTTTCCCATCTCTCATTTTTATTTTTTGAATAAGTGGATAAACCACATTTTTATTTAATTAAGATAAAAGTTATTATATTGCTTGGTCAAAACATGGAAAAGATACATCTTTTAGCTCACTCATTTTAACATCAAGCAATCTTTTCTTCCTCCCTCTTCAAGCTCGGCGGTCCATCTCCTATGGTGTCCCCTCCATTGTTGTCCCTTCCTTGCATGGCTCAAGTGAATTCCAGATTATGATTCACCAGGTTCGTGGCTGCCTCCAGCTTTAGTTTCTTCGCCAGTGGAGCTGCATCTAACCAAGTGATGATAAGGAAAGAGATATCACGAATGATTCTTAAGTAAACACGTTGTTTATCCTCAAAACACCGTCTATTTCTCTCCCCCCAGATACTCCAGGTGATTGCAATAACAACGATGTTCCACCCCTCTCGTAAGGTATTGTCCACCCTCCAAGGGGTGTTCTTAGTACCCATAATGCATGGAGATCATCCCTCCCAGTTCGAAGTCCAAACAGAGTTTCAAAATGATCCTAGATTTGTCTCACGTATGGACAAGTCATAAGTATATGTTGGACTGATTTTTCTTCATTCTCACATAGGTAACATGTAGTGCGATCGCCTCTCCACTTTCTTCTGTGTAAGTTATCAAGAGTTAGAATCCTGTTTTCCCTTGCAAGCCAAGCAAATAACTTTATCTTGAGAGGATAAGGTTGCTTCCAAAAACTTGTTTTAGATCACTTCTTATTCCTCCATCAATTACGAAAAGGTAAAGGGACTTGACTATGAATATTCTATTGTTCGTGAGGTTCCACCCCTAGTAATCCCGGTTGCTTAAGGGTTTAGGTTTGGGTCTATCGATTATGCAGTATTATGATCTGAGTCCTCTGTTTCATGGGGCGTTAGGGGACCCGGCTTTAGGAGTAGCAAGCCTCTTTGGGATCTAGATCTTGCACCTTGTAATGTTAGTGTTTTGTTATGGATAGTTCATGCATCCTTGGGTAGGCGTTCTTTAACGCTTGCCCCTTCCACCAGATATCCATCCGAGTTTGTTTTGTTCCCGAGCCACAGTGTGACACGAATGTTGGCCATGGTGGAGGCTTTTCCGGCAAAGACCTTTCGAGAAAGGGATGCCCTCCCTCAAGGTTGGCTTATGCGGATCGCATGTAGCCTCTCCTTGAGTATGCATCCTTGAAGATCTTCCGACGGATGCCACCATCCAGGTGAGTATCCGCCACTACCACTTCCTACAAATGAGGGGCTCCATTGAAGGTGCGGAGGTCTAGAATCTCCCATCCCCCATTTCTTTGGGCTGCATATTCTTTCCCGGTGATTAGATAATAGCATTGGCTTCTGCATCTCTATCAACTCCCTCCAAAGAAAGTCCTTCCCTAATTACATCCAATCTTCTTGATAACCCAATCTGAAGGCGAAAGCCGAGCATCCAGTGGATCGAGATTGTTGATATAACTGAATTTAGCATTACAAGTCTTCCTCGTAAAGATAATAATTTCCCTTTCTCAATTAGGGTGTTCCAGTCCTCCTTCCTTGGCCAACCTCCCGATAAAGGGACCCCCAGATACTTGATTGGGAGAGATGCAATTCAGCAGTTTAGCACTTTTGGCTTAATTCCTCAAATGTTATGACCCGTCGTCTTCATTGGGATTACCATGCTTTTGGAATAGTTAACCCTTAGTCCCGAGAAGCCCTCAAACAAGTAGAAAATTAGCTTCAAAATACGTGCATCATCCAATCCTCCATGCAGAAAACAAGGATGTCGTCCGCGTACTGCAGCGTTGAGATAGTGTGTTCTCCATTCATCCCGATGGGAATTCCGTGATAGATGTTGGAGTGGATGGCGTTTGAGAGCATCATGGGTAGAACGTCCATGGCTAAGACAAAAAGTAGTGGAGATAACGGATCGCCCT
The DNA here is from genome assembly GCA_026586065.1 of Dioscorea zingiberensis. Lineage (NCBI taxonomy): Eukaryota > Viridiplantae > Streptophyta > Magnoliopsida > Dioscoreales > Dioscoreaceae > Dioscorea > Dioscorea zingiberensis. Next base: position 39,033,879 of record CM048821.1, on the reverse strand, counting down.
GTCTAAGACCTCTTTTGCTTCTAACATATTCGATGAATTACATTTGTTGATGAGGAATGCGTGCTTTTGATGATGTGAGCGGACATTTGATCCATTTCCCATCTCTCTTAATCAATATTCACAGCATGGTTCACTGTGCAAAACAAAAGTTTACCTCCCACCTTACATATTTAAATAACAAAGGTACAATGACTCTTTGAAATGTAATTTATTACATACGGATCACACAAAACTGCTTTTACAATGGACATGATCAGTTCCCTCATCTAAATAGTTATCATTTGGAAAATCAGTTTCCCTTATATCATCTATATAGTTATCATTTTGGAAAATCAGTTCCCTCATCTATATAGTTATCATTTGGAAAAAAGGGGATAAATATCCAGTAAATATATTTAAATAACAAAGGTACAATGAGCTTGAAAGTCTAATTAAATATCCAGTAAAAATGTTTGAAACATTTAATTTTTTAAAAATCGTATATTAAATTAAAGGTACATATCATCGCAATATCTTCTAGAAATTAATAACTCAAGAATCTTAAAAACACAATTTATCTAATAAATAATTTCAAAATACATTATTATTACATTAGAAATACTTTTAGAACATAAAATAATATCTTAGAATATTGGAGAATTTATACTTATTTTCTAAAGAGTTTAATATCCCGAATATATTATAAATAACCACACTTAACCTCGGTAATACATGTAGGAATCACATTTATATTATTATTTTAGTGAGTCATTTATCATATTTATTTTATCTATACGGATAATTCTAGGCGAGAATTAAATTTATTTTAACCACAGAGTTGAGCCAAAAGCCATTATTTTTATTACAAGTTGGCTTTGAGAACATGTTCATATAAAGCGAGGAAGCGAGCCCTTCTAACATACCTTGGGGCCTTGGGTTACTTGGCTACCACATCACCCAAAAAGACCCTATAAAATTAGACCCCAACCCTATAATTATCTTTGATACGATTACCCAAGGCAAGTTGTCTTGGACTACAAACCCAAGATCTTTTTAAAATTTTCCGAGGAAACTGATGGATGTACGGTGGGGGCAAAATGTCCCACTAAATTTTTTAACATATATTTTTATTATATAAATTTTTAGTTATTCTTGAATCTGCCACACTCAAAGGTAAGCAAACCTATATAGCAACCATGCAGACTATAGTAGTGAATATGTAATATTGTATATTATATTTATAAAACCATGACACACAAGACTCAAATATTAAAAAAAACAAATGTTAGAAACATTGAGGGGGCAATAATTGATAAAAAGCAAAAGCTAGCTTTGGGTTTTTTTGTCATTATAAAAAATTATTATATTTTTAAATTTTTACCAACATTAAAATAAAATTTTTAGATCCGCTCTTGTTAGAGGCAGGTGTGTTGATGCGATAAATTCTATCCCCTATTCACAAAATAAATAAAAAATAACAATTATACTTGAAGATATAATAGCAAAGCGTAAACAAAAGGATTCACGAGGGACTCAAATCTCGGTGAAAGGATCTAGAAATAATAAAAGCGTAAATTATCTAAATAATCACTCCAAATATTGAGGTACTTCTATTTGAGTCACCTAATTATAAAAATTTCAAATGGGTACACCAACTTTAGAATTCACGTTCAATCAAGTCACCCGCGAACAGCGGTGACTTGACATGACACCAGTTCACAAGATGCCACGCGTCGGCCATGCCACATGGCAAAAAACTTATTTACCTCTTCTAAAGCTCCTCTCCAGATGCATTGAGGTACCAATTGAAATTTTATAATTGGGTGACTCCAAATAGGAATACCTCAATAGTTGGGTGACTATTTAGATAATTTACCCATAAATTAAAGCATGGTGATTATCTCATCAAAATGGCAAACTGATGTGGAAATAAAGATGTCATTACATTGATCCAAAAGAACTAGTATCTGCCATTTGCATCAACCACAAACCCTTGTAGAAAAAAACATCCCAATATCTGTCTTTAGCATCTAACATGTTTACATTGATCCAAAATTACACGTCTTATGTTCCGTAAACGGAAGAAAAAAAAAACTCTAAAGGTATGCATTCTGCACATTGACCCCAGTAGCATTTGCCGTCTTTATGATCCCTAGATAAACCTTTCTTGTTTTGTTCTTGAGCCAAATACTGAGCTAGTTTTCCTTCCCTTGGGCCGCATTTACAAGTTGTGGTTTTCCCCCCATGTATCTTGATGCCACTTGTTTAGCTGGTTGTCTTTGTTGCACCTCAGATGGCTTTGCAGAAGCATCTCCAGTAACAGGGCCTTGTTGTGTACGAAGGACTTGGTTGGAACCCTATAGCTCATTCACAAGTAAAGTCAGACATCCATCTAAGAGTCAGATATCCACCTAAGAGTCAGACATTCACAAGCAAAGTCAGACATCCATCTAAGAGTCAGATATCCACCTAAGAGTCAGACATTCACAAGCAAAGTCAGACATCCACCTAAGATAATTAATTAATACAAAAGTAAAGGTTTCAGGGTTAGTTGATGACCTATTTATACTAGCTGGATTGGATCCCTGGTAAACAATTAGTTAGCATACTATAAAGTAAAACAACTTTAGAATACTAGTGAGTAATTTTTACCCTTTTTAGAGTAGCGCAACCACTTGCACTCCTCCTCTGCCTAAAGCTTCAACTTGGTTTTGCTGGGTAAACCCCTAGGAACAAAGAAATCATTTTTTCCCCAACTTACAATTCAATTGAGGGAATTAACTAAAAGAGAAACAACCTCTTTCATAGTTTTGATGTCAAGGTCACCTTGATCCTCTCCCACTAGTTGTTTTGCCCTAAAATGTAACAATTTTGCTAAATCAAACAATATGTACACAAAATTACATTTTTGCACTGTTTTTCCTTGAATTCTCTCTATTGAACCTCAGATGGCTGTGCAGAAGCAGCTCCACTAATGGAGCTTTGTTGTGTATGAAGGACTTGGCTGGAACCCTATAACACATTCACAAGCAAAGTCATAGATAATTAGTTAATACAAAATTAGAGGTTTTAGGGTCAATTCACTCACACTACAAGAAATAAGGGTTTTGCGGCGATTTTTAGAGATCACATGAGGGAAACCACCTAAGAGTATGTCACGAGGTGGGTTAGTTGATGACCTATTTATACCAACTTGATTGAATCCACGGTAAACAATGAGTTAGTATACTACAAAGTAAAAGCGACTTAAGAAAACTAGTGAGTAATTTTACACTTTTCGAGGTGGAACCACTTTCGCACAAGCATTTGCACTCCTCTTTTTGCCTAAAACTTCCAACTTGGTTACCAGGGTAAACCCCTAGAAACAAAGAAATTAATTTTTCCCCAACTTACAAATTTATTAAAAGGGAATTAAAAAATAGAGAAACAACCTCTCTTCATACCTTTGATGTTGAAGGTTGCCTTCAATCTCTCCCTCAATTTGTTCTCCATGAAATGTAAAATTATGCTAAAAGTCAAACAATGCATACACCATATATTACATTTTTACCTTTTGGTTTTCCCTAAATTCTCTCTATTGCACCTCAGATGGATTTGCAGAAGCAGCTCTAGCGATAGAGCTTCATTGTGTATAAAGGACTTGGCTGGAACCCTATGGCACATTCACAAGCAAAGTCAGACATAATTAATTAATACAAAAGTAGAGGTTTCAGGGTCAATTTGGCTCCACGTTAGGCATCCACCCTAAGAGTATGTCACAGTAGGTTAATTGATGTGAAGGTTGCCCTCGACTCTCCCACCAGATTGTTATGCCCTAAAATGTAACAACACGGTTAGAAGTCAAATAATCTGTACAACATATATTACCCTACACAATCTGATCATACACTTGTTTTTGAAGGTTGCCTCTGATTTCTCCCAAAAGCTGTTCTGGCCTGAGATGTAATAATTTTATTAGAAGTCAATTAATGTGAAGGACAACATACATTACATGCATTAGCAATGCACTACAACTAGATTTGAGATACTTACAGGTAGTTTAGGCAATCTCTTGTTACTCCCAACCTCTCCCCCCTTACATGTTCTCATGTTGTGCCCTGATTTTCCACATTTACGACAGTTGAGTTGCACTCCTTTTCGACCAACTTTGGATTGACTTGCAATTTGTTCATCTGCTTCCTTCCTCCTTTTCTTGTGTGGTCTACCTGGAGGCCTTCTCATCATAGGAGGCAAGATAGGTTCCATATTTTGTACATGACTCATTGTCTTGCCCTCTCGATAGAATTTGAATAAAATGTGAGTATATATGCAATTGTGTTTCTTTGTGGTAGCGTAATGTGGCGACATATCTTTGCTTTCGAGGGTCTCTCTTTAGTGGTGAACATCACAGCATCTACATGACTCCATGGAATGCCAGAAAGTTCACATGCATTTTGCATGAACAACTTCTTAACTCCAGGTCTACCACATGATGGTCTACAGGGATACATGAGACCTCATACTTTAGCGGAACCGGCATGCACAGCCCGGCCTTATTTGACTCCTCAATCATTTTGTATCATTGTTAAAATTGTTCTCCCCCTTGCCTCCAGTATGTATATGTTGAAGCACTCATAAAGGTTATTTAGGAGTATATCACACTTAGTCATTGTAGAGAAGTACGCCTTAGACCAATGTCTTGGGTTCTTACCTTCCATCCATTTGTGAGCAGCATCTGATAAGCACTTCATTTCATTCATTACATCAACAAACTCCTTGAAGTAGGTGGCTCTAGCAGCCCTCCACAAGGTATCTTTCAATGCTTTACCTTTAGTGTTGGGTTTGGACTTAAAATTGTTGTACAAATGCCTGACACAATTCCTATGTTCAGCATTTGGCACCAATTCCATCAAGGCATCAACTAGTCCCTGTCATGATTGACTTAAATAAATAATGTTGCCATAACCCAACAGAGTAAGAAAATCAAAAATTCAAAAAGTTGAGGTAGGTAAATTACCTTCTGTTTGTCTGACATAAAGGACCAGTGATATGAGTTCTCTATCTCCAGATCCTGTTTCAGCATGTCAATGAACCAGCACCAAGAATTGAAGCACTCACTCTCAACAGCAGCATACGCAATGGGGTACATGCAATCATTTGCATCAATCCCCACTGCCACCATTAAATGTCCTCCATAGTAACCCTTTAGAAAGCATGCATCCAAGCTAATAATAGGCCTGCATCCAGCTTTAAACCCATTCTTGCATGCTTGTAGGCAAACATACATGCGCAAGAATAATCTACACTCCAATAAACAAATTGTTGTAGTACCTTCATTAGTTTGCCAAAGCTCTTCCACGTAGTCATAGATCCTTGCATATTGCTCACCTGCATTCCCAAAGACCATTTCTAGTACTAGCACTTTAGCCCTATAGCATTTACTTAGTGGTACTAGCAAATTAAATTCTGTCCTCACATCCTGTTGTAAGGAACTAATGGAATAATGTTGGTCATTAGAGAACTTTTGTAAGTAATAAGAACTCATCCACCTAGAAGTGATGTTCCTATGCCTCATCTCCTTCAGACATGTGTAGTCACTAACATATGTCTTAATCTGTCGTGTGTTGTCCATTTTATCTTTTGGATTAAATTTTGACCCTGATAACACCCATGGACAATCTATTTTACATATAGTTTTAACTCTTCTTCTGTTATTCCTTACAAACTTCAAACTTCATTGCTTCTTTAATAGACTCCCTACTAGAAAACAACATTCCTTTATCTAACTTAGGGTTTTCCATATCTGTTTTGTTGTTAAACTCTTGAAATCTTCTACTTGATGTAGTACCTATATCATCCGATTAGTAATAGTCTAAGCACTCTTAATAGCATTCATTAATTATGAGATTAAATAGTAAAAAAGAGTGTGATTAAAGAATTAATTATAAGATTAAAGAATAAGAACTAAGATGGAATTGTTTTATTGGAGATAAATAGTTATTATAACTATTGAGCTAGGGTTGGAGGATGTCACAATCCACTAAGTGCTTTGACAAAATGGGAAGCCCACGTTTGGAGCCAAGTTGCATTATATGTGATTGTATTTAGGTTTTGAGGATCAAATATATATTAAGAAGGAAATGAATATGGTTGGTTAGCTTGGACTTGTATGTGATGTTTTTTTGGATGATAAGGACTAGCTAGGATGTAAATGTCAACGACTTGCATGGATTTAAAATTTGAAGGAAGGGTGTACATGCAAAAGAGTATTATATAAACATCACCTCTGATTAGTTGTTAGGGTAATTTATTGCCCACATGGTAATATACTCACAATGGCTTGACTGTCATGAGGGTTTGACATTAAGCTTTTGTGGTGTTAGATGACATCATCACCCCATCACACTCCATTATCTCTTCGTGCATGTGTTGTCACTCCATGTCTACAAGGATGCTATATATTAATTTTATGACTTGTAAAAGTCCATTTGTGGGCTGATTTATTAGAAGTAAAGGGAGCTTGGAAAGCTTGGAAGGTAGTTAATTCAATCAATTTGAGTTAGCAAGTCAAGAATAAAAAAATTGGTTCATTAGGAGGTGTCCAACCAACCATGAGCCCGGTGGCTTCAAATGGATAGGTGGCAATTGAGAGGAATAATGGGGATAGGTGGCGGGGAGGAGGATTAATGGAAATCAACACCTCATGCATGCTTTCGCATTCTTTACCTCTTTGATGTTCATTCATTTGTCTCCATTTCAAACCTGGGAATTGAGGAATTGAACAAAATTAACCACGAGCTTCAGAATTTGAAGAAGGAGATTAGACAGACACTGTAAACCAGGAGGATTAGAAGGCTCTAAGTGTTGTTCCAAATTCTAAATGTAAGAAAGTCAAGTAAGAAGGGAATCTCCACGATTCAGTAGTTGAAGGTGATTATCTTTTGCAACTTATGTATAGTTTGATTAATATGAAACCTAGTTCTCTTAACTTTGGAAGCCTAAATCCACATTAAGTGCAGGTGGTGATGGGTTGATAGAAAGCTTCACATGATACTAGTTAGTATAAAGCTTTTTGTTTAATCAAGTAGGAGGGTTGATGAAGGGAAATTAAATGCAGAGAGTTGATGTGCGAGGGGATATTGTACATCACTTTGTGAGGAAATGGAAGATTCAAGAAAGAATAAATATTAAGAAGTTAAATATAATGATTTCTGAGAAAGTGAATTGTTAACATATTTGTGAATTTCAGTGAGACATGCGCATGGTTGATTGAGTGAGTTGGTGTTTGTTGGTATGGGGTTACCACCAGGCCTATCGGTATATAATAAAAGGGTAGATAGACCGAGTGGGAATGATTGTTCTTCACATACTTAGACATATCTTGAATGTGGGTATTGGTTATCAAATCCCAACTTAGAAGCGGTGAGCCGTGTGTCAAAGGAGAATACAAATTGCTCTAGACATCTCTCATCACAATAGAACTTACGCCTCTCATGAAGTTACTTACGCCTAGTACCCACTCTACCGAAAGTGTTTATTGGACATGCCGTTGTCATGCTTTTATAAGTACCTTTGCCTAGTTTTCTTTATCATTTGCGTTTTCTTCATCATTGATATTTCTTCCCCTTGCTTTTACACATACCTTTGTTGAGTTATCGGATAACATTTATTCCATGATTGCTGATTCCATAATTTGTGTGTGGGTACTTGCTGATTGAGTGGTTGTTTCCTCGATGTGTGTTATTCTTGTGGATTCTTCCATGCCGGAATGCGTAAAGGGGCGTGTGGCTCCCTGCTTTGGCATTCGTGGCCTGTGGACACCTGTTGGTGCTTTTCCCCGCCGTGGGACGACACTTTCACGCCCGTATGCCCGCTATTGGAATGATACGTACCGCCGTAATGCGTATATGTATGAGTTGTAGCACTACCGAAGCTCTTAGGTTCGCGGACAACCGAGGTAGAGTCGACATCGTGAGGCCGAGAATCAGTCCGGGGGGATGGTTTTTGAGCTTCGCGTGAGTTGCTTGTCTTGAGCCGACATGACTGCGGTTCATGGGATGGGAGACCCCACCATTGATTGTTTTCTTTGGGTGGGTGCAGGACTCCCGTTGGTGTGGATTGGTACGGATTGTAGTACCTGTATTGTTTAACTTTGTCATGTTTGTATTTTGATCTGCTTTTCTTTAGCTTATCATATGATATTTGTGACATGACCTGTTTTATTCCTTGCGGGGTATTTACTGATCTTTCATTTTGAAAGCTCATCCACTTGTTGATTTCCTTTTTCAGTTCCCAAGGAGTAGGACACAGGCTGTAGGAGTGCCGCGTGAGACCTGATGGATTTGCTGGGATTAATATTACTGAGGTCGAGTACCTCTTGTTTTTTTTATCTTGTGTGAGGTCATGCTATAGGTTCTTTTGAAGGAACCGTGTATATTGAGACTTTAGGGTTTGTGTACCCTTAGAATTTAATTCCACTGTGTAGACATATTTTTATTATGTCTTTGGATTTGATATACTCCGCTGTGCATGTTTTATGGGATTGATGATCATCGAGGCTTCGGATCAGGGTGGGGCACATCCCTGCTCGGGTGCGGCCGATTTGCCACGTGCCCATGGGCCTGGGACTTTGGGGGCGGGCCGTGACAATCAGAATCATACACACTTTGTACAAAGAGTCGACTTCTCATTTGTCCGAGGTCTAAGCTTAGCTTGTACACCCTCAAGCTGCAAGCATGAGACTCTAAGCCAAAACCTAAGCTATAGGCCACACCACCTATACCCCAAATCAACTTCAACTTCAAACACTTGAGTGCATCAATATCCTCCATATTATAATCACTCGTATGAAAATCAGAGTTTAAACTATCACTATCAAAGCTTGTATTACTATTACAAGACATTGAATTAACAGACATTTCTTGATCAAGAGTATTGAAGTCCACCTGTAAGAATCCAAAAAGGATAGAGTACACACCTTAATACAATATTAAACAACCTTATCCAACAAACATAATAGAAATCAGAAATTTGCCTAGAAAAAGGAACACGATTATAAAAAAATTAATAAAATCAAAATTATGTAGATGATTGAGATCAATAGCAACATTGTCCACTTGTTCACCTAATCAAAATTTCATTTATTGTGAAATACTATTTTTACATGTGGTGTCACACTTGATATGTTGAAGTTAATGTCTACGTGGTATCACACTTAATTATCCAAAAATTATATGATTGAGATCAATAAACAACATTAACAACCAAATTCTGTAGTTAGCATAAATAATCTACCTGATATATTCACTTATTATATGTTTACTCTTCTTGTGGTGTCACACTTGCTTTGGCATCTTATTACATGTGTTTGGATTCCTAAAGTTGATTTAGTTCTACAATTGAATATCTTAACATAAAATCTTTCAACTTTTTGCAGCCAACAACGATTATTATTTATCACCTCTAATGGAGTGCTAGGTACTTAGTTTGTTATACTTTAGGACACAACATAGATGATGGAATTTAGTTGCAATGCTTACTATGTTGTGACATGTAAGGACACAAACTATTATGAGAATGTTATGACATGTCTGGACACGAACTATGAGAATGCTTAGTTATGTTTTAGGGCATAACATAGATTATGTTTGGAAGTTGCAATGCTTAGTAATCCAGCTTCCATATGAAAATGTTGTGACATGCCTGGACACAGACTGTTATGGTTGCAAGAGAGTAACAGAAGTACTCCTCCCTCTCTTAAATCCATCTTTCCAACCAAATTCAACAAAAATAAATGAAGCAAGAGAGAAAAAAGGAGAACGGGACCTCATCTTCCTCAATCACCGCAAGGTCACTGTTGAGGCTATCACTTTGTCTTTCGTCCGACGCCATGGCCTAAGACAGAGATGGGGAATTCCAAAAATCATAGAGAAAACCAAAATCATAAACAAAATTCAACAAAAATAAATAAAAGAAGAGAGAAGAAGGGAGAATGTGACCTCATCTTCCTCAATTATCGCACGATCATCTCTGAGGCGATCACTCCGTCTCTCGCTCGACGCCATGACCTGGGACAGAGATATGGAAAGCACTCACTGAAAAAAGAGGGCTTAGGATTTTCGGAGGGTAAAAAAGTTCTCTAGGACAGGGATATGGAGAAAGGATTGAAGATTAGGGTTCTTAAAGAAGGCTTCGAGAGAGCTTCTAAGAGGGCTCTAATGGACTTAAGACCATGGTGAGATAAATTTGAAAAGATTGGTTGATTATTTGAATAAGTAACCCGATAATAATTTACAATTAAGTTATTTTTCCATATGGTATGGCTAACGTAGCATACTGTGAGCCACCTGTCATGCCACACAGCTTGCCGTTAACGATGTTACTGTGGGTGACTTGACTGAACATAATTCTAAAGATGGGGTACTGAATTGATATTTTTTATAATTGGGTGACTCAAATAGAACTGCCCCAATAGTTGGGTGACTATTTGGATAATTTACCTAAATATAAAACATCTGTGGGACCTTTTATGTTTGTCTAGTCTAGTAGCATAAAAAGACTCTATAGCTTAAAGAAAGACAAATCAATTTTATCTTTTATATCAGATAAACATAAGCTCCTATTTGTTATTACTTTGGGTGAATATCGCAAGAACCATTGATTAAAAAGCCAATGCAAATCTAGACTCCATAATTCTTTTTCACAAGGTATGTGGCCTTTGGTTTTACACTGGCAAAAGACCTATAAAATGTTATGCTAGGCCAAGGCTTTGAATTCGGATTTGTGTTAATTAGTTTTAACTTCTTTGACTTTGAAATCAACATCCAGGATTTTGAATGCCTCGAGCTCAGCATATGAACCTTGACATTTTACATCAAGAATGCCTTTGAAATCCATGCTATATATGTATCTAGAATTAGGATTTTCTCCTCTTTCCAAGAAGAAAGCGAAGGTTGTGGCAATGAGCAAGTAATTAACCACAGTCAAAGACAACTCTAGCAGCCAGTTAACATAAGAGATGTTTGTTTGAGAATATGTGGCTTGGCTTTTATTCTTTTCTTTATTTCCTCTCTCTTCATATTTTTCCTATTTTCTATTACTTTTTTTTCCTTTTGTTGCTCTTTGAAAAGATATGACTACTGATGAGAAGGATAAGAGAGAGGTTTGGAAAAGAAGAAAATACATGTTTTCTTTCTACTATTGTTTGCTTGTCTATCTTCCTCGTTTTCTCCTCGATCCCCTACCTACCTCCTTCTAAAGTTCATCAACTCTCTTTATATAGGACTTGGGGAAGCTTCGAGGAGTTTTATATATGAATAAAAATAATGTTTATTAAATCCTTATAATATAAATGTTTAAATTATTTAATTTTTTTTATAGGGGCGAAAGGTCAACCTCATTTTAGGAAGCTCACACTTACTTTCATCCAACATTTTAAAGTGGTGAAATATCATCTTAAATTTGATAAGATACACTATGTTTGATTTTAACATAAGTTGATTAGCACTAGGGTAATTCAATTTCATGCATAAACAACATAATTTCAATGATGGGGTTTATCGTTCCTATAGCCTATTATACCTACTACTAAGTTTTTATACTTTACAACCAATATAAAAATCTTATCCTTTTGAAGAAATATAATAATTAGTTCCTACAACACATACTAAACCTTTTCAAGTTGGATTTTTGCAGCACATGGTAGAAGCGTAAAATCTTTCAAATAGCTTTACTATATAAGGATTTAAATAACCTTAAATCCTTATCTATTACTAATAATAAAAGCGGAGGAGCAAGGATATGTTCTAGATTGGATACGTTTTTACCGAATGATAGGTGACACGGGGAAATAACATCATATAAAAGTAGACACCTACCTATATGCCAATCTAATCACTCACCCATATTATTAGATTGTAATTTAGAGCATAGAAGAGGGAAAAAGCCATTTTGATTTGAAAATAGTTTGTAACAACCTTATCCTTTTCAGGACCCAGGTGTTACACCAGCTAGATCAGGGGATGAACCCCGGCCTAAGGCTATATAAAATAAGAATTTACTTATAATCAACACTAATATTATGAAATCATAGAGTCAAATACAATAATAGTACAATCCATAAAGTCTTAAAATACAATACAAGTCTACAAAGGAGTTAACAATAATCCTCAAATCCTGAACACTAAACTCAAATACAAGATATGGGCCAGACGGTCAGAGCCAATTAAGGTAGACAAGACCCTATCTTCCACTCTAAGCAGGATCATGACCCTGTTTACTACCTGCAAAAGATCATACAACAATAGGGTGAGCTAGAGGAGCTCAGTGAGGTATTAACACCACTGTCAGGTATAAACATACCTATATGCCTTCGACAATAGATAATAAAAATAGAGTAAAGTGAGAAATAAACAGAACGATATTAAACATGAAGAGGATGGTGATCATAGACATGAATCATGCCAGTATCCAAAGAAAACAAAATGATATGCATATATGTATTTCTTTAATCATTTATCATCAATACGGGAGATGATTTCCACATATGTCCTGGCTGATCAACTTAAAGCCAGTAGCCATCACGGTTGGATCACCTCAACAACCAGAAGGTTGACAATCTGTAAAATCAAATCATCATCATCAATCATATTAGTGTCATCTATACCTCTACTTCCATACTGCGGAAATAGAGTGGTAACGAGCGGAACAACTCAACACTCGATAGCTCTCCGGTCGGGTCAACTCAACAACCGTTGAGCTATATAGATATATATATTATACTAAAGCACCCGAAGAATGTACAAAGAGGGTTTTATTTCTTGAAATCAAGAGGGTTTGAAAACAGATAGTTGGACTAAAGAAAACAGAGTATGAAAAACCACCCTTTTCCTACCTAGTATGTCAGACTCTCTCAAGGCTCTATCATAGGAAATTCTTTGAAAAGATCGCATGTATGTGAGGGCCGGTGCAATACACTGACACTAATATTTCTATCAATCCTATCATTTCAATTTTTGCTAATATTTAAGTGCTGCTTTCCACATGCTTTTCAGAAACCAGATTTCAAATCCCGAATGCTATCAATTAAAGTCATGCTTGAACATTCAAAGCATTTCATAAAAAGTAATGAACTCGTATCATAAATTCTCCATAAATATGCACGATAAAAATACAGAAGAAATACGAAAATTTCCAGTTGTGTTCTATCACATGATGTCCCATGATATTTATTATTTACCATTCCGACTCTCCCTCCGAGTCCACGATGCCTACAGAATTTATAACCAAATTTAAGGTACTATATTCAGTTTAAGATTGCTTCATGACCTAGTATAACCTAGAATAATTATCCTCTTAGTTCAATGGAATTTATTCCATAACTTAACTCTTTTGGTTTAATTTCCTCCAACCCTTACAATCTACCATTTAGACACAACAGACATCACGAGCATGCCATTAAAAGCTTGGTCTGCCCTTGAAAAGCTCCATTTCTCCATATTCCTTTCAAGGCTTATATAGTTCATACAACCACTTTTAATCAAAAACCATGGAGAATGAGGGCACACCATGAGGGAAATAAATTCTCTTATACTAAAAGATTACACAATTAAATCAGCAACCCTAATTCTAAATCCATGATGAATGAAAAATTTAACATATATATTTGAAATATAGAGGTGTATTGACTCAACCACTAAATAGCTAAACCCTCTTCCAAACTTACCTGGAAACTATGGCAAATTGGGAAGCATCTCGCCGATCTTACAAGTCCCAAAATCCCTTAGCTTCTCTCGGATATTTGGATGAAATCAACGATGAGGCACTCCGGAGATTAAGAACTATAAGCCACACTATGAGAGTTTCCAAAAGGGAGAGAAAGAAAGGCATCAAAAAGGGAGGGCTCTGAAAAGCCAAAAGAGAAATGAATTTTCTCTCAGGTGAAGTGTATTGGTGAAGATAAGAGAATATCCATTTCAATGGATGATGATGTCATGAAATAAAATCAAAAGCTTAAATCTCCAAAACCCCAAACAATTATTAACACAAGGATTATTAACAATTATTTTGTAAATCTCCATGTATATATATATATATATATATATATATATATTATATGTGTGTGTATGTATATGTATTCACAGACAGAAGTCCTTAAACATATTAATCCAAGGTATATTAATCAAATTACTATCTCAAAAATCTATTTATTTATTTATTTTTATTTTTTTTATCTTCTTGATTCTTATAATTAACCCACATATTCCATTTCCACGTAATTAAACCACATTATCACTTAAATTACTGATTTTATTCTTATTAAATGAGTTTTCCATTTTCCAAAAAAAAAAAAAAAATGGGGCGTTACATAGTTGGATACAGTCAAATGAGTGTCAAGAGAGTGTAAGTCTCATTTGGAATTATAAAAAAAAATGGGAACCCCATGCAAAACCTAAGTCATAAATTTAGTATCATAAGGAAGGACTTAATTAGAAAATGTAGTCAAAATTTAAACAACATAGATCTTAGAATTAAGTAAGTAGGGAGTAAAATAGAAAAGCTAGAGGATGAGCAACAAATTCAAGATTCGGATAACCAAATGGAGAGTAGGATGAGAGCAATGTATAACTTACATCAAGCATTACGTAGACAGAGTACCACTATGTAGGCACAAAGGTCTAGAGTGAAGTGGTTACAAAATGGGGTCAATAATACAAAATTCTTCCATGAAATAACCAAGGTACATAGGTTTCAAAACAAAATATATCAGATCAAAACAGAATTGGACAACATAGTAGAGGATCCAAAAGGCATTGAGGAAGAGTTTATCAATTTTTATTCTAAGTTATGGCATGGGGGAACCAGACAGAGACCTTAATTACAGGCCATTACCACAAAGCTCACCCAAAATGACACTGTTAACCTTGAATAAGGACCAAGGTAAGAAGTCAGATTGCATCTTGTAACAAGGTATGAAATTTTATGCGTATGCTCTTTTCCGATATGTCTAGAGGTAAGGCTCGGTTACCGAATTGACCTCAATGTTGAATATTTTAAAGCTTTCTAGAATACCATAGGAGACTCTGTAGTCAAGGCAGTCACTCATTTTTTTGATCATGCAAAACTCCATGTTACTAGAAACTAAACTCACATATGTCTTATACCTTGGAATAATAGACCAGCGCATGTCAACGATTACATGCCAATTTATTTGTGCAATGTTAATTAGAAAATTTTAAGAAAGATATTGGAAAATAGAGTTTGGAGTGTACCAGATCATCTCCTTGGTAAGGAATAGAGTACATTTGTGGCAAGTAGAAGCATCTTAGATAATGTCCTCTTAGCACAAGAATTAGCACACACATTAATGGTAGATACCCTCCACCCAATGATGATGGTTAAGCAAGATATGAAGAAGGCATATCATATATGGAATTGGAATGTTATACTTGTTGTATTGACCAAGATGAGGTTTCCTAACAAATAAGTAGCTTGGATAAAAGACTATGTAGAAACACCTATTATAGCCTTTATTACAATGGAAGGATTGGCAAATGGTTCGAACCATTAGTAGGGATAAGACAAGGTGATCCTATTTCAACTTATGTTTATCCATATCTCATAGGTTCTAACCAATATTTTAAAACAAGGCAACAATAATGAAGATGTTAGCTTGAGGGGTCAAGATCAATAAGTCTCTCTATTTGAATCTCTTGTGATATGTTGATGATATGTTATTGTGCGCTGAAGCTTTAAGGAAGAATGCAGGAATAATTAATATGTGTATGAACATTTACAGATACCTCAAAGGGCGAGAGGACCAATCGTGCTAAACTAATATATACTTTCCCTCCTTGCTTTCATTTGCTAGGGTCGTGAAATCTATCAATGACATCTAAGTTACTTTTCCTTTTAAATATATGGGAAGTTGGGTCTCTCCTTATAGGATTCCAAAGTGAGAACTTGATCATCACCAATGCTAACTTGAAAGTGTGCAGATGGTCGATAAGTAATAAAATGGACTAAAAATTCGGGCATCAAATCCTCAGGAACTATGAGAAATACTAGTACTAACTGCTTGTCTATTATCTAACCTAACCAAAGATTGTTGGGTTTTGAACTAATCTAAGTATTAAACTTAAGGAAGAGAGATTGAATTAAATCTAGGAGAAGGATGGGATGGAATCGTAGGGCAATTAATCAGAAGGAGAGATACTCGGGTAATTAACCAAAGATGGAATGGACGGAAGAGTGTGAGAAAGCTCTGACACAATTAAAAGAGTACTTCCAATCGTCGATGCTGGATGGTTGAAATGGAGAAGTACCACGGGGGTGTTATGTGATAAAAAGATGCCTAACAAAATAAAGGAAAAATTTTATAGGACGACAGTTAGACCGGCCATGCTATACGGAAGCGAGTATTGGGCAACTAAAGTTCGATATATGCATAAGATGAATGTGGCCGAAATGAGATTGTTAAGATGGATGAGTGGTCATACAAGATTGGACAAGATTAGAAATGAACACATTCGATAGAAGGTGCATGTTGCACAAATTGAAGATAAAATACAAGAAGGGCGTTTAAGATGGTTTGGACACGTACGCCGGAGACCCCCAGGTACTCCAGTTCAAAAATGTGATAGTTTAGTTGTAGAAGGTAAGAAAAGGGGTAGAGGTATGCCTAGGATTACGTGGAGAGAGGTGGTGTCTAAGGACCTACGTATGTTAGATATTGAGTCAGATCTTGCTTTTGACAGAACAACATGTAGACAAAGAATTCATATAGCCGCGCCTAGTATAGGATTACAGATAAGTCGACTAAAATGTTTACTTCATTAGCTTAGTTTTGTTTGTAGGGATACTGTTTTGCTTCTAACATCTCAATCTCTTATATAATTATATGTTATTATTATTTATTTATGTATTTTTTATTTTATTTTATTTTATTTTTATTTTATATTTGAGAGCGACATAAAAACAGAGAATTTATATAGCCGACCCCATCTAGTGTTAGTGTGGGATTAAGGCTTAGTTGTTGTTGTTGTTGTTGTTGTTGTTGTTGTTCCAATCGTCGCATGCTCTTGGCTAAGCCAAAACCGTGGGAAGAACACTACATCTACTTAGTGGTAATAGACTCAATTCTGGCCAAATGCCTTAGTGTTATTGAAGGAAGAAGGAGAAATATAGAAACCAGACTACTACATGAACAAGGTCCTCACCGATACAGAGTTGACGTACCTTCCATTGGAGAAATAGGTGTTTGCTCTTGTTATCTCAAATTTTGACAACTCTAAACGTGACTTCCAATCCCACGTGATTAAGTACTCACCCACCAACCCCTAAAGGCATCCTCTATCTATGGGCTAGAAATGCCGTTTTGGCCAAATAACCTAATGGGTAATCAAACTAGGGGAATATGACATCACCATTTACCGTGTATAGCCATGAAGACACAGGTGCTTGCTGACTTTATTGTCAATCTTACTATGTCTAATAGTAGAGATTTACCAATCGTTAGGATAGCGGGAGCGAAAGATACCTCCTTTTCCAGTGGATCTTGTACGCAGATGGATCGGCAACGAGCGAGAATTCTGGGGTAGGATTCATCCTACACTTGCCCTAAATAAGGAGCACCTCAACCGTTCTGAAGTTCGACTTCAAGGAAACCAACAATGAGGCCGAGTATGAAGCCATGATTGCTGGTCTACGACATGCTCGAGGCCTTGGAGTAAAAAACTTACAACAAATATTGACTCGCACTTAGTAGTCGGACATCTAACCGAAGAGTTTGAAGAAAGAGAGGAGAGAACATGGTGAAGTATAAGGCTATGGTAAAGAAGCTCATTTCATGCTTCCAAAAGTTCCATATCAACAAGATCCCAAGAACCGTAAACCCGGAAGCCGATCTCCTGTCAAAACTTGCCTCATCAAATGCTAATATCAAAAACCCATCAATGCACAATTTCTGGCAACAAGGACTATTGAATGCCGATCAGATGAAGAATTTCTAGAAGTTGAGACTCAATCGAGTTGGATCGCCCAATCCTTAATTACCTTCGGGATGTCATCCTTCCATTGGACCTGAAGCAAGCCCACCGAATTATGACTGCCGGAGTCAACCCATTACAAATTCATAGATGGACTGTACTTATAAAAGATCCTACACTCACTGCCTTTCTTCTTACTTGCCTCAAGGCCAATCCAAGGAAGACTATGTTTTTCGCGAAATCAATGAATGAATTATAGGGGATCACTTCAAAGGAAAAGCTCTTAGCCACAATAATCTTTGGCAAGGCTATTATTGGCCTACCCTCGCTAAGGACTCCATCGAATTCACTCAAAAGTGTGATGCGTGTTAATGCCACTCAAATATTCAACAAATCCAATTCGCAGCCCCCAACTCACTCCTATTGTAAGCAAGAGACTTTTCACACTGAGAGTGGATATGCTAGGTAGCTTTCCCACATCTGTCCAACAAATGAGATTCCTGATCATAGTGATTGACTACTTCACCAAATGGGTGGAGGCCGAACCACTAGTGTCCATCATAGGGAAAGCGTGTTAGAGCTTTTTGTGGAAAATGTGCATTTGCCAATTTGGAATCCTGGTAGCTTTCATCACTGATAATGGGTACCAATTTTACAATCCAGCATTTAGAAGTTTTTGTACCAAATTTAGGATTGAGTCTAGACTCACCGCATTTACTCACGCTCAGGCAAATAGACAGGTCAAAGTAACAAACAGGACTCTCCTCCATAGCCTGAAGACCCGCGTTCAACAGAATGGATCAAGTTGGGTAGACGAAATTTCGGGATCTCTGTGGACTTACTGAATCACTAGCGAGACGTCAACAGGAGAAACCCCCTTCTCCCTTGCTTTCGACGTCAAAGTAGTAATCCTAGTAGAAATCGAGATGCCCACACGCCGAACCCATACATTTGACCCAACCACCAACGAAGAGCGGCTCAGAGCAGAACTTGACCTCCTAGAAATGAAGAGAGATCGTGCTAATATCAGAGCCACTGTATACTGCGAAAGAGTCAAGCACTTCTATACTTCAAGGGTTAAATAAGTCACTTTCCAATTTGGCGACCTAGTCCTTCGAGAAAACAAATTCCAGGGCATTAAGAGTCAGACATGGAAGGTAACTCCCTGCTAGCAAGGCCCATATCTCATAGAAGAAAAAGTACGGAGTGGCACTCTATTGGCTTACAAATATCGATGGGCTAAAACTCAAACGCCCATACCATACCAAACATCTACGTCGGTATTACCAATAAAATCGAGTCTTTAATTTCTATTACACTAACTTTGGCTCTATTTTATAATCTTTCTACCATCAATCTTTATACAAGGTCATATACATAGCTTATTGGCGCAGCCAAATGTCCCCATAAGGGGTGCGATCTATCACTTACAAGCTCAACCATCCACCCATACTCGGGATCGGATACTACCATCATTCGCCCACCCATATCTGGGGTCGAAGTCATCTACACTCGGCCTATACTCAAGGATGGACCTGAGCATCCCAAGCTCACGCAGCGTTCCTAGCTCACCAAAGTCGCGCAAGGGGGCCGAGCATCCCAAGCCCGCCGAGAGACCCAAGCTCTGCCAAGGCCCCCAAGGATCGAAAGGCCCAAGCTCACCAAGCGATAAGCTCCTCAAAGTCCCAAAGGGCCAAGCGTCCAAGCTCACCAAAGTTCTCCTAAAGGGTTAAACACTCATACCTATGGGGATTCTATTTTAAGGTACAACACATTGCATCCAGATTTGATCATTTGTTCGTATGCTCAAACAAATTTTGGGATCCAAGTACATATATTCCAAAAGACAAATAGGATAAAAGAGATAAACAAGAACTTGGACAACCAAAAGTTGAAATACCCATTCAAACATGCACCAAACAAGGAAACAAAACATTATGGTTCACGGTTAAAGATTACAATGAGGTGCAAGACTAAGTCTATGTTATTTGAATTCTTTCTTAGATTTCCCCTAGGTTGAGTCAAGAGCTACATCTGTGACCGGAACCATCCAATCGATGGAAGCCTCAACAGGAACCAACTCTCTCGCCATCACTGGGTAGGCCCTTGAATAGCAACCCCGGCACATCACCCCGCGGCTACAATGAATTTCATGTGTCCCATAGCGATTTGAGGAGATAAGTTCTAAGTGCAAGAAACTTTCCACTTGGGAAGGCGACCCTTCTCGAGACCTCTTCCCAAAGCATCCATGGGACATACACCGCTTTTCTAACACAAGCTACAAAAAATAAATAAAATAAAATAAAATAACGTCCTCAAAACTTGCAAAAGTGAACGATACATAAATAGGTAAACAGAAAAGGCCATTTACCATAAACGATCCACGATCCTTCCCCATCATCAGTGAGGATGAGCTTTAGCGCCTCCTCATAGTCCATTTTGGCAAAATCCAATAAAGGATCACACTCAAAAAGCACTTGAAAATGCTGAAACCCTTCAAACAACCTATCGCTGAAGCTTGCAGGAGTTCGAGGACTTCCCCAATACCTCCATAAAGTCCTCCAACTCCTTCACTCGCCCTTGAGACCAATCCAACGGCTCTCGGCAATGGTTCAAGTCAACGGAAGCCTTCTCCTTCTCCCTATTAGCCTTGCCTTAGTAGACAATGTATACTTGAGGCATCGCCCTTCACCTTTAGTTCCCCAGAAAGCTTCTTATTCTCTTGCTCAAAAATTTTTACCCGTTGCTCTCACTCACCGAGTTTGGAAGACAAGTAATCAACATGTTTCTTAACAGTCTTGAGATTGCTTTCAATTGTCAGAAGCTTATTATTGCTCATCGCTTGAGCCTTCAAGACCTCCGCTTTTTCTTTCTTAAGTGTCTCAATCTACTGAGAAAGACCACCGGTCCTAGCCTCCAGCTAGCTCTTGTCCTTTAAAAGCTTCTGACATTATTCAGTGGACAATTCCAATGACTTCTTAGCTTTATCCCAGTAGTTGAGAGCTGCCATCCTCTTTCCTATCACATTCTTGACAAATTTCGGCTTTAATTGAATCATGTTTACCTTTAGTTAATTACTCTCTGCTTTGAGCAAGTCAAAAGGCCTGGTCAAAGGGTTTATAGATAACGCTTCCTCACAAAGCAAACATGCAACATGGTTCATTAGGAAATTGGCCCACTTGCACAGAGCGTGTATGGTAAGAACCGAGCGAAAGTGAAAGGAAATTCAAAGACGCGTTAATTATAAAGAATACTCACCAACCTCCCATAAAGACAGTAGGTGAGAATAAATCTCCTCCCTTCCAAATCGATGAATTTTTGGATTTGATCTCCTCAGTCAGGATAAAATCAAGAGACGTAGCGGTAACAACAGGATCATTAAATAAGATCCCATCAATGGGACAGATCCGCACCGACTTACGCTCCTCCTGAGCCCCATTGATTTTCTTAGGAGCTCGACCAGCCTTCTCCAACCCTTCATTAATTTTCGGGCCGGTAGAGAAAATACCAAAACTCAATTTCTCAAAAAATTTGGCATAAGCTCCTTCCATATCATTAGAGGAAGCCATACCTAGATCCACAGAAGCGCATGGAGCCCCCATACCTTCCTCGAACTCCTTCTCATCCGACCTCTTTTCGATGCAGGGCAACTTCTTAGATACTTCCCCAAGCTGTCAATGTAATATTCTCTCACCCTCGGCCAATGGAGCAACTCTTGGGCTTGACCCCTCGTGTTGGACATCAAGAACGCCCAACCCTAACCCTCGACCGAGGGGGAACCTCTGCGATAGAATAGACCTCAAAAGCTACTTGAACAATCCAAGCCGCACGCCCATCGGCCCGGTCGTACAACCGATTCTTCCTCTCAATTCAAGTAGGATCCTCTTTTTAGGCAAGTAATCTTTGTGGCAAATGAAGTGCATCTTTTGAAATAACAATGCAGGAACACCCTCCAAAGTGGGAATAGCCAGCCTATGGAGCAGGAAGTGTCTCCTCGGCTCTTTCAGAAGACCTCTTGGCTCATTTTATAGTTTCCCACTTCTTCCAATGAGGATCTGAAGGTATCCGCCTTATCCTCTTGAAGGAGGCTGCTGCCAACCCCTTTAAAGCAAATTCATCATCTCCTTACGAGAGGATCCTTTTGTCTCTCCTTCAAAGGAGCCGCCTCGGGATTGCTTCAAGGCCCTCTTGAAACATCCTTGGCCTTCTTTTGAAGCATCGTCAACACCTTTCACAACTTCCCGGATTTGCTCGTAACCTCCTTACCCCGCCTGGAAGACCCTTCAATTTTCTTTTTCTTCTTAGCCTTCAAATTTCGGCCAACAAATTTTTAGCAACATCTTCTAGCCTCTTTGTGGGACCTATCAATCGAGGAGAAAGAACGAAGTTAGAAACAAAATCGGTCACGCAAACAATCGGAAGAGCAACACTAAGAGGCAGCCCTACCCACGGCCAAATATAAGCTACACTTCTTGAGCCTATTGGAAGTCAAATAATCATGGGCAAAAGTCACTCATAGTCCCTATATTTTATCACTTTGTTCAATTCTATCATTGTACTTTAAAAATGTTCAATACAAAATTCCTATAATTTTATGTATTTTGTGCAATACAATCCACGGCGCTCACGTGGCAGCACATTTTGCATACGAGTAAAATACAAACTATTTTTCTGATTTATTTTTTCCAGCTGGCAATATTTTGTTGATGTGGTTGTACATACGGGCGTATATGATGATGTGGCTTGCCAGGTGGCATGCCACGTCAGGAATTATTTATTTTATCAAAAAAAATAAGTGGGTTATATATGTGCTGACGTGGCATGCAATATTTTTTTTAATAAACAAAAATGTAATGTTAACATGACTACTTAACATACATTTGGCACTTGAAAAATTCAGAAAAATTCTGGAAAAACTGTCATTCTATATAGATAAAAAAACAACCTTAAACATTACATTTTCCTCTTGAAAAAAAAATCAGAAAAACTCAATCAAAACTTTGATATTATATATAGATAACAAGCAACCTAGAACATTACATTTGTTATTCTATATAGATAACATGTAACCTGGAATTACATGTTTTTTTTTAATCAAAAACCAGAATTATAGTCGTCTTCCAAAACATAAGAAACCAACAACAGTTAAATACTATCCATCCATAAACATAAGAAAGCAACAAACTGCAGACAAAATACCATCCATCCATAAATAAACTTCCAAATTTCAAGAGTTTTAAGTCCTACCTTTCTTCATCTTCAACTTCCCTCCTCCAGCACCCTATACAAAACAAAGTATTAGAATAACTAACAAAGGGGCTAAATAGAGTTAGTGGTAGTCAAAACTCATCTGTTTTTTTATTTACTTTGAGCTATTAGATTCCTTGGCAATTGTATGAGGCTAAAACAATAGAAGACAGATAAAAAATAAAAAAAAATCAACCACCTATTATAAATTTGTATAAGCATGCAAGAAAAAAAAACCACTTAAAATGTATTAGAAAAAGCATTAGAATAAGCATGGAAGAAAAAAGAAAAACCACTTACTATGTGTTAGAATAAGTATGCAAGATAAAAAAAGAACCACTTACTATGTGCATCTCACTAGATCTAGGCATTATCACTTTGCTTCTTGTTTGAACACCCATGTTACCTTGCATGCCACATGCAGGATCCTTTTTTGGGGGTTTTTTCTTCCCTTTCAACTCACTCTCTTTCGGTTTTCTTGATGCCACATCATCAGTATCTTTGTCTCATTCTGTTAGCTCAAGCTAAACATAAGAAAACAAGTCAATTCCATCCGCCTCCAAAAAAAGAAAAGAAAAAAACACAATCAACACATATCAAATGATAGAAAAATTTCAATGCACCATAATGGAATACCTGATGTACATCCTCTGACATTACACCAACTTGACCTGTGGTGCTCACCTACCAAAGAGAAAATAAACACACATTCAATGAATCCTAATAATATGTCCTTGTACTTAAAAAACTACTTACATCCACTATTGGCACCCCACTTGATCTAGACACCATCACTCTGCTTCTTGTTTGGACCCCCCATGGTGCCTTGCATGCCACATGTAAGATCCTTTTATGGGGGGTTTTTTCTTCCCTTTCAACTCATTGTCTTTCAGTCTCTTGATGCCACGTCATAATCTATTGCACCAACTTGATCTGTGGTGCTCACCTGTTGATGATGCTTGAATACATAATCTATTGCACCAACTTGATCTGTAGTGCTCACCTGTCAATGATAAAATTAACTTCATATTCTATTTCACTCGTAAGAGTCTGTTTACAAGGGGAAAACTTAAGAATGCTTACTTTGACTGTGAGAATTTCATTGCCGCTTCTCATCAATGCACTCACATTGTCTTCTTCCACAGATATAATTGCACTCTCATTACTAGCTCCTTGCTTAGATTTCAGACTCTTAAAAGGGAAAAAATCAATTACATTAAAGATTATGCAATTATTTGCATTGTGTACTAGTTTGCAAACTGAAAGGGAATTCAATACAGTATTGGATTACTTGATGGTCTTCAATTGTGCTCTGATTGGTAGCTTCATATATGGTGATCACCGACCAAATGGGAAGATTAATTCGTATATTTAAAGACACATAATAATCTGCATTCAAGATGAAAGGAAAATTGAAGACTTACATCCACTGTGGGAACCTCATTGATTTCTTCCACATCCACAGGTTGACCTTCACCAGCTCCTTTTGCAAATTTAAAATTCTTAAGAAAGGAAAAGTGGCTCCAACAATACAAGAAAATTTAATGCAACAAATTGAATTACTTAGTCCTCATCCACTGTTTTCTGCTTGCCTTTAACAACCTTTCTTCCTTTACCCTGGTCAGAACATTTATATTCACAGTTACGAACACAATCATGAATGGAAGGGTAGTTATAGATATAAGGGTTAAAACACTTACAACAGTTGGATTTCTTGTAGGACAAGTCCTTGTATTGTGCCAATTATGGAACATTTTTTACATTTGATCATCCTACTTCCCCTTCTAGATATCCTTAACCCACTTTCAGCCTTCCAGGTTTCCTTCCTCCGGACCTTCTTTGGTCTACCTGGCATAGTTTTAGTTGGGTGTGGTTCTGTTGGCCCATACCCAGTCTTGGGCTAGAAGGTCTTCTCATTTACTGGTTGAAGTGGAAATGCATATGCTCAATCAAACATTTCCCTTTTGTACCACTAAGATACATATACTTCAACTTGCTCTCTTATCAAATTTATTACACAAACCTCATACATACAAGGGGTCCCTGTCAGGTCCCACATCCTGCAGGTACATGTGTGCTCTGACATATTTACAATATATCTTTTACTTTCTTAGTATACCTCATATCTTTGATCTCCATTCCATTCCAGGTATGTGATGATGCTTGTATTTCTGTTTTCCTAAATTTTTCTCCATATCATAGGCCCAAACTAACCGTGAATTGCTCAACATACTCCCTCCTCCTCTCCACTATCCGTCGCATCACCATCACTCGTATGTCTTCCAACATCGGGATGATTGACTTCTGCCTTGCTTCCAAAATAAATTAATTGAATGTTTCTGACATATTGTTCTCTACCACATCACATTTGCACCATGTATTGAACAGGGCCCTTGTCCACACAGTTACGGGGATCTTCAACAAATCACCCTTTGCTTTCTCATTTATTTGTCCAATATTTTCCAGCAATTGTTCAAACTCTGGTAGTGTGCTTGTCTTTACAATTTTCCAAAAGTGTCACTGCAACAAAGTGAATTTTTTGATTTTCCTCCAGTAGGCGTAAATTTGCGTGCACATCTTCTATGTTCCGCTAAGGGCATAAGCTTCTCCACTACTTATGTTAGGCCCCGTGGAGATTAACAAAACAAAAATTCTTTGAGGCAGATTTTCTTCCGACTTAGTTGAATGAACAGAGAATGCATTACTTTATGTTTGTGTGACATAAAGGTCCACACGAACCCACTACCACTCTCAATCTCCAAATCCTCCATCAAATGTTGCAAACACCACTATCAGCGGTCTCTATTCTCCACTTCTACAAAAGCCCATGCAATGGGGTAAATTTGGTTGTTTCCATCCCGGCCTACAGCGGCCAAAAGCTCTACCTTGATAGGCCCCTTGAGGAAGTATCTATCTAAGCCAATGATACGGCAACAGCCTGCTAGAAAGCCTCTTTTCAAAGCATCAAAACAGATGTATAGACTTTTGAAAATTGGGGTCTACGCGGGATCGGGTCTATCTACTTCAAGGAGTATCGAGCTGCTAGGTTGCTTCTCTAAAGGTCCGCAACATAATCCCAATGCACGCGGAAATCCTCCTTGTAGTCTCCTTTTAGTTCTCCTAAAACTCTTATCTTCGCTCGCCTAAACTGACTAATTGAAACATCAACTTTCAACTCCTTCGCAGCCAGCTTGATATCAACCTGCTTCATCATGGAGGAAGTCCCCTGCCTTGTTTGCAACAAGAGCTTCGCAAAAACTTTCGATGTGACTCTCTTATTCTTGAAGGTCCAACTACATTTGTGTGTATCCACAAGAGTTCAGACCGTGAAATTGTAGGTACCCTGATCCCAACTTGCATAGATCAGCCATAGACACCCTGCATCTTTGCATTTGGCCCTTACTCGTAGCTTGTCATTCATGAATATTTCAACTTCCCTCGTAGATGAGATGGGATGCTTCACTATTGCATCCTTCAATATCTCCCTACTCTCAACTAGCATCCCCAACTAGAAATGTGGCAATCGAAGCTTCCATTGTAGCTATAGTTGTTTGAATTATCATTGGATTTGCTAACTTTAATGTCACCTGAAAATCCAATCTCACTACCTTGCCTTTCTCCAGCCTTGTCAGTCCCACCAATGTTATTGGGCCCTTAGCTATACTTGTGGTTGTAGGTTGACTATTACCCATTTCTTAGACCATATTATGTTCAACATATATGTCCACCATACCATCCTTCTTCAATACTTCAACTATTCTACTACAGGACTCCTCACCGTACACAAATACTAGAGAATTGACAAAGGAAACTCCGCTATGTAGGTACTAAAAAGTGTATCTTGCTAATTTCACCAACTTCTATGTCTCCAATAAATTCCAGCAACTCATTATAACTTACTTTCATTGGGTCTACTATCCAAAGGTGTTGACTCCCTCCTTTATATGTCATCATGTCCTCTTTGTTGAAATGTCCCCTGAAAAAACCTTGATCCTTCCCATTTTAAAAACCTTGAAAATAACCAAAAGAAGCAACACATCAATTTTAATAGAAAACCCTTTTTGTTAGAACTGGCTAGTGGAAATAAAGTAGCAATCGACAGGTAAAACAGAGTGAAGCTTCAGAATATCACATTCAACCATAACAAATAGAAAATACTTAGGATCTAAATTAATAGGCCCTAAACATAAACCCCATGCATCATATATATGACTTAAACATTATCTGAAAGACAACTCAGAGGTAATGAAATTAAAACACATTCAATATAAAAAAACAATAGAAGAAATAATATAGCATTCAACATGGAAAACCCTTAGGATATTAACTACTAAACCCTAAAACATAAGGTCCATCATAGCTATGTCTTAAACATTCTGTGAAAAGAGAATTCAAAGGTGAATAAGAAAAGTACTATTCAACATGGAAAACAACATAATTTCTTCATAAATTGCTCTGAATTGGAATAATATTTCAAGAAATATAAAACCCACGTATCCTTCTATCCCAATCCTTTTTAAGAAATATAAAGTACACAATTAAAAAGTTTGTAATTTAAACAATTTTTAATAAAAAGTTTATTAAAAAGTTTGTACTTTAAAATGGTTGTACTCATTCCAACACAATCATCATTTTAATTATGCCACATCATCATTGAGTTGATTAACTTATGTTATTAAAAAGTTTGTACCTTATACTTCTAAATTTATGTTATTATATATGAAAATAAAAAGTTTATCTCTAGACTGAGTTCATTAGGTAGCCTCCTACTTGCATGGCTTGCTTGTCCTCAACCATGTAATCAAACAAAATTTATACTTGAAGGCCATCAAAGCCCATGAGATGAGCTTTATTTAATTATCATGGATCTCATTAGGTAGCATCAAAGCTTTGGCCTAACTCTTAAACTTTTGATTTCATCCCTCAAAAGTCAAATCTATTTTATTAAATTGGGATTACTTCCTTAACAAAGCATTATTTGGGAGGCAACCTCCTACTTCCTTAACAAAGATTGCCCATAGTTGACATAAACCTCTTTAATTATATTAAACTAGCATTACTTCCTTATTAAAGCATTACTTCCTCAACAAAATTTATACTTGAAAGATTAAAAGATTTGATAATCTCTTATTGTTTGTCAAGCAATACATTCTGGATTACAAGGAAGATGAGAGACAGAAACATTCTGGAACTAATGTTGATTGTCCATCTTCAGAATATACTTTCTATGCTGATAGTTCTTTGGATTCTGCTTTCACGTTGTGATCAAACAAAAGCTATTTAGCTATTTATAATCTCAGTTTATGTTTATTGGATAAATTTAGAGGTTGCTAGTGCTTTGCAAATAAATCAACATGGTTCCCAGGATGTAGTTAATTATTTCTACTTATATTAAGAGTAATCTGCAATTCTCATTGAAAATGTTTCCCTTTTTTAATAGTTCATGAACTTTAGTATGCAAAAAATATAATTAAAATTTAGGTGTATGTTAACATTGGGCTAATACTACTTAATTTTGAATAGATTTCTACAGTTGGAATAGAGTGAAGCTTCAGTACAGTGATGGAGCATCCATTTCAGAAATGGATTTCACCAAATTCTTCTTTCATAATTGGAATACCATTTTAAAAAATAGATAACCTTTAAGATCTAAATTGATTAATGCTAAATATAAACTCCATCATTGCTCTGTCTTAAACATTATCTGAAAGAGAGCTCGGAGGTGATGATATAAAGTAGCCTTTAGCATGGAAACAACATAATTTCCTCAAAAATTTCTCTGAATTTGAATAACATGATCAACCAAAGTAAATAAAAAACCCTAGAAATCTAAATTAATTGGAGATAATCATTAACTCCATCATAACTTTGTCTTAGACATTATCTCATATATAGCTTTGGTTTTAGCACAAACAACCAACCATTGTGACTCTAAATGCCTATAGTGCCTAAAAACCATCCTCTGATTTCTAGGGTTTCCCAAAAATCCAAACTTTAGCCTGAAGAGAAATATTCATAGCTCTACCTAAAAACCATCAAGGTTCTATCTTAATTAATCATCTAAGGAAAAGAAACACCTTATTAGAAAGAAGTTTTTTTATGAGATATACCTGCGAAATTCTCCCTTTGCGCAATACCGTATTGAACTCTTAGAGTAGGGATCTGCGAGGCCGGTGGATAGGAAATCAAGCACCACGAAGGGTGGGAAACCTTCTCGACTACCGAGGAAGAAGGCGTGGGGACCACCACCTAGGAAGGGGACCACGGGCGTGAGAATGCCCTAAGGGTAGTGGGGAACAATCAGTTGGGCTAGTGGGGCTCTCTCAATGACTCTCGACCCGGATCCCTTATAAGTCCTTTGCTTATGTGGCCAACCATTTTTTTAACGAAAAAAATTGTTGGCAAGCATCTTTGCCACGTCAGCACCTATATAACCCACTTTTTTTTGATAAAATAAATAATTACTGACGTGGTAAGCCACATCATCATATACGCTCGTGTATACAACCACGTCAACAAAATATGGCTAGTCGGAAATAAAAAATCTGAAAAATAGGGTGTATTTCACTCATATGCCAAATGTCTTTGCCACGTCAGCACCATGGATTTTATTGAACAAAATACATAAAGTGCGGGGACAGTATTGAAAATTTTTAAAGTACAGGGAAGCAATTGAACAAAGTGATAAAGTACAGGGACCATTAGTGGCTTTATGCCTAATAATAATCAATAGAAATGGAAGAAAAATTCCTAAAGATCTCATGTTTGTTATTCTCCTCGGTGGTCATCTTCCCCTTACTCGTGATAGTAGTCAGAGAGATACCCCATTCGGTCAAAATACCCAATTCCACCTCACTCGACAAAAAGAAAATTTTACTCTTCCAATGTTTGATAGAGGAAGGAACGGGACCAAAAACTGTCTCCTCTTTCGAGAGAAGAAAAAGTACCAATCAATATTGGAGTCTTGATTCAAGCGAAAAAGAAGATCGAACCAGTGCACAGTCGGTACTACATCGCAATGACTTAAAACCATCACAAATCCGTAAAGCAATCTCAATGAATTTGGGGACAACTATGAAGGACATATATGGTATTGACAAAGAATGTCCTGGAAAATAATAGGAAAAGGCAACCTAAGACCTCCTAGCAAAGCGTCATAATAGATAGCTATCTCTCCTTTATGTAAGAGGGAGCTAGCATGTTCAAAAGAATTGGGAACCTAATAAGAAAGGTGAAGAGAGGAAATCATATAATGCTTAACCATGGACTCAATCTCGGGAGACGACAAGGTGTTTGGAAAAATATGTAACCATGTTTAGGCTCTTTCGAAGATGACGGATTAACCTTACAGGACGGAGATGGACTCAAAGCGGAAGGAAGAGAAACATAGGGAATTTTGGGAGTGTTTTCTATACCTTAGACAAAAGAAAAGACAGTGAAAGCGTATAACCAATGGAGGAGACGATAATCCGCGAAAATACTTTTGAAATCTAGCAGACGAAGTGAAGAGGAACTCATAATTTTTCCTTTTTGAAATGGCGGAGATGATTTCATGCACAATACCTAAACGACCAAATCAGTTTCAATGGCTAAGTTTGATCCGCAAAACGGTGCATAACTAGGACGTGACACGTGGATCACGCTTCGATGGCCCAGATCATCCAACAAAATAAACACATAGTGGATGCATGGCACGTGGAAAGTGGAAGATGTGCCCATCATTACGCACATCCCTCCACACCATACCTTTGTTCAAACGCTGTTTCTTGCGAACCACACCAGAAGATAAATGATCACTTAGCATTAAATACATGCTCTAACCCTAGATACGATATTCCACAGTCAAATTCACTTGGCCCGTAATATGGAAACACTCCTAGAAGTTTTGACCACACACCGGCCCCTACGCCAATGTCGGACTTCGTAATACCATCCAAAGCCCGCCATTTTTTCCTACTTCACCGATAGATCACAACCAAACCCAAAGAACTCATTACTTAGCTCTTCGAGCCGACCGATGACCGAAAACTACATGTAACACCCCATCTCCGAATTAGGGGACACATTTCACACCAGCCAGGTCAAGGGGTGAACCCTGAGCCTAAGGCTGTCTAACTGAAACTATAATATGTATGAAATCCCATAAGATAGAACATCATAATGTCATACACAAGAAATAATCTAGTCATAATACATCCTCAAATAAAATACTGATATAACATACATATGTCTCTTAATTAGGAGTTACACTCTCTCCTAAATAATGCTAACAACAACAACATAATAAAGCACATCTAGGAGTCGAGCCACCTATGTGATACTCACTTACATAAACTCCTTGAGTAGATAAAATCTTCTACCCTAATTCGCTCTATCATCACCGCATAAAAATATCATGAAAAGGGGGCTGAGCTAGATGAGCTTACTGATCTAGGAACATTACTACCGGGTATAAACTATACCCGTATATCAAAATAAAATTGTAATAATTAAAACCGGGCATGCAAAAATAACTGAAGATAAAAATACATATAGGTACACTAGACTCTAAGAGTATGGAAAGGGGGTTTTAATTTCATGAAAACAAAAGGCTTTAAAATAGATAGTTCGGTAATAAAAATCAGAGTTATAAATCACCCTTTCCCTAACCTAATGCAGTACTCTCTGGCCCTTTAAGAACTACCACTGGTTCAGGAAAGTAAATCAATAGAGTGTAGTTCATCTAGTTCTGTATCTATTTCTTTTTTCTGTTACTAAATTATTGTGTATGAATTCTGAAGGAGGAATCTATCCCCAACTGGAGATCTATCAATATGCATGAAATGATTTCCAAAACTTCGTGGAATTTTCATAAAATCTTAATTCATGCTTGTCAAATTGAAAATTAATACTGTGGGATGAAATCAGGAGGACACGTGACCTCCATCCTGACAAACACGTGGAATAGTTGCAAGCCGTTATCCACCTAAACCTAATCCCTAAACAATGAAGCCACTTGTAACAGTAAAAGAGGTCATAGTGCTCACATAAAGGAATCTTGGTTCGCCATCACTCGGCCTACCTCACTAAAGCTCGACCTACATTGCTAACGCTCGGCTGAAGCCATGGCCTGCAAATGCAACACTCGGTCTGACCCAAGGTATCTTCTAAGCACAACCCCGCGCTTAGAAGATACCTACAAAGAATGAACAGCAAAGAACATCAAGAAGTTTCTAGAAGCTCGGCAAATCATCCTAAAGATCTTCCTACTAGCGCCTCGCTGGCAATCTACCTAGCGTCCAACTAGAACCTGGCTGGTGACCTAGTTGGCACCAAGCTAGAACCTAGTTGGCATCTATCTGGCACACAAGTGGACAAGTGGGAGGAAACTTAGAAAGTAAACAACCAGGAACTACAAAAGGAAATTGAGAGAACCATTTGAGGGGATTTTTTTTTTGCCATTCTTTGACCTATGAGCTCTCTCTCTCTCTCTCTCTCTCTCTCTCCTCCATGCCTTCTCCAATGAATCTATCGTTTCTTTCTAATTCCTGATCCTTGTAATGAAAAACACTCTAGTAGATTTGCTCATATTGAGCGTTGTGGTTTTTCTCCGATTTCATGGAGTTTTCCATGTAAATCTGGTCTTTCCTTGTATGCTTGGATGATCTCCTTCTCCTTTTTCCGTAATCTACTCTCTAAAAACAAACAAATTAATTCAACCGTTGGTGTGAGATCAAACCCTATCTCAAGGGAAAACCAATTTCAACACTAACATAATAAAAATATATTGTTGGTGCAGAAAATCGGCTTTTCCTCGGGATCAGATCCGATTCAGATCAACGGTTGAGATTTGTATTTTGATTTGGTAGGGACTCTTACAGCTGATGGTGAAGAGTGATCTTGCTCTTCTGGATGATAGGAGAAAAACTGCATGGGAGAAGAAAATCGACGAGGGTGGGCCTTTCGCCTGGATTCAACTCCGACGATCAAGTTAGTGGAGTATTTTGGAGAGAAAAGGAGAGGGTTTCTTGGCTCAATTTTATCTTACCTTTGGATCTTCCACCTCCCTTCTTTATATAATGTTTTTTAGGCTATGGGAAATATCTTATCCATTGGTTGGGCAAGTTGGGGGAGGAGAATTGTCAGAGCAAGTGGAATGGTTGTTTTTCAACTAGCTTCGCATCCGGTGTTAGGGGGACTTATGGCGTTTGGTCTTCTAAGCGGATCTTTTACTAGGAAAAGCAGATTTTATATGTAATGCTATTCCCTTGTCATTAATTTCCCATGCCTGCTCTTGCCCTCCTGTCCAGGGGGATTGATTCCGGTCGGTTTTTAGGGTTAGTATATATGGAGGGTTGGGATGATGACAAGCATCCGACCCAGATTTAGCGGGGTGGTTGTTGGGGATTCTGCAAAGTGGCGGTTTTGCTCTTATGTGGGATCCATGACATGTGTCGGGCTGGATATGACTATATCATTAGTCCCCCCCCAATTATTCTTGTGTTTGAGTCTGAATGATAAATAAACTGGGGTTTGTTTCAGTTGTCTCAGAGACAAGCATTACGTCTTGCCGCGAATCTTCCATATATTAATATCAACGTCTATTCGCCTAGCCTATAAACTTAGGCGCTAGCTCCGGGGAGGAAACTTAGTCAGGGTGTTGTGGTACTTGATAAACACCTGTTGGTCTTAGCTGGAGGCCTGTGTGGTCTTGTCATTGTATTAAATTGAGGTCCAGATGTTTTTAAGTTTTATTTCTGTAATAATCTTATCTTGGATAAAACACTGTCTATATATATATATATGTTGTTTTGGGAATGAGGATGATTTGTTGGTCTCCCTTTCTGGTTTTTGATATGGCTTTTCCTCCTCGTTTGTCTTTCCTTAAGGCATTTCTTCCTAGTGTTTCCGTTCATTTTTGAGAATTCTTATCACCTTTTATGAACATTTGGGAGCGCTCGGATCAAGAGTGGTGAATCTTATAGGTCCGAATAGTTGTGTTTGGAATGTCCTACTCAACATAGATGGAGATTTAGACGAAATGCGGTTTGCCCAGGGATGGTGGAACTTTCATACTGACCATTCCTTGAGCGAGGGGGATTTTTTTGATTTTTACTTATCTTGGGGATATAAACTTCGAAGTAGAAGTATTTGGGATGGTCTTCTGTCGGAAGAAAGTGGACCCTGATGTCCGCCCTCGGGGTTGGGCGGAAGCTCCTGGTCATAGTGAGGGTAGTGGGGATAGTGGGGGCCCTAGTGTTACTTCTGGGTCCTCTGTGTGTTTGGTTTAAGTTCAAGGAGGTGTGAACTTTTTGTGTATTCTTAAGATCCTTTGTTTCGTCCTTCCCCCCCTTCCCCCCCTCTTTTTTTTTTAAGTTTGTATAATAGTCTGTAATTGATAATCACTTCCTAAATAAAATTAGAGGTTCAATGCAGTCATTTTGTCTATTTATGTATTTTTTCCAAAATCTAGGTACCTTAAATGTCTTTCTTAAGAAATGTGTGGTCAATGCCTTTATTCAAGGAGTCATGGGTAGTTTTCAAGGGATTGAGGGTTTTTCCGAGACGTCGTTTTCATGAGTAATTTTTTGGGGAAACAGTCGCTTTTATTCGAGGCGTCATAAAAAGTTCCTGAGGAGTTGCTAGGGGTTCAAAGGAATTGTGTTTATAAGGGGGCCTGGGAAGGTTAAATATTTTCATCTTTTTTTTGTACCAAAAAATAGGATTCTATGGCATATCCTTCTTTCTATAGATCATTTGGTTTGAGGGGTCCTATCGACCGACTAAAAATTTTGTCGGCATTTCACGAAATTCTGAGCCAAGTGGTGGCTTGGAACGTGGTTTTGGAAGGTCTTAGCGGACACTTATGGACCGTCTCTTTGGTTAGAAATGAGGTTCTGGGGGAAATGTGGTTTGAAAATGGATGGTAGGACTTTTTGGGTTGACCATCACATGGAGGTGAGGGACCTCATGGTTTTTTAGTATACTAGAGGCGTTCATTTCCTAGTGACTATTTTTGGAAGAAACAAATGTCTGAAGGAATGGGCTTTTTCTGCTCGTTCCTTTCATCAGGCAGTCATTTTTAGTGATGATGGTAGCGAGGAGGAAGAAGATGGGTCGGACGAACCTTTGGGCTAGGATGAATTTTATGTCTTCTTTGTGTTTTTTGTGAGTAGTCATTTGGTGACCTTTTCAGTCCTAATCGTGTATATAACTAGTCTCAATGTTCTCATCTTTATTTTTCAATCGGTAAAATAATGGAAATCGTTCCTTTATTTTCGCTTCATTACTTATTTTATTTTTTGGAAAACGGGCAAGGTTCTGATCCTGGGTAAAGGGGAATAATTGATCCATAATTCTTGTCTTGGACACTATTCCGCATTTATGTTGAGGAGTGGCGCGGTGCGTGTTGGTCAAGGTGATGATGGGCGCGATAACCTATTCTCATCGTGTCAGATATTTGGTAAGCCGCCGCCTAGGAGAGAGATCTTGGCCGTTCGTACAAAATTAATTACTTTTGTTTTGACGGTTTGATTTGGAGTGACGTTTGCTTAGACGGCTTGATTTGAGGGATAGTTGCTTTAACGGTCCGATTTTGGGGATATTCATTTGATCCGACGGTTGGGCTTCTTATCTTTTTGTTTTTTGAACATGGATTGAGGGTTTATTTCATTTTGAATCCTCGCGATTTTCTCTCTTGCACCTCCAGTACTTTGTCTTCTTCTCCGGCGATCCCCTGGTTGGCGCGTTCTTTGCTTGTTGAAGCTTTCTATTAAGGTAACAGAGATTAATCCTATGGATTCTAGGGCTTCTGTTTCTTTTGGCTCTTCTTATGATTCTTCTGCTTCTTCGTCGTCTCCATCTCCTTCTGATTCCACTTCGTCCCTTCCTTTTCCTGTCCCAAGTAGACCTAGGGGCCCGCCGGTTCAGGGTTTGAGAGTCCATCTAGCGTCTTCTAGAATAAAGGGTGGGGGGTCTGATGCCTTTTTAAGCATCCTTAACAAGGATGATATAGGTTGTTTAGTAGATCTTTATCAAATTGACTAATCTCTTTTCTCGATTAGGGAACCCTATTCTAGGGAGCGAGCTAATTCCCCTAGGGAGGGTGAAATAGCTATCTATCAGGATGCTTTGTTAGGAGGTCTTAGGCTCCCATTTCCTAACATTTTTAAGGAGATCCTAGATTATAATTAGCTATGCCCCTCTCAGTTGACTCTAAATTCATAGAGGAAATTTGCTTAGTGGGTTTGTTATAGTTCTTAATAATTATGGTGTAAAACTGATCGTGCGTTGGTTTCGTCTTTTGTTCAGTTTGTATCCTGAGCCGGATACCGACAGGTATTTCTTCTCGGCTCGTTATAAGAAGTTCTTAGGTAAGGTTCCTTCTTTCATCAAACGGTGGAAGAGTAAATTCTTTTTTATAAAATGCAAATCTGGGTGGGACGTCCAGACCAAATGGGAAGTTCCTCAGACGGACAATGCTTGTGACGAGGGGGTGACGGCTAACGAGAAGCCTAAGTTTGAAAATTTTAAAGGAGTTTATAGGGTTTCGGTGGATACCTACTTGATGACGAAAAACCTTAAAAAATGTCTCTTGTCTTTAGCTACTGGTAGGGTTCGTTTATATCTATGTTTTGTAAGTTTTTTGGGTTTTGGTCGTAACAAGTTATTGGCATTCTCGTTTCACAGATGAATCAATGAGAGATTTGGAACTTGTAGAGGGTATCCTTGCAGATCTTGAAGGTGTTGTTCAAGTTCCTTTGACGCGAGAGAGGAAAAAGAAAGAGGGCGGGTCTGGGAGGGAGACAAAAAGGGGAAAGTACTTCCAAGGAAGAGAAAAAGAAGAGGAAAAATAAGGGGAGGAAAGATGAGGGTCCTTCCGAGGCCAAGAGAGCCAGGAGTGATTCTGCCACAGAGCTCCCCAAGAAGAAGAAGGAGAAAAAGAAGGGTGGTTCTGGGGATGAATCGGGTCGGGGAACCAAAAAGAGCCGGGTGGATCTACCAGGCCAAGAGGTCCCTTCCGATCTACTGGTTCCTGTTCCTTCCTTTTTCGGGGGTCCTTCTTCTCTGGAGGATATTGGGGCTTGAGCCAAGTTCTGCGGAGGTCGTTGTGCGCTGTGCGGGGAACTCCAACGGAAGGGTTTCCTCCTCGTCCCTTAGAGTGTTCCGTTCCAGCGGCTGCTATGTTGGGATCGATCGTTACTCCTCCCGCAATTGCTGATGTTCCCAGGGAGGTAAAGCCGCGGTCCTTAGGTTTATTAGGAAAGGGACAATTTTGGGTTCATGACTCTACTTTAAGACAATTGGGAATTCTCTTTTTTCAGCGGGTGGTGGCAGAAGTAGAATTCTGAGACAAATTAGACCAAATATCTGCCACCAATCTTTCCCTACAAAACGGTGGGGAGGTTCGGAAGGGTTCATCGACCATTGAAAAGGGTCTTCTTCGAATGACTTTCTTTTCCGGGATCATGTAGCCATGGTGGCAATGTTAGAAGCCGTGCGGTCGGAAAATGTTATTAAGCTATTGGAGGCCGGGAGAGAGGAGGTTGCTATTCAACTCCTCCTTTCTGCTGCTATGGTAAGAACAAAGTCTCTATCAAACTTTTATTTATTATTTTTTGTTTATCGACTCATTAGTTATTTTCAATCAACCTAGACTATCCATTGGATCGGCGCGTCACCTTCTTTCGAGGAGGATCTTTGCGAAGTCGTTAGATCTAAAGGCTAGGGTTTCTACTTTGGAGACCTTCTCCAGCTTAAGGGAAGAGAAGGAGAGAATTTTGGTAAGGCGTTTGATTTGGTTAATGGGGAGAAGAATGAGCTTCTAGAGAAATTAGCTTCGGTGGGAAAGAGAAAGACGATCTTTTGGAGAAATCGTCTCTCTATCAAGATTCGCTGCGAGCTGTTGAAGCGAATGAAAAAAATCTTCATGGCGAGGTGGCGGGTTTGGAAAAAGAGCTTAAGTCTCTTCGAGAGGAGAAAAGTAAAGTCTCTAAAGACTTGATATCTAAGACTAACTCCCTCACCCTCGTTTAGGGCGAGCTTGAAAATGTAAAGGGGGAAAAGGATGGTCTTACGAAGGACTTAGCTTCGGAGAGAGAGGTTCTGAAATCAGCTCAGCAAGATATAAAGGATTTTGAAAATCAAGTGGTTGAGCTCCAGTCGGAAGTGTTACGACTTAGGGAGGACAGGAAAGATACGGCGACTAAACTCTATTCAATCGTTCAGACTATCGCCCGTCACGATCCTGCTATGGACGTTCTATCTATGGGGCTTCCCTCTATGTTGAAACTTTTTGTAAAATTGAGGGGTAAACGACAAAGCATGAACGTTCCAGCTGGAAGCGAGAATCCTCTTCCAAGTGATCCGACCGGAAATAAAGATTCTCTTACGGGTGAAGGCGCCGAAGTGGATATGGGGGGTGTGTATCTTTTATTTTTTTCATTTAGTTTGTATGTGGTCCTTTGTTCATGTTGTTATGGTTTTTTACATGTCATTGTTTTGTAATTTAACTTAAAGGTGTTGGAATGAGAAGCTTTCGAACCTTCATTTTGGGGGTGATTTATTTTTCGGTTTTGGTCTTAGTGACCTTTTGAAGCCCCACGCCCCCTTGAAGCGTTTTTCTTGATGTAGTACTTGATTCGGCCTTTTTCCTTTTAGCTCAGGCCCTTCTTCTTTTAGTTACGTGGGAGAGGCTTCCAGCGAGGTTTTTGTCTACCTACCGTAGTCGGACTTTTTTTATTTCTTTTAAATCGAGGATTTTTGTCTCGGATTTGTCTAGGAAGTTTTGATCGAGGTTTTTGCCTTGGATCTGGCCGGAAAGTTTTGATCGAGATTTTTGACTTGGATCTATATGGACTTTTAAGCGGGCCTCTAACTTTTTTGTATAACCACAAATCTTCCTCTTTTATTGGTAATAGCGTCGCAGATGTTCAGCATGATAGGGTCGCTTGAGGAGTTTCCCTTCTACATTAGCTAGCTAATAGGTTCCCTTCCGGACTATTTTGTTTACAATATACAGACCTTCACAGTTTGGAATAAGTTTTCCTGTTAGGCTTTTGTTGCTTTGGAATCCGTTCTCTCGTGGGACTAAGTCCCAATTTGGAAGTAAACCTCTTTCACTCGGAAATCGTAAAATCTCTTCACCCTCTGACGGTATGCTGCGGCAGTTGCTTCCACGGCTTCTCTTATTTCTTCAAGGAGGTCGAGTTCTGATCAGAGTCTTTCTTCATTAGTTTCGGGGGAGAAGGTTAGTGTTCTTATAGTTGGCATTCCTATTCAGCTGGGATGACAGCTTCAGTGTCGTATGTAAGGGAAAAAGGAGTTTCTCCCGTCGAAGTTCGGTTGGTCGTTCGATATGCCCATAATGCGCTCGGGATCTCTTCTACCCAATTGGTCCCATCTCTGAGAACTCTAGCCTTAAGTGTTTGGAGCAGGGTCCTATTCGTTACCTCTACTTGGCTGTTTGCTTGAGGATGGGTTACTGAGGTGAGTCTGGATTCAATTCCTACCTTGGAATAGAAACTTTTGAAGGCTCGATTGTCAAACTGTCGTCCGTTATCGTTGATGAAGGCCACTGGGATTCCAAATCAACAAACGATTGTCCGCCATAGAAATCCTTGGTAGGCTTTTTCTGTTATTGTAGCCATGGGTTCTGCTTCTACCCACTTGGTGAAGTAATCAATCGCGACGATTAAGAATTTCATTTGTCGAGTCGATGTAGGGAAGTGACCCAGGAGATCGACTCCCTATAGGGCCAAAGGCCTCGGGCTTATAACCGGAGTAAGGAGCGTTGGTGGTCGTCGTTGGATTTTTGAGTGGCGTTGACACGCATTGTATTTCCTGATGAATTCCATTGCTTCTCGAGCTAGTGTTGGCCAGTAGTACCCTTATCGGAGGACTTTGTGACTTAGGGCTTTGCCTCCTAAATGATCTCCACCGATGCCTTCATGGATTTCTCATAAAACGTAATTGGCCTCTGTTGGTCACAAGCATCATAGGAAGGGTTGCGTGTATGACCGTTTATATAGGCAACCATTTATAATCCCGTAACGAGCTGACTTCTGTCAGTTGGGAGAAGCCCGCTTTGTAGGTAGTTTTTGATCGAATTTATCCAGGATACTTCTTTTTCGATGTCTTGTATTTCTTCTTATGGTTGATTTTCGATTGTCTCTTTGTTGAGGTATTAGAGGTTGAAGGATTGACTTGTTTCTTTATTTAATGAAGTGGCTTTTCTGGATAAGAGATCGGCTTCTTCATTCTGAGCCCTAGGGATTTTGATGATCTGGAAATGAGCGAAGCTTGGGACGATCTTTCTGATTATGTCTTTATATTTGATCATGTTTCTTTAGCCTCGAATTCTCCCATAGGGTGCCCGACGATAAGTTGTGAGTTGGAATAAGCGTGTAGGTTTTGAATTCCGAGACCTCGGGCTAATCGTAATCCTGCGATGAGGGCTTCGTATTCGGCGTTATTGTTGGTTGCTTTGAACTGAAATTTCAGAACTATGGCGGTTTGCCGCTTTGGAGGGGAGCGTAAGGCCAATCCTACTCCTACCTTTTCCTCAATGGCGGATCACGTCCCGCGTGTAGGGTCCATTAGGGGGATTGATTTACCTTTTCTCGAGATCCTCCGTGGGTGTTTGACCTTCGTCTTCCTAAGCGATTAATTCCACGCGATGAAATCGGCCCGAACTTGGGCTTTGATTGTGGTCCGTGGTTTTATAGTCAAGTTCGAATTCTCGAGTTCTATAACCCACTTGGCCAACCTTCCGAGGTATTTGGCCGATGGAGAACTTGTTTTAGAGGTTGTCGGTTAGAAAGTAATTTTGTGTGCCTGAAAATAAGGTCTCAGTCTTAGAGCTGAGGGGATGAGGGCGAAGGCCAACTTCTCGAGGGGGAGATATCTAGTTTCTGAGTCGTTGAGGACTTTACTTGTGTAATAGATGGGTTTTTGAATTCGTCCTTCTTCTTTCAAAAGGACTGCACTGACCGCTTGGGTGGTAGTAGATAGGTATATATAGAGTTTTTCTCCGTTTTGGGGTTTGGCTAGTAGTAATGGTGACCGGGCGGTCCGAGGGCTTTTTCGCACCCTTCATTCCGCTTCATTTTTTGTGCTCTTAAGTAGTGCTTGAAAGAAAGGAAGGTTTGTCTCTCCAGCTTTTGAGATGAATCGTCCAAGGGCCATCGGCAGACCATTAAGCCTTTGAATTTCTTCAAGGGTTTTTGGTGACCCCATTTCAAGGATGGCTTTGATTTTTTCTGGATTCGCTTCTATCCCCCTTTGGGTCAGCATGAACCCCAAGAATTTTTCAGAACGAACGCCGAAGGCGCATTTACTTGGGTTGTGGTGCATCCCATAGCCCGAAGGGATTGAAAGGCTTTTTTGAGGTCAGCAAAGTGGTCCTCTATTTTTTCGCTTTTTACTAGGATATCATCTACATAAGCTTCGACATTTCTTCCGATCTGTTTTTGGAAGACTTTATTCACCAGTCTTTGGAAGGTTGCTCCAATTTTTTTTAAGACCAAACGGCATTACCCTGTAGCAATAAGTTCCTTTGTTGGTGATGATGAAGTTTTTTCCTCATCAATTTCAGCCATTTGGATCTGGTTGTAGCCTGATAATTCATCTAGGAAGCTTAGCATCTCATGCCTTCCTTTGGAATCCACTAGGTCGTCGATCGAGGGCAAAGGGAAAGAGTCCTTGGGACAGGTTTTATTTAAATCCGTAAAGTCAATACACATCCTCCATTTACCGGAGGGTTTCTTGACTAGGACTACATTGGCTAGCCATTCCAAGTAACTTACCTCTGGAATGAACCCTGCCTTTATAAGTTCGACAACCTCTTCTTCCGATGTCTTTTGTCTTTCCGGGGCAAAACTTCTTCTTATCTCCAATTTCGAGATGAGAAGAGTTCTCATCATTATCTCTAGACTGGATTTGACTGGAAGTAAGTTTCCCGCTATCGATGAGAACTCTTCTCATCTCGAAATTGGAGATACTGATGGCGACGACTAAAGCATCGTCATGAGGGTGGCGGACCCTTCTGGTTTCTTTGTCATAGAAGATGATGGGTGGTGCAGGTCATAGTCTCTTCAGAGTTTGTCTTTCTTCAGTAGCCCTAATCATTCGAGCGTAGCTCTTCCTGGAGGATGTACTTTCTCTACCACATCCGGGTCCGCCACTGATGTAGCCTACAATTTCTCATCCTGCCTCGTTAAGGTTTGGAGGTGAGGGCCCATTTTCCTTTTAGTCTTAGTGAATGTGCTATTCGAGTTTACCTCTTCTGACAACATCTTCAATGGCGTTCATCAGGTAGGTGCATTCTTCCGTGTCGTGGCCTCGGACTCGATGAAAGTTGCAGTACCTCTTGCTGTTTTTCCAGAGGTCTGGATTAGGCTCAGGCTATGTTAAGATCTTTTTGTCTTGAATCTGCATCAGAATGTGGCTTCAGGTCTGGTTGAGGGGGGTATGGTGTTCGTACCTTACTATTTTTCTTACCTTTGGGGTGTTACATGGTTGAAGGGCTTGCTATCTGGGGCGAGGCGGTGGTTCTCGGCCTCTGTTGCCTTTCCCTTGCGGCTTTTCCTATCAGACTTCTCTCTGGGTTCTTTCAAGAGTTGGAGGGAGCTTTTTTGTTTGTTCTTCTTTAGTCTTCCTTCGAGCCTCTTCTTCCCAACCCGCGTGGATCTCGTCGGAATTGATGTATTTCTGGGCATGGGTCAGGAGATCAAGCATGCTCTTTGGTGGTTCCAACGTTTGTGAGAAACGGAATGAAGAATTGAGGAGTCCCTCCATCAGAATAGTGACAATCATCCAGGGGGTGAGGTCGGCAACGTTTGATGCTTCATCAGTAAATCGGTCAAGGTACAACTTAAGGCTCTCTCCTTTACGCTACTTGACTAGCATGAGAGTGGAAGGTATCTTCTTCTGTTTGGAGTAACTGGCAAAATGGGTAAAGAAGAGATCCGCCAATACCTGGAAAGAGGGGACTGTGCTAGTAGGAAGGCCGACGAACCAATCTTGGGCTGCTCCTTCCAACGTGGCCGCAAAAGTCCTGCACATGCGGGCTTCGGTTGTTCTGGAAAAGAGCATTGCTGACCAAAAATACTTCAAGTGACGGGAGGGGTCGGTTTTGCCGTCGTACATGGGCACGGGGGGTGGCCTGAAGCTATCTGGAACATGCTCTTCTAGTATTTCACAAATGAAAGGAGAAATTACTTGGGGTGCATACCTCTCTGGTTCTTCTCTTCCGCGGAGTGGGGTATATAGCGGGGTTCGCCCGTCGTAAGACGAGATGTATTGTTGGGTTCTTGAGGGGGCACGATTACGTCGGCGAACCGAAGGTGGTTCTGAGCTGTCGGAGAAGAGGGTTCTTTCTCTACATCCTTCCCTTGGCCTCCTCTCCCTGGGTGTGTGGGCGTTGGATCTTCCCTTTCTTATTGAAGCTGCCGGAGGAGCGGGCGGAACAGTTTGGGGGGGTTGGGTTCCTTGGGGCGGATGGCGTAAAGTTTGAACAACTTGATCTAGTTGTTCCAGGCGTCATTCCATGTTTTGATATCGTTCATGGATGTTTTCCTCCTGGGGATGTTCTGGCAATCTTGGTGGATTTTCCCTCACCTCTTGTGTTTCGCCGGGGATGTTAGCGTCGTTATTTCCCCCTCCTTGTTCTTGAATACGGGTTGACCTTCTGGTTGTTGTCATTTGACTTTTTGTAAGAGACACCAAAGGCAGTAAGCTGTAGGTCTTTGGCAAGCTTTCCCTCGAGATCAAATCCGATTCAAATCAACGGTTGAGATTTGTATTTTAATTTGGTACGGACTCATATAGCTGATGGCGAAGAGTGATTTTGCTCTTCTGGATGACAAGAGAAAAAGTGCACGGGAGAAGAAAATCGACTTGAGTGGGCCTTTCGCCCGGATTCAACTCCGACAGTCAAGTTAGTGTAGTATTTTTGAGAGAAAAGGAGAAGGTTTCTTGGCTCAATTTTTTCTTACCTTTGGATCTTCCACCTCCCTTCTTTATGTAAGGTTTTTGAGGGGGTGGGAAAATAACTTATCCACTAGTTGGGCAAGTGGGGGGAGGGAAATTGTCAGAGTAAGTGGGATGGTTGTTTTTCAACTGGTTTCCCATCCGGTGTCAAGGGGAGTTATGACATTTGGTCTTCTAAGCCAGATTTTTTGCTCAGAAAAAAAAAAATCCGTTATGTACTTTATTCCCTTGACATTAATGTCC
Source organism: Dioscorea zingiberensis (assembly GCA_026586065.1). NCBI lineage: Eukaryota > Viridiplantae > Streptophyta > Magnoliopsida > Dioscoreales > Dioscoreaceae > Dioscorea > Dioscorea zingiberensis. Next base: position 38,989,477 of record CM048821.1, on the reverse strand, counting down.
CATGCCTGCTCTTGTCCTCCTATCCAGGGGGAATGATTCCGGTCGGTTTTTAGGGTCAGCATATATGGAGGGTTGGGATGATGACAGGCGTCCGACCCAGATTTAGCCGGATGGACGTCAGAGATTCTGCGAAGTGACAGTTTTGCTCTTATGTGGGATCCATGACATGTGTCGCATCGAGGATATGACTATATCATATATACTATATAATTAACTTAATTTAAATTTATTAATCATTATTTAATATAAAAAAGGAAAAAAAACTCATTCTTTTCCAGGAAATCTCCTCCTATTTCGAGGGATGCCGCTAGTCCAATTTCGAGGGATGGCGTACATTCACAACTAGCTCCATCCTGGCAACAAAACGTCCGGATGGAACCCCATCCCGAAATATCCTGGATGCCAAACACCTCTTTCAAGGGGTGCCCTCTATGATGCCTCTTAAGGCAACTTGCCTTTCCCTACTTTGCACCCAAATTATATAACTCTAAACCCTATTTTGCACCCATCTTTCCTTGGGTGGCACCCCAAGGCAAGTTGCTTGGGCTACAACCCAAGGAATGATAGAATTTACCCTTTCAAGGATGGTGAAATGGCTTGTTTGCATTTGTTGTTACTTCTTTCCCTTGGGAGGAAAATACTGCATGGTCACAGAGAAGGGAGTCGATCGGCTAGGGGCAACGCATTCCCACACACATTATGGTTGTACCCCATCGGAAGAGACCACTCTCCTCCACACATACATTGAGGGGTCCAAGTGCTAGCATTGATCTAAACCAATGGAACAAAAAAAGCCATCACTTCCAACGCTTGACCCTCCTAGAATTTCAATGGGAGGAGATGGACTTGTTGGAGCCACACAACACTCATGGATAGCTTCTCAAAGCATAGTTGGAAAGTTTTCCTCAGCCAAAACAATTTGCAACACTATACCTCTAATTGGATAAGCCCACTATAATTTGTTTATCATATTTTTGTTAAATGAAGAATATCATCAAACACTTTATCAACATCTCTTATTTCATTCTTTTATACTTTTCCTCAAAATGTCCCTCAATCCAAACACAGCCAGGTCACCATGAAATGCAATGTTTCAATCTTATAAAAGAAAACTCAGTAAGAATTAAAAGTATTTTTGTTCCTTGTGGATTTTACAAATTTCCAACAAGAAACACAGTAAACCAGCCAATAAGATCTATGTCCAAAATCAAATAGAAACCCTAACTTGTACAAGACCTACTAAATATATTTTCCACATACAAAAGAAGGATAATTTAAAGGCCTCCAATATGTAGTAAGCCGAGGGAGTACCTGCCACCGTCTTCATGTTGCATGTACAAATATATATCCTAGTGTAGAAACATTCCACCACATAATGGACCGAAGACAAGTAAGAGTGTGTTGTCACTACTATTGATCATATGACCTCATAACACATCTTACAGCCAATTTGGAGTGACAACTTTATTTGGACTCACATTAGAGGGCAGATCATCCAGTGAACTTTGCTAAAGAGCGATATTGCAATTTGACACTTTCTGCATTGTCCAGTGTCTTCACTACATACCTGTGTTCATGATGAGATATTATATCTTAAATGATTCTTTCAGAAGATGCTGCGAAGATGCAACTGATATGAGCAACATTGGCCATAATCAGGTATATCTATTTGATGCATAAAATGATACTTGCTTTAATTACTCATAATATGATCAAACTATTAGAAACTTATCTACTAAATAATATGTAACTGTCTAGGTTAAAACCTAATAGCTTTCAACTTGGATGCCAAAACTGATCATTAGGCATGTCATTTGACTGTGCCAGCCTGGCCAGAAAAAAAAAAATCCAACCTTAATATTTTGTGATTTCTAGAGCCCATACAGGGTGCCAGATTTAATCAGCAAACAGGAAAAACAAATATTTTGTTGCTACTGGTAATATAGGCAGAAATGTCATCAGTCAGTGACTACTGGTAATACAGTACAGTGGAAATTACTAACCATCCATTTAAGCATTGTGTTGTTACAACTGCAATTCGTCCAACAAAACGTTGTGGTGTCCTCTTGTTTCCCTGAGAGAAAATTTCAGTGTAATATTCAAGTCTCATATCAGTGCCAATGAACAGTACCAGAGGTTTTAGCCCATATACCTTGATTATAACCCGATCTGAGACAACAAATGGAAATTGGACACCTTTACCCCGAGAAAGGTCCAGAGGGAAAGGATCATCATAACTACATTTATCCTTAACAAGAGAAGAGACTTAGTTTAGAAGGAAAATAGAATTTCAGAGAAAACATATAATTCAAGAAGGTACTTAGATGAAACAAGGCCATGAACGTACCTGTTCAAATCTGTCTCTTCTTCTTTTAGGTGCTTTTGAGAATTGTGACTCTTCTTCACGGTGGAATGCTTGAACTGCAGCCCGGAGAGCTAAAGGGGCACATAAGAAAATCTATTGAGGTAAGTTGAAACACATATTGGAAAGGGAATTTTTGAACAGAATAATCACAAAACACTAATACAATCGTGATATATTAAGAGAATCAAAACATTGACAAGAAAAAATGCAAAGGTTGCCGTTAGAGTTGAAACAAGAAAAGAAATATGATTAAGCATAAACAAAAGGGAAATTTGAGTAGACACCTAACAATGTCTGAAATGATGGCACAGGTCTACCAATGGTTACATCAGTTAATAAGATAACAACCCTTAAAAAGCGCTTGGACTTTGACCATATTAGAAGAACTTTCATACTAATGAGGTGTAAAATGAAATACTGATCAAGTACAAGTAAGAAGACTCCATTTCAGTGCATAACTTCTAATGTAAATTATGATGGGAACAAGTGTGCTTTATTCATAAAGGGAAAGTGAAGAGAGGGGATCCAAAAGCTTTACCCCAGAATGTAAAGAAATTGAGAGCCATCCTCAATTATTTTCCATCTGTCCTACCTAATGTAAGCTAAATTTAAAATACCCAATTGACATTGACAAAAATTAGTATCAGGTAGATATATCATAATAACAGCCACAATGAAGAAATCATTAATAGTTAACATGTTGATACATTAGAGAGAGTAACTGAATGTGAGTAGAAAGAAAATTATAAGAATCAGGTATGTTTTCATTCGGTTTGATCAGCTTCTACCTCTATTGAAAAGATAAGATAGATGGCATACCCAAATTAGGCCGAACCAAGTCTTCTGAAATCGGATGTGCGCATTTAAAACAAGACTTCTGCACATAAAATACAAAATAGAGAAATCAGAAAAATCATGACCTTGGCAAAAGTATATATATTTGCTAAAAATGAAAAAAAAAAATATGGCCAAAGAAAATTTTGAGAAAATTTGAGGCATATAGATAAAAGCGCATAAACAAAATAACAAACTGCAACATGGAGTTACTGCAGGAATGGCATTATAAACTCTCTACACTCAATAACAAAAAAAAAAGTAACTTATATTTTTCAAATATCAAAACAAATAAATAGAGTATTAATTAATGCCAACCTTTCTATGAAAGCATCAATAGGCAACTAGTCTGTTATAGGAAAATGAAACAATTATTGATTAAGATATGTTTAATCAAATGATGAATTTAGATGAATATATCTTCAAGCAGATGCCATCTAAATCAAAAACCTAGAAAATCGGATAGATTCCTTTACTATGCAGGAATCCAAACATACTTTATTTTTTTAAGTGTTGCCACTGGTTGCCAATAAAAATATCTAGAATGATCCTCCAAAAATTTTCAAAGAAGCCCCTCCAAAGGCAGGGTACTATATTCTTATTCCAAGACGCCATGTCAAAGACAGTTTCTGAGTACGCAGAGGCCGGTTACTTTGATATGGGAGAAAAGTTTTGTTATCTTAAAACATGCTACAGACCTACAAGCTTAGTAGCGGCCACCAAAAAGAAAGAGAAAAAAAATTAAAAAAACTTTATCAAACCGCAGATGAATTACAAATATTCTTTTCAACCACAATCAGCATGTGCCACGGAAGTCATTTAGATGGTTGAATCATTACTCTAAAAAACATGAAGAGCTAGGTAGAATTTAAAAACAATAATAACAAGTCAGGAGGTCTCACCATTCTATAAACATGTTGCATTCCACCACTTCCAAAAGAATGTCCACATGGTAGTATCATTGCATCATCCATGAGAACACCTCTAAAACACAGCAGATTGTAAAAAGGTGAATACAAAAAAGTTTGCGTTTGCAGATACAACTTGCAAAATATCAAACAGTAAAGTGCCTAAAAGTATTGATGACAAAAGGAAGAGCTAGCATTTGTACGTGTATAGAACATAGCATATCAGAATCACTCCATGAATAGAAATGTACTAGTCTTTGATGATTGGGTCATAATAATCAGATAAGGGTTGCAATAATTATGCAACTAGCAAAGTAGGAATAAAGCATCAAACAATGGCACCAATATAGTATGTGGTTTGTGATCAAGCCCATTTACTCCAAGAAATAGGAGTCAGCAGGACTGCTCTATATTAGTCTAGCGAAGAAATTGCAGGTGTCAGCAATACTTTTCCACATCTTGCTCAGGAAAAGAGAATACATCTGTTACAAATGTAGATCAATACATCTGTTTGTTAGCAAAGGAAAGGGAAATTCTGGCCTGTAATTTGGTATAAAGATTATAAAATAGGGAAACACCCGATATTGAAATACAAGCACCCAAAAAAAAGAGAAATGAAAAACTCACTGAAACCTTAGAGTTCACAACAGAAAGTTATTCTCTCCTTGAACCAATCCCAATAGGATCTTCACTCATTTCAATGAATTTTATCCTTTACAATTTCTTAAAGACAGTAATCACCAGATTTAAAGGTCATACCAAGGTATCATTGATTGAGTTTACATTTTACTGCCTTCAAGTAAACTCCCACGCATTACATCATGAAACTAATGTACATCAAACAGGCATCAATAGAATCTGAACCTTACCTAATTTGTAAAAACATATGAAATAAACACCAAGTCATACTATTGCATTTATAATACCTTCTCTGGCCAGATTTAAATCTCCTCTGGTTTTATTCCACTAAAGGAGGCAACTCCATCACAGCCTTATTTATTATTTCAGTAAAATTGCTATCAATCAAATCTAAACTTTCATCTATCTTGTTAATCAGTGGAAAGAAGTTTGAACTCCTTCGGACCTTATTTGCACAGGTACATCTAACCTACTCAAATTGTTTTGGACATTTCTAATCTATTAAATTCCTGAGAAAAAACAAAGGGCTAATATAAGAATGAATTAGAATGTTTCAATGTTCATTTATATCTTAATTCTGAATAAAGTATCTTGATTATAAAAGAACTTCTTATGTTTATATTTTATTAACTCAGTTCAGCTCTATTTCTCTTGTCAATAGATGCTCTGTGACTTCACTTAATAACCAGCACTTGGATCATATAAAGGAGCAAAAGAAGCAACATGTGGTCATTTCTTGGTGCAGGAACACCAACCAAATATCAGCCATCATGCTACTACCATTCAATCTACAAACAGGCATATTGTATACTTAAGTATATACATAAAAATAGGTGTGAGCATCTCTTTTAGGGAGCACTCAATGCACCAGGTATTCCCCAAAGTGATTTGTGTTAAAAGGACAACAGACATCAAAGTTCAAGGGATAATAAGCATTAAGTTCAACAAAAAAAAGATTTCTGGGAAAAAGGATCATACACAAACAACCAGAAATCATTGTTTGAGTGTTGTGCTACCCCGACCACAGGCAGATGCACACACACCTAGTACGTGAAATACATTATAAAAGCTTCTCCATTTTAGGTTTCAGTTGTTTCAGATAAAATGGAAAAGGTTTGACAGTTCATATGAACATTGTGCTTTGAAACAAGGAAGTTTGCTGACACTCTTTGCAGTGAATGAAGATAAGGGAACATTAAGTTGATAAGGCAACTAATGATATAAGAAAGCTAAATTGAGAATGGGAACCATCCGAGATATAAGACCTGAATTCTAGAACACACTAATATTCCTTGCCACAAAAAAATATTCCAACATGAAGTTCAACAGATGAAATTTAATTACATTTAATATTTTATAGTTTTGAAGTTTGATTTGTTAGAAGAGGTAGCAGGGAACATTTACAAATCAAAGAACCAACCTAGATATCAAATGAACACCATCTAATGCACAATTATATAGAATTGGCTTCTGTTGATTCAAAATATGCACAACAATGAATCCTTATCTTCAAGTCTTTCTAGGCAATGCATGTTTAAAAACCAAACTGCTTATGCAAAACTAAAGCCTCAACTAAAACGCAGAAAACAATAATCGGAGAGAAACAGAGAAAAGAAATCCTAAGGCAATTAAAACTCACGTAACAGGATCCGAAAGGTGTGTCCTCACAGACTCTCCTAAATCAATCGCTAATCCAATCTCCCGCCTCCCACCAAAACCACTCCCAGTCTCCACTCCTACTTCCTTATGACCCAAACTTGATCCATCTCCTCCATGCATAATCGGAGTATAATAATTCTCCGGCTCAACAATAGCAATCTCATTGTCATATCCTCCTTCCCGCCCCTGCTGCTGCTGCTGCTGGAGACCAGAACTCCCTCTCATTCCACTACCATCCTTCGCCACCATTCTTCTATTCAATCCTGAAAAAAAAAAAAAACATTATTCAGCGCTAATCTTAACATAAACAATACAAATTGCAACTTTTTGCTCACCAAAACCCGAATGCTGCTCCTGCGAATCAGCCCGAGCTGTACAACCCTTCTCCGAGCTACTCTGCACGCTTCCGCTGCTATTATTGCAGTTCTTGTGATTCCCATTGTCGACGGACACCAAACCGTCGTCCTCCTCGTCATCATATCCGTCCTCATCGTCTTCCTCCGATTCATCGCCGCTCGGCGACCCGGGATCTCGGATAGCGTTCCAGTCCCGGGTCGGCAAACGCGACTCCGGGCCCATCCGAAAGAACCCACCGCTCCGGTCATCCGCGACGTGGTTTCCGGCGGCGCGAGAGAATTGCAAGGCAGGGTCTTGGAACCCGATGCGGGAGCTGAGACCGTTGTCCATTGTCCTCGGATGGGCCAAATCAAGTTCCTCCGAAGCCATGGAGACGGAACTCTAGCGCCGGAGCCCCGAGAGCTCGTGATCACTATGGATAGCTTGGATCGAAGTTGGAACTAGGGTTTTCCGCCATTTTCGGTGTTCGATGAGGGGCACCGGAGCTTCAGAGGCCGACCGAGATCAGAGCAGGTCCCCGCAGCGATTGGCAGCAGGTGGAAATGGAATCGTCTACTAAATTAACTTTTTGTTTAATTTAATTATTACATAATTCAATTTACAGAGATATAAATATGATTTATATTACATATATATAGAAATATTAATTTAGCTATTTTATCTGAATTTTATCAATTTTAACATAATTTAGTTACAATTTATACAAATTCTAACCCTTATATATATATATATATATATATATATATATATATATTTCAAATTTCTGAATGGCAGTACTTTTCTCAAATGCCCTTTCTGATGAATTTGCTACATACCGAAAGCTTCTGTGAGAAAATTTTTCTACAATGAAATATCTACGTTGATTTTTGCCATACGTTTTGAGGGGAGAGAGAGTAAAACAACCTCATAACCAACTAGATTATCAAGGAACGATTCATTCAAGAAAGAAAAGTAAAAACAAGAGCAAAATCATATCCAAAGAACACCCATAAACCCTAAAAGCACTTTCAAAGCGGCATAACTTTATAGGCTGAATTTGCATCTCGGCCTTGCCTTGATTTCCACCTACTCTTTGTTTACAAAATCTTAACCATTGCTTCTCTCTTTACTATATATATATATATATATATATATATATATATATATATATATATATTAAAGGGATAACAAAAAAAGATTACAAAAGATTAATACAAAGATGAAGAGTTTTGTGGCAATATGTTTTGTGCTCTACTTGGTAGTTACTTTTCTTGGTGTGGATATGGCCCCTTTTTTTTTTTTACGCTTTCTGATCACAGAACTCTGATGAATTTGTTCTACAGTGAGATTGTTATAATGATTTTGCCATTCGTTTTTATCAAGAGTTAAGACAGGCTCATAATCAACGAGATTATCAAAGAACCAATTCATTCAAGAAAGAAGAGTGAACAAGAGCAAAATCATATCCAAGAACACCCATATACCCTAAGCGCCTTCAAACGATATAACTGGTATAGACTGGGAATTTGCATCTCAGCCTTGATTTCCACCTACCTCTTAGTTTACAAAACCTTAAGAATTGCTTCTCTCTTTACTACTGATTTTACAAGATAAAATAGCAGTTTTAAGCATCTTTACTAGTGCATGTCTCTAGAAACAGATGGATGATCGGTAAGAAACAAAAACTATACAAATTATCTTTTTGTGGCCATACCTTCACAAGAAAAGCTTTCCCGTTCGAGGGAAAAATTTGAAGAACTTGGAGAAGAAAACTTACAAATCAAACCAAACCAAGGTTCACACTTTATTCACTTTAAGAAGAAAACATTTTACAAGAAAGCATCTTAAAACACTCTTTAGAGGAGAGGGTTTTCTCGGAAGGGTTGAGATCCCAAGAGAAGCCTTAAGGGCTCTCTTATATACAAGAGAAGAGCATCTTTTCATACTATTACAAGGCTAGGTGGCTCTTTGCTATTTGACATAAGAAAAATAAGAAGATAAGAAGGAATCCTTATCTATGAAGATAAGTAAGCATCATTATCTTTCATAATGAATATCCTTATCATCTTATCCTCTAAGAGTCCACCATGCTCCGAAAGCACACTCTGATGGGGACAACTAAATGTACAAGTTGCTTATTTAGTAGATAGGTGTTGCCAGCCACGTTATGAAAATAATAAACATATGTATAAGAAGGTCTAGGAAGCAAACTAGTCAACCTTTGCTGGGGTAGCGTTGCATCCACAAGGGCAGGAAGTGGAGTCGTCTTGATCATCAGGATAGTTATAGTCGATCTGGCGAAGATAATTTAAGAGATGTGTGTCAGATGGATTGGTGTAGTAGTGAATTTCATCGATAGAGGCGTCGGGGAGAACAAGTTGGCATGAGTAGTGGCCATTTGCTAGGCAGTTGAAGTGATGGTGTCTAGTGGGATCTTTATAGATAATGCGAAGTTGATCTGAAAAGATGCCCGGAGAATAGGACTTCGGCTTGCCTGTTTGTAATTGTTGAGTTCCACAAGAAGATCATCTTTGTCCGACTGTAGTTGGCGAAGTTGATCGCGAAGGCGAAGGACTTCATGGTGGGCGTAAGTGTGAGAGTTGTTCATAAGAGAACTAATTAGCTTGTGTTGTCCATGTAGGACGCTGGTTAGAGTTTTGTTTTCATCATTAAGTTCAACAAATTCTTTTACGAGCATGTCCTTGATAGGAGAAGAAACATGGAATAAGTAGGAAAGAATAAGTTTTTGTAGGCATGTTAGTATTGAAAGTTGGGAGTGATCGGTGCGAATGGATTCGATGTGAGATGGAGGAGCTTGGGTTGAAGAGGCCATATTTTTGGTAGAGATTAAGGAGATTGTAGAGAGGTTAAAGATGCAGGGAAAGTTGCAAAAGAATTGTTAATTTATACAGATAAAAATAAAGAAAGATAAGATCGTCTTGAATGTAGTGCTTGGCTGAAATTAAAAGTCTATTTTTCTTGAAAGAAGTGCTTGGTTATAAATTAAAACATATGTCTTATATGTAGTAGAATCTAGATAGAATGTATATAATTGAAGTATATGTTGGGATGTATGCCCTAAAGCATATGATGCTATGAATATATTTTAATTATGAATAAAATAATATATTTATTACAAGTGCATGTATTGTTTGAATACTCTATGAATATCACAAAATTCCATAATTATGTACGTAACCTTGAATAAATATACATAAGTGTTATATATATGGGAGGATATTATTTAAGGATGATAATTTAAATTAGTCCGTGAAAACTAGTCAATTGACTTAACAATTAAAGTATGGAATCTTTAATTGATTTTCACAAGTCTTGACTCATTATCATTTAAGAATGAAATGATTTTATCCTAACCATTGATGTAGAGGGACATCTAATGAGGGCACTATACATAATGAGATTATGTAGAATTTGGGACCACGATGTGATTTGAATCATTAATAATTTCCGTTAAAATATAATGCATTCAAATCATGTCACTGATGGTCGGATATATAATGATCTTAATCCTGAGTGGTTAGCAAACTCCTATTTGTTGCGTTGCATCTTTTGATTTACTTGGTACGGATTATGAGATCATAATCCTTAAACTTTGTATTTTGAAGGTGTAACAAAATAAATAGCAGGGAATGTTAATATCGCAAGACGGAATCCATTCCTTCTTTATAAGAAGTAGACAGATAATTCCCTTGAGTGATGATTCAGGGCTTAAATGGTATAGGTACTCAGATTCTTGATTTGTTCTTGAATCTTATCATTCATTAGAGAATCATTGGTACTTGAGGATAAAGATGTAATTAGAGAGGTTAACGGATCTTTACCTAGCTCTAATTATGAATTATTTATGGAGGATCAAATATATAGGAGATGACTATATCATATGGACGACTCGAATCGGAAGTAATTTTATATCTATAATTTTGGGAGTGCAATTCCAAGTTTTTAGTGGAGTAACTTTGGAATTAATAAAACATATTGATTAATTAAAGAGTTTAATTGATTAATATAAAGTTTTTGTTGGAGCCGGGATTATATGTCCATAAGTCCCCTCCGCATAAGGAACTCCGATTGGACAAGTTTAGTTGATTTTGTGTTGACTAAGCTTTATTACAAATTAATTGAGTGTAGTATTTATGAATAATAAGATTATTTATAAATAAAATAAATAAATATATAATTTGATTATATATTTATTTATGGACTTATTGGATAATGTGAGCCAAGACACATGTGTTTAAATTTGAGTTAAAATTAAGATAAACTCAAATTAATTTGAATTTAGATAAGCTTGTGAAGCATATGTCTAGATTCAATGCATGTAGTAAGTTGGTTGCTAAGTTTGATTTTGATCGAATAACTAAACACATGGAAAAAGATAAATATAAAGATATTTTATCTTTTAAATTTGGCCTAAAATCTCTCTAAATTTTTGTATGACAAAATTTGATTTTGAATTCAAAAGGGTATTTGAATTCAAATCGAAACTTATCATAGTTTAAAAAGGAGAGTTATTTTCTCTATAAAAGGAGTAGCCTTTCTCCTCTCATGAGATGACTTTCAAAAAAGAGTTTGATATAAGTTATAGAGAGTGTGAGATAGGAACCAATTGAGGAATCCTAAGAGAGAAAAGAGAGAGAAAAGTTCTTTCTTAAAAGTCCTAGTCTCGATTCTTTCATTAGATGAGTTTTAGAGAGAGACAATAATCAGTTTAGTGATCGATTAATATTGAGTTGTGCCCACACACAAGTCCATCTCGGATCTTTGTCACGGAAGGAAGACCGTGGTTTTAGGAAAGAAGATCTACCGATCTCGGAGGATTTAAACTTCTACAACTTTAAGGTACGCTAAGAAATCTGGAAAATTGCTAGGGAAAATTTCCCTCGCGAAACCATGAATTTCCGTCGCTAAAATAAATCAGCGACGAAATAGCGAGGGAAAAGTTTCCGTCGCGATTTTTATTCTTATCTAATTTTATTAATTCATAAGTAGAATTAATTATCATAATTTACAAAGTATTCATTAAAAGTGTTTTTGATGAATACAGATCCAAGATCTTGGTTTTATACGTTTTTATTCACGCTTCCGCATATTTTGAAAATTGTTTTCCCAAGATCTTAGACCAACAACTGGTATCAGAGCTAGGTTGTAAATTATATTAATTAATTCATTGATTATGTGATAATCTACTCGTGAATATTATAATTATGGGTAGGCATATGCATACACTATTATATCATGTGATGATATGAATATTTTTTGTAATATGATTTTATGAACAGAACTTTGGTAGTTAATTACATGATGCCTTTGGATTAGGTTTTTGTTTATTAGATCAAATTTAAAATTAGGCCCTTCACTTGTAATTTTAAAATCATGTCTTCATGATGGATGAAGGAGGCCAAAACCCAAAAAGAATTTAGGAAATTTTTAGAAATTTTCTTTGATTATTTTATGGGTTGTACTATTAGAAATATCCAAAGACACTACGTCAAAGTCTTTTACTATTATGCAGATTATCCTATTTGTTCTATGTAATGTTATATAAAAGTATGATGATGCATAACAACATGTCATCTAGGATAGTTTTTCCTACTCATATACAATCACATGTCATTTGATATACATGTTTATTAATTATGCATATAATTTAATGAGATTAAATCTTAAATATTCATGATGCAATTAAAATTTTAAGAGTTAAAATTGATTTCATATTAGTTTTTATTATAAAGTTGAAATTGTTTTGATTTTAAAATATGAAATATGTTATAATTGCACATTTGAAAATAATGAGTAGGAGAGGGTAAAATGACGATTTTACCCACGGGTCTCGTTGTTGGTACAACGAATGCTGTTTTGAATGGCGTCTCGAGACGCCATGATTTCGTCCTCCCTACGGAGGGTGTCCATTTAATTCATGCTAGGGTTGACCTCCATGAGATAGGATATAATTATGGATCTCTTTAATGACCGACCCTCTTTGCTTGGCGTTCTAGAGTGAAATAATTGGATTCAAACAATGGGCTATACTCATAAAGATGTATTAAATAGTTTATTGCATCTTGACCCGAATTACAATAGTTAATAAATATTGAAAATATGAGATATCTTTGATGAGTATTTATTGATTGAAAATGTTTCAGTTCAATTTGAAAATATGTGACCTACCCTACGGCGGCACAATATTTTGGTAGATTGAATTATCGTTGGGCAATTATTATAGTTATTTTTAATACTATACTATGCCCTAAAATTAAATATATGTGGTATTGATGCACTTGTAATTTTTTTTAATTTTCAGCATGTCTAATCCATTAATCAGTCTGCTATCACTTGAACAATTGACTGGCGAAAATTACGCCAAATGGAAAAGTAATATAAACTTGCTACTTGTCAATGAAGACTATAAGTTTGTACTCCTGGAGGAATGTCCTCCTGAACCAGCCAATAATGCACCTAAGTCTCAAAAGGATGCCTATGATCATTGGATTAGGGCAAATAATAAGTCTAAGGTCTATATGCTAGCGGGCATGAATGAGTTGCTCATGAGCAAAGACGAAGGGATGGAAACTGCTTATGAGATAATGCAGTCCTTAGATGGTATGTTTGGACAACCATCAGAACAGGCTCAAAAGGGAAATTGTTTCCACTGTGACAAGCCTAGACATTGAAAGAGAAACTGCAAGCAGTATCTCAAAAAATTGAGGGAAAAGAAAAAGGGGAAAGGTGAATATGATTTACTTTTCCTTGAAGCATGTTTAGTAGAGAGTGACATCTCAACCTGGGTCATTGACTCGGGAGCGACTAATCATGTTTGTTTTTCTTTACAAATCCTTCACAAGAGTAGAGAGCTGCAGGATGGAGAGTACACGATGGTCGTGGGCAATGGCGCCAAAGTTTCAAATTTAAGCAAAAGCTGATGGGGAAGTGCGACTTCAATTTTCTGGAAATAAATTTCTTGTTTTAAACAATGTTTATTTTATTCCCAGTTTTAGATGAAATTTGATTTCGATTTCTAGATTAAATGAACAATCATTTAAAGTTACTTTTGAGATTGAAACAGTTTCTATTTCAAAGAATGGTTTGAATATTTGTTCTGGATATCTAGATGATGGTCTTTATTTTCTCAGACCAATTTATAAACCATTGCTTCATACTGAGATGTTTAAAATAACTGAAACAAAGAGTAAAAGGCAAAAGGTTTCTGATCAGAACGAGACATATCCATGGCATCCCAGACTTGGCCATATTAACCTGAACAGGATTGAAAGACTGACCAAGGATGAAGGTCTTTTAAAGGAACTAAAAGTTAGTGACCTACCAGTTTGTGAATCTTGTTTGGAAGGTAAGATGACCAAGAGATCCTTTTCTGCAAAAGGAGAGAGAGCTAAGCAACCTCTTGAGATGATACATACTGATGTATGTGGACCCTTAAATGTCCAAGCTAGAGGAGGCTATGAATATTTCATCACCTTTATTGATGATTATTCAAGATACGGATATGCATACCTGATGCAAAAGAAATCAAACTTTTGACAAGTTTAAGGTTTTCAAAATTTGGCGAAAAGCAACTTAGAAAAGAAATCAAAATTCTTCGATCAGATCGAGTAGGTGAATATCTTGACACAGAATTCACAGATTTTCTTGTAGAGTGTGGTATCGTATCACAACTCACTGCACCAGGTACCCCGCAGCAAAATGGTGTTGCAGAGAGAAGAAACAGAACCTTGCTTGACATGATAATATCAATGTTGAGTTACTCTTCGCTCCCCACTTCTTTCTGGGGTTATACGCTAAAGAACTGCAGTTTATATCCTAAACGTGGTTCCTTCTAAATCCATACCTAGCACTCCTTTGGAGATGTGGAATGGTAGGAAACCCAGTTTGAAACACTTTCGGATATGGGGATGTCCGGCACATGTGTTGAAAAACAAATCTGGGAAGTTGGAATCACGAAGTGAGTTGTGCACGTTTGTGGGTTATCCTGAGGGTACTAGAGGTGGTATAGTCCTCAAGATAAGAAAGTATTTGTATCGACAAATGCTACTTTTCTTGAGTATGACTACATTAAGGACTGTAAGCCCAGGAGCAAAGTTATACTCGAAGAGATGCTATCACAGCAAGCAAATCCGCCAGTGCCAACAAGAGTTGTTGAAAGGCAAAGTCCGAGAACCACAGTTCTGAATCAAGATCCTCCGATTCTTCGTCGTAGTGGGAGGGAAATAAGATTACCTGACCGGTATAGACAAGAATCGAATCTCGTCATGGCTGAATTTACGAATTCGTGGATCCTACCGACTTTTAAGTTAGCAATGGAGGATGATGATAAAGATAAATGGCTTGAAGCTATGAAACTCGAGATGGATTCAATGTATTCCAACTCAGTCTGGGAACTTGCAGATCTTCCTGATGGGGTAAAACCCATAGGGTGCAAATGGATCTACAAGAGAAAGAGAGGGGTGGACGGGAAAGTGGAGACTTTTAAAGCAAGATTAGTGGCCAAGGGTTATACCCAAAGAGAGGGAATCGATTTTGAAGAAACCTTCTCGCCGGTCGCTAAACTCAAGTCCATTAGGATACTCTTATCCATTGCTGCATATTATGACTATGACATATGGCAAATGGATGTCAAGACAGCCTTTTTGAACGGCCATCTTGAAGAAAGCATTTATATGATGCAACCAGAGGGTTTCACAGTTGAAGGTCAAGAGCAGAAAGTCTGCAAATTGCTAAAGTCTATATATGGACTCAAGCAAGCTTCAAGAACATGGAACATAAGGTTCGATGAGGCTATCAAGTCTTATGGGTTTGACCAAAACCTTGATGAACCATGTGTCTATAAGCACATCAAAGGGAATAGTGTGGTTTTCCTAATCCTTTATGTCGATGATATCTTACTCATTGGGAATGACAGGAAATCAATAATTGAAGGAAAGGATTGGTTAGCAAGCCAATTCCAAATGAAAGATTTGGGAGAGGCAAGCTATATTCTTGGGATCCAGATAATAAGGGATCGTAAGAATCGGATGTTGGCTTTGTCTCAGGCATCATACATTGACAAGGTGCTTGTCAGGTATAACATGCAAAACTCCCAGAAAGGGTATTTGCCCTCTAGGCATGGTATACACCTTTCTCAAGAACAATGTCCTAAGACTCCTCAGGAGGAAGAAGACATGAGACGGTATCCATACGCGTCTGCTGTTGGGAGTTTGATGTATGCTATACAGTGTACAAGGCCGGATATCTGTTATGCTGTAGGAATAGTAAGCAAGTTCCAGTCGAACCCAGGATTCAATCACTGGACGGCGGTCAAGTGTATTCTCAAGTATCTTCGGAGAACGAGAGTTTTGGATTGAGAGACATGTCCGATCTGCTTTAGTGCAAGTGAGAGATTGTTGGGATGTATGCCCTAAAGCATATGATGCTATGAATATATTTTAATTATGAATAAAATAATATAATTATTACAAGTGCATGTATTGTTTGAATACTCTATGAATATCACAAAATTCCATAATTATCTACGTAACCTTGAATAAATATATATAAGTGTTATATATATGGGAGGATATTATTTAAGGATGATAATTTAAATTAGTCCGTGAAAACTAGTCAATTGACTTAACAATTAAAGTATGGAATCTTTAATTGATTTTCACAAGTGCGGCTCATTATCATTAAGAATGAAATGATTTTATCCAAACCATTGATGTAGAGGGACATCTAATGAGGGCACTATACATAATGAGATTATGTAGGACTGGGACACGATGTGATTTGAATCATTGATAATTTCCGTTAAAATATAATGCATTCAAATCATGTCACTGATGGTCGGATATATAATGATCTTAATCCTGAGTGGTTAGCAAACTCCTATTTGTTGCGTTGCATCTTTTGATTTACTTGGTACGGGTTATGAGATCATAATCCTTAAACTTTGTATTTTGGAGGTGTAACAAAATAAATAGCAGGGAATGTTAATATCGCAAGACGGAATCCATTCCTTCTTTATAAGAAGTAGACAGATAATTCCCTTGAATGATGATTCAGGGCTTGAATGGTATGGGTACTCAGATTCTTGATTTGTTCTTGAATCTTATCATTCATTAGAGAATCATTGGTACTTGAGGATAAAGATGTAATTAGAGAGGTTAACGGATCTTTACCTAGCTCTAATTATGAATTATTTATGGAGGATCAAATATATAGGAGATGACTATATCATATGGACGACTCGAATCCCGAGTAATTTTATATCTATAATTTTGAGAGTGCAATTCCAAGTTTTTAGTGGAGTAACTTTGGAATTAATAAAACATATTGATTAATTAAAGAGTTTAATT
Source organism: Dioscorea zingiberensis (assembly GCA_026586065.1). Lineage (NCBI taxonomy): Eukaryota > Viridiplantae > Streptophyta > Magnoliopsida > Dioscoreales > Dioscoreaceae > Dioscorea > Dioscorea zingiberensis. The sequence goes on along the minus strand of CM048821.1, from coordinate 38,972,369 downwards.
GATTAATATAAAGTTTTGTTGGAGCCCGGGATTATATGTCCATAAGTCCCCCTCCGTACAAGGAACTCCGATTGGACAAGTTTAGTTGATTTTGTGTTGATCACTTTATTACAAATTAATTGAGAATTAATTTGTAGTATTTATGAATAATAAGATTATTTATAAATAAAATAAATAAATATATAATTTGATTATATATTTATTTATGGACTTATTGGATAATGTGAGCCAAGACACATGTGTTTAAATTTGAGTTAAAATTAAGATAAACTCAAATTAATTTGAATTTAGATAAGCTTGTGAAGCATATGTCTAGATTCAATGCATGTAGTAAGTTGGTTGCTAAGTTTGATTTTGATCGAATAAGTAAACACATGGAAAAAGATAAATATAAAGATATTTTATCTTTTAAATTTGGCCTAAAATCTCTCTAAATTTTTGTATGACAAAAATTTGATTTTGAATTCAAAAGGGTATTTGAATTCAAATCGAAACTTATCATAGTTTAAAAAGGAGAGTTATTTTCTCTATAAAAGGAGTAGCCTTTCTTCTCTCAAGAGATGACTTTAAAAAGAGTTTGATATAAGTTATAGAGAGTGTGAGATAGGAACCAATTGAGGAATCCTAAGAGAGAAAAGAGAGAGAAAAGTTCTTTCTCAAAAGTCCTGGGCCTCACCGATTCTTGTTAGATGAGTTTTAGAGAGAGACAATAATCAGTTTAGTGATCTGATTAATATTGAGTTGTGCCCACACACAAGTCCATCTCGGATCTTTGTCACCGGAAGGAAGACCGTGGTTTCGGAAAAAGAAGATCTACCGATCTCGGAGGATTTAAACTTCTACAACTTTAAGGTACGCTAAGAAATCTGGAAAATTGCTAGGGAAAATTTCCCTCGCGAAACCATGAATTTCCGTCGCTAAAATAAATCAGCGACGAAATAGCGAGGGAAAAGTTTCCGTCGCGATTTTTATTCTTATCTAATTTTATTAATTCATAAGTAGAATTAATTATCATAATTTACAAAGTATTCATAAAAAGTGTTTTTGATGAATACCGATCCAAGATCTTGGTTTTATACGTGTTTATTCACGCTTCCGCATATTTTGAAAATTGTTTTCCCAAGATCTGTAGACTCAACAACTCCAGTATCGTGAGCTAGGTTGTAAATTATACAAATTAATTCATTGATTATGTGATAATCTACTCGTGAATATTATAATAATTATGGGTAGGCATATGCATACATTATTATATCATGTGATGATATGAATATTTTTTGTAATATGATTTTATGAATAGAACTTTGGTAGTTAATTATATGATGCCTTTGGATTAGTTTTTGTTTATTAGATCAAATTTAAAATTAGGCCCTTCACTTGTAATTTTAAAATCATGTCTTCATGATGGATGAAGGAGGCCAAAACCCAAAAAGAATTTAGGAAATTTTTAGAAATTTTCTTTGATTATTTTATGGGTTGTACTATTAGAAATATCCAAAGACACTACGTCAAAGTCTTTTACTATTATGCAGATTATCCTATTTGTTCTATGTAATGTTATATAAAAGTATGATGATGCATAACAACATGTCATCTAGGATAGTTTTCCTACTCATATACAATCACATGTCATTTGATATACATGTTTATTAATTATGCATATAATTTAATGAGATTAAATCTTAAATATTCATGATGCAATTAAAATTTTAAGAGTTAAAATTGATTTCATATTAGTTTTTATTATAAAGTTGAAATTGTTTTGATTTTAAAATATGAAATATGTTATAATTGCACATTTGAAAATAATGAGTAGGAGAGGGTAAAATGACGCATTTTACCCACGGGTCTCGCTTGTTGGTACAGCGAATCTTAATGTCGCTTTTGAATGGCGTCTCGAGACGCCATGATTTCGTCCTCCCTACGGAGGGTGTCCATTTAATTCATGCTAGGGTTGACCTCCATGAGATAGGATATAATTATGGATCTCTTTAATGACCGACCCTACTGCGGCGTTCTAGAGTGAAATAATTGGATTCCGAAACAATGGGCTATACTCATAAAGATGTATTAAATAGTTTATTGCATCTTGACCCGAATTACAATAGTTAATAAATATTGAAAAATATGAGATATCTTTGATGAGTATTTATTGATTGAAAATGTTTCAGTTCAATTTGAAACTATGTGACCTACTCTACGGCGGCACAATATTTTGGTAGATTGAATTATCGTTGGGCAATTATTATAGTTATTTTTAATACTATACTATGCCCTAAAATTAAATATATGTGGTATTGATGCACTTGTAATTTTTTTTAATTTTCAGCATGTCTAATCCATTAATCAGTCTGCTATCACTTGAACAATTGACTGGCGAAAATTACGCCAAATGGAAAAGTAATATAAACTTGCTACTTGTCAATGAAGACTATAAGTTTGTACTCCTGGAGGAATGTCCTCCTGAACCAGCCAATAATGCACCTAAGTCTCAAAAGGATGCCTATGATCACTGGATTAGGGCAAATAATAAGTCTAAGGTCTATATGCTAGCGGGCATGAATGAGTTGCTCCGCAGGCAGCACGAAGGGATGGAAACTGCTTATGAGATAATGCAGTCCTTAGATGGTATGTTTGGACAACCATCAGAACAGGCTCAAAAGGGAAATTGTTTCCACTGTGACAAGCCTAGACATTGAAAGAGAAACTGCAAGCAGTATCTCAAAAATTGAGTTAAAAGAAAAAGGGGAAAGGTGAATATGATTTACTTTTCCTTGAAGCATGTTTAGTAGAGAGTGACATCTCAACCTGGGTCATTGACTCGGGAGCGACTAATCATGTTTGTTTTTCTTTACAAATCCTTCACAAGAGTAGAGAGCTGCAGGATGGAGAGTACACGATGGTCGTGGGCAATGGCGCCAAAGTTTCAGCTAAGGCAGTAGGGGAAGTGCGACTTCAATTTTCTGGAAATAAATTTCTTGTTTTAAACAATGTTTATTTTATTCCCAGTTTTAGACGAAATTTGATTTCGATTTCTAGATTAAATGAACAATCATTTAAAGTTACTTTTGAGATTGAAACAGTTTCTATTTCAAAGAATGGTTTGAATATTTGTTCTGGATATCTAGATGATGGTCTTTATTTTCTCAGACCAATTTATAAACCATTGCTTCATACTGAGATGTTTAAAATAACTGAAACAAAGAGTAAAAGGCAAAAGGTTTCTGATCAGAACGAGACATATCCATGGCATCCCAGACTTGGCCATATTAACCTGAACAGGATTGAAAGACTGACCAAGGATGAAGGTCTTTTAAAGGAACTAAAAGTTAGTGACCTACCAGTTTGTGAATCTTGTTTGGAAGGTAAGATGACCAAGAGATCCTTTTCTGCAAAAGGAGAGAGAGCTAAGCAACCTCTTGAGATGATACATACTGATGTATGTGGACCCTTAAATGTCCAAGCTAGAGGAGGCTATGAATATTTCATCACCTTTATTGATGATTATTCAAGATACGGATATGCATACCTGATGCAAAAGAAATCTGAAACTTTTGACAAGTTTAAGGTTTTCAAAGCTGAAGCTGAAAAGCAACTTAGAAAAGAAATCAAAATTCTTCGATCAGATCGAGTAGGTGAATATCTTGACACAGAATTCACAGATTTTCTTGTAGAGTGTGGTATCGTATCACAACTCAACGCACTGTGTACCCCCGCGATGACAAAATGGTGTTGCGAGAGAAGAAATGTAACCTTGCTTGACATGATAATATCAATGTTGAGTTACTCTTCGCCCCCACTTCTTTCTCGGGTTATACGCTAAGAAGCTGCGGTTTATATCCTAAACGTGGTTCCTTCTAAATCCATACCTAAGCACTCCTTTGGAGATGTGGAATGGTAGGAAACCCAGCTTTGAAACACTTTCGGATATGGGGATGTCCGTACATGTGTTGAAAAACAAATGCAGGAAGTTGGAATCACGAAGTGAGTTGTGCACGCTTGTGGGTTATCCCGAGGGTACTAGAGGTGGTATAGTCCTCAAGATAAGAAAGTATTTGTATCGACAAATGCTACTTTTCTTAGTATGACTACATTAAGGACCGTAAGCCCGTGAGCAAAGTTATACTCGAAGAGATGCTATCACAAAGAAGCAAATCCGCCCGATTAGCCAACAAGAGTTGTTGAAAGGCAAAGTCCGAGAACCACAGTTCTGAATCAAGATCCTCCGATTCTTCGTCGTAGTGGGAGGGAAATAAGATTACCTGACCGGTATAGACAAGAATCGAATCTCATCATGGCTGATGACGGAATTCAGGATCCGCTGACTTTTTAAGTTAGCAATGGAGGATGATGATAAAGATAAATGGCTTGAAGCTATAAAACTCGAGATGGATTCAATGTATTCCAACTTCGATGGGAACTTGCGATCTTCGATGGGGTAAAACCCATAGGGTGCAAAATGGATCTACAAGAGAAAGAGAGGGGTGGACGGGAAAGTGGAGACTTTTAAAGCAAGATTAGTGGCCAAGGGTTATACCCAAAGAGAGGGAATCGATTTTGAAGAAACCTTCTCGCCGGTCGCTAAACTCAAGTCCATTAGGATACTCTTATCCATTGCTGCATATTATGACTATGACATATGGCAAATGGATGTCAAGACAGCCTTTTTGAACGGCCATCTTGAAGAAAGCATTTATATGATGCAACCAGAGGGTTTCACAGTTGAAGGTCAAGAGCGAGAAAGTGCAAATTGCTAAAAGTCTATATACGGACTCAAGCAAGCTTCAAGAACATGGAACATAAGGTTCGATGAGGCTATCAAGTCTTATGGGTTTGACCAAAACCTTGATGAACCATGTGTCTATAAGCACATCAAAGGGAATAGTGTGGTTTTCCTAATCCTTTATGTCGATGATATCTTACTCATTGGGAATGACAGAAATCAATAATTGAAGGAAAGGATTGGTTAGCAAGCCAATTCCAAATGAAAGATTTGGGAGAGGCAAGCTATATTCTTGGGATCCGTATAATAAGGGATCGTAAGAATTGGATGTTGGCTTTGTCTCGAGGCATCATACATTGACAAGGTGCTTTGTCGGGTATAACATGCAAAACTCCCGAAGGGTATTTGCCCTCTAGGCATGGTATACACCTTTCTCAAGAACAATGTCCTAAGACTCCTCGGGAGGAAGAAGACATGAGGCGGTATCCATACAGCGTCTGGCTTTGTTGGGAGTTTGATGTATGCTATCTGATGTACAAGGCGGATATCTGTTATCTTTGTAGGAATAGTAAGCAAGTACCAGTAGAACCCAGGATTCAATCACTGGACGGAGGTCAAGTGTATTCTCAAGTATCTTGAGGAGAGCGAGAGTTTTGGATTGAGAGACATGTCCGATCTGCTTTAGTGCAAGTGAGATTGTTGGGATGTATGCCCTAAAGCATATGATGCTATGAATATATTTTAATTATGAATAAAATAATATAATTATTACAAGTGCATGTATTGTTTAAATACTCTATGAATATCACAAAATTCCATAATTATCTACGTAACCTTGAATAAATATATATAAGTGTTATATATATGGGAGGATATTATTTAAGGATGATAATTTAAATTAGTCAAGTGAAAACTAGTCAATTGACTTAACAATTAAAGTATGGAATCTTTAATTGATTTTCACAAGTGCTTGACTCATTATCATTAAGAATGAAATGATTTTATCCAAACCATTGATGTAGAGGACATCTAATGAGGGCACTATACATAATGAGATTATGTAGGGCTGGGATACCGCGATGTGATTTGAATCATTGATAATTTCCGTTAAAATATAATGCATTCAAATCATGTCACTGATGGTCGGATATATAATGATCTTAATCCTGAGTGGTTAGCAAACTCCTATTTGTTGCGTTGCATCTTTTGATTTACTTGGTACGGGTTATGAGATCATAATCCTTAAACTTTGTATTTTGGAGGTGTAACAAAATAAATAGCAGGGAATGTTAATATCGCAAGACGGAATCCATTCCTTCTTTATAAGAAGTAGACAGATAATTCCCTTGAATGATGATTCAGGGCTTGAATGGTATGGGTACTCAGATTCTTGATTTGTTCTTGAATCTTATCATTCATTAGAGAATCATTGGTACTTGAGGATAAAGATGTAATTAGAGAGGTTAACGGATCTTTACCTAGCTCTAATTATGAATTATTTATGGAGGATCAAATATATAGGAGATGACTATATCATATGGGCGACTCGAATCCCGGAAGTAATTTTGTATCTATAATTTCGAGAGTGCAATTCCAAGTTTTTAGTGGAGTAACTTTGGAATTAATAAAACATATTGATTAATTAAAAAGTTTAATTGATTAATATAAAGTTTTATTGGAGCCCGAGATTATAGGTCCATAAAGTCCCCCTCCGGACAAGGAACTCCGATTGGACAAATTTAGTTGATTTTGTGTTGATCACTTTATTACAAATTAATTGAGAATTAATTTGTAGTATTTATGAATAATAAGATTATTTATAAATAAAATAAATAAATATATAATTTGATTATATATTTATTTATGGACTTATTGGATAATGTGAGCCAAGACACATGTGTTTAAATTTGAGTTAAAATTAAGATAAACTCAAATTAATTTGAATTTAGATAAGCTTGTGAAGCATATGTCTAGATTCAATGCATGTAGTAAGTTGGTTGTTAAGTTTGATTTTGATCGAATAAGTAAACACATGGAAAAAGATAAATATAAAGATATTTTATCTTTTAAATTTGGCCTGAAATCTCTCTAAATTTTTGTATGACAAAAATTTGATTTTGAATTCAAAAGGGTATTTGAATTCAAATCGAAACTTATCATAGTTTAAAAAGGAGAGTTATTTTCTCTATAAAAGGAGTAGCCTTTCTCCTCTCATGAGATGACTTTAAAAAAAAGAGTTTGATATAAGTTATAGAGAGTGTGAGATAGGAACCAATTGAGGAATCCTAAGAGAGAAAAGAGAGAGAAAAGTTCTTTCTCAAGAGTCCTAGTCTCAATTGCTCATTAGATGAGTTTTAGAGAGAGACAATAATCAGTTTAGTGATCTGATTAATCTTGAGTTGTGCCCACACACAAGTCCATCTCGGATCTTTGTCACCGGAAGGAAGACCGTGGTTTCGGGAAAAGAAGATCTACCGATCTCGGAGGATTTAAACTTCTACAACTTTAAGGTACGCTAAGAAATCTGGAAAATTGCTAGGGAAAATTTCCCTCGCGAAACCATGAATTTCCGTCGCTAAAATAAATCAGCGACGAAATAGCGAGGGAAAAGTTTCCGTCGCGATTTTTATTCTTATCTAATTTTATTAATTCATAAGTAGAATTAATTATCATAATTTACAAAGTATTCATAAAAAGTGTTTTTGATGAATACCTATCCAAGATCTTGGTTTAATACATGTTTATTCACGCTTCCGCATATTTTGAAAATTGTTTTCCCAAGATCTAAGACCAACAGTATAAACTATCTTTTTTAAGGAGTAGCTACCTAGAAAAGTTAATAATTGGGGTATAAAATATTTTAGATAGATACTAGCTAGAGAATTATTATAATCTTAACTTCTTTTAATTAAGCTCTTTAATTAAACTACTACGGGGCTTATCCTTTTCTTTTTTATTATCAGCTTCTAATTGTTTAAGAAATTTTTGGGTATATTCCCAATCCATTTCATCTAGTGGTTGGCTAAAATCATCAAATTCTTGATAATAGGGTTCTAAAGATTCTGGAATAGAGCTAAATTCTGCTTCTTTTTCTTTTTCTTTTTGCAGAGTAGTATTTATCATTTGTTATAACATCTTTTTTAAATTTTTATTGTCCCCTAATTTTTCTTTTCCCTTATTTGTTTGGCTTTTTGGAAAAGCCACACCCGCCACAGGATTTGAGGAGTCTTTACCAACTACTTGTTGAGCTGGACTAGCCAATGATGTTATGGTTTCATTGGTAACCCTCGGTTGTATTTTTGGCAAATACTCAGCCATAAACGGACTTGATTTGCCTTTACCGACTATCGTATCTTATCTTATCTTATATTTTATCTTAAAAATTTGAAAAAAAAATTAATTTCAAAAATCCAAAACTTTAAAAAATCCTACTGATTTTGAAAAATAAAAAAAAAGATTCAAAAATACAAAAATTCAAAAATTCAAAACTTAAAATCTTTAAAAAAAATTTGATTTTGGATCATCATTATCTTTTGTGCCCAATCGAATATCCTTTATCAGATTAACAATGTCTTTGCTTTCAAGAAGACTAGGATCACACTCAGTTCGATGCATCGTTGCATGGGCAATCGTCATTGGAAGATATCTTTGCGTATTATATTTATCTTAGCAAAGCAGCGGTTAAAGAGTTAGATTCTTGGGAGGTCAAGGAATTAGACTTGGAGAAAGTGTTGTATATGATTAAAGTAAATACAAATCTATTCTTTAGTTAGATACCTTCCATTCCCCCATTGGTAGTTTGCGAGGTATCTCCCATCGAGCAAACCATGTTTAACTCTACGGGAACGGGTGATGTATACGGATGGGATATGGAAAATTAGGAACCCTAACAAGACATTGAGACAATCTTCAACCAAAGCATGGGTGTAGAATCAAGGGAGTTGATAAGTGTTCAAATGAGCATATTTACTTATCAATTATGCACATGTTCTCATATCAAATGCATTGATTTATAGCCTGTAGGTACTTAAAATGCTTCATATTTTGTAAACATGGCATTGGAGAGCCTCAAGAATAAAAAGGAAGAAATTCTACATTATTTGAGGCAAAAAGGGGAGAAAATAGAGAAAACTGCAGCAGTCCTGAAAGAGCAGCAAAGATCAGAAATTTATTACAAGAATTATAGGACTCTAAATCGAATCTCCACTGTTCAGATTAAAGATAAACAAGTTAGGAACGCTCGGTTAAAATTTCAGGTCAATCTGACAAGAATTGGTCATCCGATCGAGCGCTTGATGAAGACTGCGCGATGCAGAAAACCTAAACGGGATGATGAACCGCCGTTCAACTGCCGGTTCAGAGCAACCTGTGAGCTGAACCCACCGATGAACCGCCAGCTGACCTGCCCGCTCAGAGAGCAACTCAGTGTTCTGAACGGGCTGATGAACAACCCGTTCACGGGCCCGTACAGCCTATTTCTGGGCCCGACCTGCATCCGATTTTTTACATGATTTAGCCCCACACAAACCCTAATGTTGAAAACCCCTATAAATACCAATGTTTGAGGGTTAATGAGGTATCTCTTGGCCTTTGGCCACCTTCTTGGCCGACTTGGAGATCTAGGGTTTGGTCTTGAGCAACATTGAAGATCCTTGGGAGACCTCGTGACTAGGGCTTGAAGGAGGAACATCTTGGAAGACATCAATCATCCAGAAGAGGGGAGATCCATTGGAGATTCACCATCGGAGCATTGTGGAGACTAGAGGGGAGTTTTTATTGTTTATTTTCATGTCTCCATTTTGTCATTGCTTGGATTTATGTTCCTCTTCCATGAGGAACTGACTTGTTAAGTACTTGGGTGTGATGAACCTTTAGATTATGCATTAATGTCATGTTGATTTACGTATTTGATTGATTGGATGTATGTTTGATTGTCTTTTGGATGTTTTGTATTGATTGCCTTGTAATCTCTCTACGTTATGCAATTGCTCGGAGAGATTACTTGGAGTGCGATACAAGGGCTAGAGCTAAGCGCCTCCTTGTATTAGGAACATGCTCCATGAGAGAGGATTGTGAGTACCTTGAGGAATCGGGTACTAGAAGGGCGAACGACTCTTTCATACGAATTCACCCCCATGATCCTTCCAATATACATAAATTCCCTTGAGCTTCATATCAAGTCCTAGGAGACTAGTTATCCAACCACCTTGGAAGAGGGGTTGGATATAATTTAGGAATTATTCCCTTGAGCTTCATATCAAGTCCTAGGAGACTAGTTATCCAATCACCTTGGAAGAGGGATCGGATATAATTTAGGAATCCTTGGCACAAACATCACTAATCATCAACATAGGGATTTTCATGTATCTTTAGAATATAATCTGTGGGGGATTCACTACTACCCTCTTTCTATGATTGGTCCACCCCAAGATTTAATCCCGCCATTAGCGATACCCTATTATTAGGTTTTCTTATCTTTATTGTCAGGAATTAGATTCAAACCACCAACTATCTTTGTTTAGACTAGATAATAGATAGATAGTTTGTACTAGTGTCTCTTGGTCCTTGTGGGTTCGATATCCGACTTTCATAGTCCACTTTATTACTTGATCACGACCCGTATACTTGCGGAATACATCCCATCAAGTTTTTGGCACCGTTGTCGGGGACCAAGACTACTAGGAACACTAGAGGTTTATTAATCTAGTCATTAGTTTTAGTTTATATTTTTCTTTGATTTATATAAATAAAAAAAAAAATCTTTGACTTACCTCTTTTGATCTCTTTTGTGCAAGGTTCAATGTTCCGTACAAGGTCAGATTTAGGAGCTGCAACTGATGCTCTTGTAGAAAGGGTGGACAAGCTTTTAAGTGACCAAACAATTCAAAGAAGCCCATTCAACAATGTTTACGATCCATATGGAGAGGGACAACCAAACTATCCAAGCTATCAATATGAAACTCAATGGATCTGTCCTCAACAAGGGTTTCCTTCTTCTCCCCCGCATCAAGAGCAGTGGCATGAGTTTCCTCCAAGTTCTTCCCAATGGGGAGGGCAACCAAGCTATTCAAGTCATCAACAACAATGGGGATGCCCTCCACAAGGGCTAAATTTATATTCACAACCTTCACAACAATGGCTCGACTATCCTGCGTGTTTTCAGCCACCACCTTCGCAAAAATGGCTCGACTATCCTCCAAGCTTTCAGTACACATCAAAACCACAAGAAAGGGGACAAACCTTGGAGGAGTCTATGCTACAATTTGCACAGAACATGCTGGACATAAGTGCAAGCTTGCGAGCCTCTTCTCAAAAGATTAAGAACCGGGTGGAAGCAGCTTCTCTCAAAATTTCTAACGAACAATGGAGTTATGGACAAGTAGAAGAAGTTCCACCCTAAGCAACATCACCTATGCAGAAGAAGAAGAGGCAAAAGAGTGGTCGATTCTCCACTATTACAAGAGGGAGTCTCCGCATTCATGGAGGGAGTTGGCACAATTTACACCGCAAAATGTAAGTTGAATTTGAAGCCGTTGGTGCCGCAATTTCTAATATGGAAACCTCACTTCACAAGCTTGAAAACCACATTGGAGAACCTATTGAGATGAATTCTTATGAACAAGAGGTGGAAGAATATTTTGGTGAAGATAAGGATGAAGAGGTAGAAAGGGCACGGCTGAAAACACTTGAAGAAATCTACCTCGAAGCTGACCTACACATAAAGCACAGAGGAGACATATCCGGGATAATAATAGAAGCGAGGAGGATGATTCAATCCAAGGATCCGCACAAGCCAAAATTGAACAATTCCCGGCCCAAATTATTCCCATGGAGGCCTAAAGGTAACTGTACTGAAACCACCATCACAAGACAACCCCGGCAGATATGTTTTCCATTTTCTGGGAGTAGCTATGCAAGGTGCAGCCGGGAGGAATATACCCTTTTCAAGCCTCCATGAGGTAAGAACAGGGTACGTCAAGCTAGTGACATAAAACAAGCACTTCTTGGGAGGCAACCCAAGGTCCTTAGAAAAAAATGTCTTATTTTTGCATCTTAGTCGGTTTTAGTTTGTTTTAGTGTATTCAATAAAATGATGGTGCTCTCGAGCTCTTTTGGTCCCTTCAGGTCTCGCAGGATTTAGAGCATGAACATATTGGTCGTCAAGAATACCAACCCCGAATTCAAATCAAAATTGGAATCATCATCAATGAATCGGGGAAGTTTCAGTTTGCCCATCTCCTTGTTTTTATTGCATATTATATACTTTTCATTGAGGACAATGTACAATTTTAAGTGTGGGGATGAGTAACTTCCTATCCATTTATGAAGTTATTGCAAAATTTTAAGTGTGGGGATAGGAAGCTAGTTATTGAAAGTTTTTAACATTCATTGCAAATCTTTCTATACATGAGCATGTTTGGCATATACCTATTATGGCATTGTTAGAGAATGTATTGATGCACTCTATTCATAGTACACCATCATAGTACCCAAATTTTTTTCAAATTCTCCTATGACACACCATGGACATCTAGAGAACATCTTTGTGAAATTCAAAATATCTAGTGACAATAGATAACCCATGCCATGTTTTGTTGACTTTAATTGCTAAGCATTACTCTCAATGGCTCCAAGAGGATTCGTGACACTAGTTTAGATTCTAACCCTTCATAATTCAACTTAGTGGACAAGTAAGAGAAAAATAAAATAGTATGTACATAGTAGTTGAGTCATTAGAGCAATAAAGACAGTGCTCCGCTACTTGTTGTGATGAAGTAGTTTGGGGTCCTGGCCCCTAATCAGGGTGTTCCTTAATTCTAAAAGTCACTTCTAAGTATGAGCACATCTAGGTAGAGTTGTAACCCTCTAAGTACCCGGGTGTTCTGGTGCCTAAATAGCATGTGCATACTGAAGAAAAGAGGACCTACACTCTACAATGATCTTTATCACGGGAAAGTCGGATCTATTAGAGATGCCCTACCCGAAAAAAAAAAAATGTATAGTTGAAGCCTCTCGAACTTGTCCACCATTTTCTCAATAGAGGGTTGGGTGTCTTAAAACTTAGGGCCTCAAGGATCCTCTAGAGTCCATTGAGGGAATGCTTGTCTTGCTAAGACTTTAGAACATGGTATGTGGAGTGAAAATATTCATCTAGAGTTGTGATGAAACATGACACAAGATTAATCTAAGTCCCGGTGTGGAAATGGGAGAATGCACATTTTGATGGTGAACTTATGATAGAGTAGAATCATTATTATTATTGGAGGAGGTTGAACACTTATCATTTTTTTACTTGTACTTTCATTTGTCTTGTTTGCTTGAGGACAAGCAAATACTTAAGTGTGGGGATATTTGATAAGTGTTCAAATGAGCATGTTTACTTATCAATTATGCACATGTTCTCATATCAAATGCATTGATTTATAGCACGTAGGTACTTAAAATGCTTCATATTTGGTAAGCGGGGCATTGGAGAGCCTCAAGAATAAAAAGGAAGAAATTCTACATTATTTGAGGCGAAAAGGGAGAAAATAGAGAAAGCTACTGGCCGATCTGAAAGAGCGGCAAAGATCGTAAAACTTATTACAAGAATTATAGGACACTAAATCAGATCTCCACTCTTGCATTAAAGATAAACAAGTTAGGAACGCTCGGTTAAAATTTACGGTCAATCCGACAAGAATTGGTCATCCGATCGAGCGCTTGATGAAGACCGCGATCACGAGAAAAACCTAAGCGGGATGATGAACCGCTCAACGTTCAACCTGCCGGTTGAGCAACCTATGAGTCGAACCGATGAACCGCCGATTGACCTGCCCGTTGAGCAACCTGTGTTACGAAAGGGTGATGAACGGCTTCCGTTCACGGGCCGTCTGATATTTCTAGGCCCGACCTGCATCCGATTTTTTACATGATTTAGCCCTACGCAAACCCTAATGTTGAAAACCCCTATAAATACCAATGTTTGAGGGTTAATGAGGTATCTCTTGGCCTTTGGCCACCTTCTTGGCCGACTTGGAGATCTAGGGTTTGGTCTTGAGCAACATTGAAGATCCTTGGGAGACCTCGACAGCTAGGGCTTGAAGGAGGAACATCTTGGAAGACATCAATCATCCGGAAGAGGGGAGATCCATTGGAGATTCACCATTGGAGCATTGTGGAGACTAGAGGGGAGTTTTTATTGTTTATTTTCATGTCTCCATTTTGTCATTGCTTGGATTTATGTTCCTCTTCCATGAGGAACTGACTTGTTAAGTACTTGGGTGTGATGAACCTTTAGATTATGCATTAATGTCATGTTGATTTCCGTATTTGATTGATTGGATGTATGTTTGATTGTCTTTTGGATGTTTTGTATTGATTGTAATCTCTCTACGTTGCGAATTGCTCGGAGAGATTACTTGGGTGCGATACAAGGGCTAGAGCTAGCGCCTCCTTGTATTAGGAACATGCTCCATGAGAGAGGATTGTGAGAACGCCGAGGAATCGGGTACTAGAAGGGCTTAAATCCACTCTTTCATAAATTCACCCCCATGATCCTTCCAATATACATAAATTCCCTTGAGCTTCATATCAAGTCCTAGGAGACTAGTTATCCAACCACCTTGGAAGAGGGGTTGGATATAATTTAGGAATTATTCCCTTGAGCTTCATATCAAGTCCTAGGAGACTAGTTATCCAATCACCTTGGAAGAGGGATCGGATATAATTTAGGAATCCTTGGCACAAACATCACTAATCATCAACATAGGGATTTTCATGTATCTTTAGAATATAATCTGTGGGGGATTCACTACCCGAGTACCCTCTTTCTATGATTGGTCCACCCCAAGATTTAATCCCATGCCATTAGCGATACCCTATTATTAGGTTTTCTTATCTTTATTATTAGAATTAGATTCAAACCACCAACTATCTTTGTTTAGACTAGATAATAGATAGATAGTTTGTACTAGTGTCTCTTGGTCCTTGTGGGTTCGACATCCGAGCTTTCATAGTCCACTTTATTACTTGATCACGACCGTGATACTTGCGGAATACATCCCATCAAGTTTTTGGCACCGTTGCCGGGGACCAAGACTACTAGGAACACTAGAGGTTTATTAATCTTCTCATTAGTTTTAGTTTATATTTTCTTTGATTTATATAAATAAAAAAAAAATCTTTGACTTACCTCTTCTGATCTCTTTTGTGCAAGGTACAATGTTCCGTACAAGGTCAGATTTAGGAGCTGCAATTGATGCTCTTGTAGAAAGGGTGGACAAGCTTTTAAGTGACCAAACAATTCAAAGAAGCCCATTCAACAATGTTTACGATCCATATGGAGAGGGACAACCAAACTATCCAAGCTATCAATATGAAACTCAATGGATCTGTCCTCAACAAGGGTTTCCTTCTTCTACCCCGCATCAAGAGCGTAAAGGGGTACATGAGTTTCCTCCAAGTTCTTCCCAATGGGAGGGCAACCAAGCTATTCAAGTCATCAACAACAATGGGGATGCCCTCCACAAGGGCTAAATTTATATTCACAACCTTCACAACAATGGCTCGACTATCCTGCGTGTTTTCTCACCACCACCTTCAAGAAAATGGCTCGACTATCCTCCAAGCTTTCAAGTACACATCAAAACCACAAGAAAGTGGACAAACCTTGGAGGAGTATATGCTACAATTTACCTGAGAACATCTTTGGACATAAGTGCAAGCTTTGCGAGCCTCTTCTCAAAAGATTAAGAACCGGTGGAAGCGGCTTCTCTCAAAATTTCTAACGAACAATGGAGTTATGGACAAGTAGAAGAAATTCCACCCGGTAACATCACCTTGGAAGAAGAAGAGGCAAAGAGTGGTCGATTCTCCACTATTACAAGAGGGAGTCTCCGCATTCATGGAGGAGTTGGCACAATTTACACTGCAAACAGAAGTTGAATTTGAAGCCGTTGGTGCCGCAATTTCTAATATGGAAACCTCACTTCACAAGCTTGAAAACAACATTGGAGAACCTCTTGAGATGAATTCTTATGAACAAGAGGTGGAAGAATATTTTGGTGAAGATAAGGATGAAGAGGTAGAAAGGGCACGGCTGAAAACACTTGAAGAAATCTACCTCGAAGCTGACCTACACATAAAGCACAGAGGAGACATATCCGGGATAATAATAGAAGCGAGGAGGATGATTCAATCCAAGGATCCGCACAAGCCAAAATTGAACAATTCCAGGCCCAAATTATTCCCATGGAGGCCTAAAGGTAACTGTACTGAAACCACCATCACAAGACAACCCCGGCAGATATGTTTTCATTTTCTGGGAGTAGCTATGCAAGGTCCAGCCGGGAGGAATATACCCTTTTCAAGCCTCCATGAGGTAAGAACAAGGTACGTCAAGCTAGTGACGTAAAACAAGCACTTCTTGGGAGGCAACCCAAGGTCCTTAGAAAAAAAATGTCTTATTTTCGCATCTTAGTCGGTTTTAGTTTGTTTTAGTGTATTCAATAAAATGATGGTGCTCTCGAGCTCTTTTGGTCCGCTCGTGTCTCGCAGGATTTAGAGCATGAACATATTGGTCGCCAAGAATACCAACCCGAATTCAAATCAAAATTGGAATCATCATCAATGAATCGGGAAGTTTCAGGTTGCCCATCTCCTTGTTTTTATTGCATATTATATACTTTTCATTGAGGACAATGTACAATTTTAAGTGTGGGGATGAGTAACTTCCTATCCATTTATGAAGTTATTGCAAAATTTTAAGTGTGGGGATAGGAAGCTAGTTATTGAAAGTTTTTAACATTCATTGCAAATCTTTCTATACATGAGCATGTTTGGCATATACCTATTATGGCATTGTTAGAGAATGTATTGATGCACTCTATTCATAGTACACCAATATCATAGTACCCAAATTTTTTTAAAATTCTCCTATGACACACCATAAACATCTAGAGAACATCTTTGTGAAATTCAAAATATCTAGTGACAATAGATAACCCATGGCATGTTTTGTTGACTTTAATTGCTAAGCATTACTCTCAATGGCTCCAAGAGGATTCGTGGCACTAGTTTAGCTTCTAACCCTTCATAATTCAACTTAGTGGACACGTAAGAGAAAAATAAAATAGTATGTACATAGTAGTTGAGTCATTAGCGCATTAAAGACCGTGTTCCGCTACTTGTTGTGATGAAGTAGTTTGGGGTCCCGCCCCTAATCGTGGTGTTCCTTAATTCGAAAAGTCACTTCTAAGTATGAGCACATGTAGGTAGAGTTGTAACCCTCTAAGTACCCTCGAGATTGTTACGGTGCCTAAACAGCATTTGCATCCTGAATAAAAGAGGACCTACACTCTACACTCGATCTTTAACCGAGGGAAGAAGTCGGATCTATTAGAGATGCCCTACCCGAAAATAAAAAAAAAAAAAAAATGTATAGTTGAAGCCTCTCGAACTTGTCCACCATTTTCTCAATAGAGGGTTGGGTGTCTTAAAACTTAGAGCCTCAAGGATCCTCTAGAGTCCATTGAGGGAATGCTTGTCTTGCTAAGACTTTAGAACATGGTATGTGGAGTGAAAATATTCATCTAGAGTTGTGATGAAACATGACACAAGATTAATCTAAGTCCCGGTGTGGAAATGGGAGAATGCACATTTTGATGGTGAACTTATGATAGAGTAGAATCATTATTATTATTGCCGGAGGTTGAACACTTATCATTTTTTTTTACTTGTACTTTCATTGTCTTGTTTGCTTGAGGACAAGCAAATACTTAAGTGTGGGGATATTTGATAAGTGTTCAAATGAGCATGTTTACTTATCAATTATGCACATGTTCTCATATCAAATGCATTGATTTATAGCTTGTAGGTACTTAAAATGCTTCATATTTTGTAAACAGGGCATTGGAGAGCCTCAAGAATAAAAAGAAAGAAATTCTACATTATTTGAGGCGAAAAGGGGAGAAAATAGAGAAAACTGCAGCAGTCCTGAAAGAGCAGCAAAGATCAGAAATTTATTACAAGAATTATAGGACTCTAAATCGAATCTCCACTGTTCAGATTAAAGATAAACAAGTTAGGAACGCTCGGTTAAAATTTCAGGTCAATCCGACAAGAATTGGTCATCCGATCGAGCGCTTGATGAAGATCAAGCGCGATGCGTAAAACCTAAACAGGATGATGAACCGCCGTTCAACCGCCGGTTCAGAGCAACACGTGAGCTGAACCGACCGATGAACCGCCAGTTGACCTGCCCGTTGAGCAACCCGTGTTACGAATCGGTTGATGAACAGCTTCACGTTCACGGCACCTGCAGCCTATTTCAGGCCCGACTCAGCATCCGATTTTTTACATGATTTAGCCCCACGCGAAACCCTAATGTTGAAAACCCCTATAAATACCAATGTTTGAGGGTTAATGAGGTATCTCTTGGCCTTTGGCCACCTTCTTGGCCGACTTGGAGATCTAGGGTTTGGTCTTGAGCAACATTGAAGATCCTTGGGAGACCTCGGCCTACCTAGGGCTTGAAGGAGGAACATCTTGGAAGACATCAATCATACGGAAGAGGGGAGATCCATTGGAGATTCACCATCGGAGCATTGTGGAGACTAGAGGGGAGTTTTTATTGTTTATTTTCATGTCTCCATTTTGTCATTGCTTGGATTTATGTTCCTCTTCCATGAGGAACTGACTTGTTAAGTACTTGGGTGTGATGAACCTTTAGATTATGCATTAATGTCATGTTGATTTCCGTATTTGATTGATTGGATGTATGTTTGATTGTCTTTTGGATGTTTTGTATTGATTGTAATCTCTACGCTATGAATTGCTCGGAGAGATTACTTGGAGTGCTTGATACAAGGGCTAGAGCTAAGCCCTCCTTGTATTAGGAACATGCTCCATGAGAGAGGATTGTGAGTACGCCGAGGAATCGGGTACTAGAAGGGCGAACGACTCTTTCATACGAATTCACCCCCATGATCCTTCCAATATACATAAATTCCCTTGAGCTTCATATCAAGTCCTAGGAGACTAGTTATCCAACCACCTTGGAAGAGGGGTTGGATATAATTTAGGAATTATTCCCTTGAGCTTCATATCAAGTCCTAGGAGACTAGTTATCCAATCACCTTGGAAGAGGGATCGGATATAATTTAGGAATCCTTGGCACAAACATCACTAATCATCAACATAGGGATTTTCATGTATCTTTAGAATATAATCTGTGGGGGATTCACTACCCGAGTACCCTCTTTCTATGATTGGTCCACCTCAAGATTTAATCCCGCCATTAGCGATACCCTATTATTAGGTTTTCTTATCTTTATTGTCAGGAATTAGATTCAAACCACCAACTATCTTTGTTTAGACTAGATAATAGATAGATAGTTTGTACTAGTGTCTCTTGGTCCTTGTGGGTTCGACATCCGACTTTCGTAGTCCACTTTATTACTTGATCACGACCCGTATACTTGCGGAATACATCCCATCAAGTTTTTGGCACCGTTGCCGGGGACCAAGACTACTAGGAACACTAGAGGTTTATTAATCTTGTCATTAGTTTTAGTTTATATTTTTCTTTGATTTATATAAATAAATAAAAAATCTTTGACTTACCTCTTCTGATCTCTTTTGTGCAAGGTACAATGTTCCAGAGCAAAGGTCGATTTAGGAGCTGCAATTGATGCTCTTGTAGAAAGGGTGGACAAGCTTTTAAGTGACCAAACAACTCAAAGAAGCCCATTGAACAATGTTTACGATCCATATGGAGAGGGACAACCAAACTATCCAAGCTATCAATATGAAACTCAATGGATCCGTCCTCAACAAAGGTTTCCTTCTTCTACCCCGCATCAAGAGCAATGGCATGAGTTTCCTCCAAGTTCTTCCCAATGGGGAGGGCAACCAAGCTATTCAAGTCATCAACAACAATGGGGATGCCCTCCACAAGGGCTAAATTTATATTCACAACCTTCACAACAATGGCTCGACTATCCTGCGTGTTTTCACCACCACCTTCAGAAAATGGCTCGACTATCCTCCAAGCTTTCAGTACACATCAAAACCACAAGAAAGGGGACAAACCTTGGAGGAGTCTATGCTACAATTTGCACAGAACATGCTGGACATAAGTGCAAGCTTGCGAGCCTCTTCTCAAAAGATTAAGAACCGGGTGGAAGCAGCTTCTCTCAAAATTTCTAACGAACAATGGAGTTATGGACAAGTAGAAGAAATTCCACCCGGTAACATCACTGCAGAAGAAGAAGAGGCAAAAGAGTGGTCAGATTCTCCACTATTACAAGAGGGAGTCTCCGCATTCATGGAGGAGTTGGCACAATTTACACTGCAAACAGAAGTTGAATTTGAAGCCGTTGGTGCCGCAATTTCTAATATGGAAACCTCACTTCACAAGCTTGAAAACAACATTGGAGAACCTCTTGAGATGAATTCTTATGAACAAGAGGTGGAAGAATATTTTGGTGAAGATAAGGATGAAGAGGTAGAAAGGGCACGGCTGAAAACACTTGAAGAAATCTACCTCGAAGGTCGGCCTACACATAAAGCAATGAGGAGACATATCCGGATAATAATAGAAGCGAGGAGGATGATTCAATCCAAGGATCCGCACAAGCCAAAATTGAACAATTCCAGGCCCAAATTATTCCCATGGAGGCCTAAAGGTAACTGTACTGAAACCACCATCACAAGACAACCCCGGCAGATATGTTTTCATTTTCTGGGAGTAGCTATGCAAGGTCCAGCCGGGAGGAATATACCCTTTTCAAGCCTCCATGAGGTAAGAACAAGGTACGTCAAGCTAGTGACGTAAAACAAGCACTTCTTGGGAGGCAACCCAAGGTCCTTAGAAAAAAAATGTCTTATTTTCGCATCTTAGTCGGTTTTAGTTTGTTTTAGTGTATTCAATAAAATGATGGTGCTCTCGAGCTCTTTTGGTCCGTTCAGGTCTCGCAGGATTTAGAGCATGAACATATTGGTCGTCAAGAATACCAACCCCGAATTCAAATCAAAATTGGAATCATCATCAATGAATCGGGGAAGTTTCAGTTTGCCCATCTCCTTGTTTTTATTGCATATTATATACTTTTCATTGAGGACAATGTACAATTTTAAGTGTGGGGATGAGTAACTTCCTATCCATTTATGAAGTTATTGCAAAATTTTAAGTGTGGGGATAGGAAGCTAGTTATTGAAAGTTTTTAACATTCATTGCAAATCTTTCTATACATGAGCATGTTTGGCATATACCTATTATGGCATTGTTAGAGAATGTATTGATGCACTCTATTCATAGTACACCAATATCATAGTACCCAAATTTTTTTAAAATTCTCCTATGACACACCATAAACATCTAGAGAACATCTTTGTGAAATTCAAAATATCTAGTGACAATAGATAACCCATGGCATGTTTTGTTGACTTTAATTGCTAAGCATTACTCTCAATGGCTCCAAGAGGATTCGTGGCACTAGTTTAGCTTCTAACCCTTCATAATTCAACTTAGTGGACACGTAAGAGAAAAATAAAATAGTATGTACATAGTAGTTGAGTCATTAGAGCAATAAAGACAGTGCTCCGCTACTTGTTGTGATGAAGTAGTTTGGGGTCCTGGCCCCTAATCAGGGTGTTCCTTAATTCGAAAAGTCACTTCTAAGTATGAGCACATGTAGGTAGAGTTGTAACCCTCTAAGTACCCGGGTGTTCTGGTGCCTAAATAGCATGTGCATCCTGAATAAAAGAGGACCTACACTCTACACTGATCTTTAGCACGGGAAAGTCGGATCTATTAGAGATGCCCTACCCGAAAATAAAAAAAAAAAAAAAATGTATAGTTGAAGCCTCTCGAACTTGTCCACCATTTTCTCAATAGAGGGTTGGGTGTCTTAAAACTTAGAGCCTCAAGGATCCTCTAGAGTCCATTGAGGGAATGCTTGTCTTGCTAAGACTTTAGAACATGGTATGTGGAGTGAAAATATTCATCTAGAGTTGTGATGAAACATGACACAAGATTAATCTAAGTCCCGGTGTGGAAATGGGAGAATGCACATTTTGATGGTGAACTTATGATAGAGTAGAATCATTATTATTATTGCCGGAGGTTGAACACTTATCATTTTTTTACTTGTACTTTCATTGTCTTGTTTGCTTGAGGACAAGCAAATACTTAAGTGTGGGGATATTTGATAAGTGTTCAAATGAGCATATTTACTTATCAATTATGCACATGTTCTCATATCAAATGCATTGATTTATAGCTTGTAGGTACTTAAAATGCTTCCATATTTTGTAAACAGGGGCATTGGAGAGCCTCAAGAATAAAAAGAAAGAAATTCTACATTATTTGAGGCGAAAAGGGGAGAAAATAGAGAAAAGCTGCAGCAGTCCCTGAAAGAGCAGCAAAGATCAGAAATTTATTACAAGAATTATAGGACTCTAAATCGAATCTCCACTGTTCAGATTAAAGATAAACAAGTTAGGAACGCCGGTTAAAATTTCAGGTCAATCCGACAAGAATTGGTCATCCGATCGAGCCGCTTGATGAAGACTGCGCGATGCGTAAAAACCTAAACGGGATGATGAACCGCCGTTCAACCGCCGGTTCAGAGCAACCTCGTGAGCTGAACCGACCGGGATGAACCGCCAGTTGACCTGCCCGCTCAGAGCAACGTGTTCTGAACGGGGGCTGATGAACAGCCCGTTCACGGGCCCTGCATGCCCTATTTCCTCGGCCCACTCAGATCCGATTTTTTACATGATTTAGCCCCACGCAAACCCTAATGTTGAAAACCCCTATAAATACCAATGTTTGAGGGTTAATGAGGTATCTCTTGGCCTTTGGCCACCTTCTTGGCCGACTTGGAGATCTAGGGGTTTGGTCTTGAGCAACATTGAAGATCCTTGGGAGACCTCGACAGCTAGGGCTTGAAGGAGGAACATCTTGGAAGACATCAATCATACGGAAGAGGGGAGATCCATTGGAGATTCACCATCGGAGCATTGTGGAGACTAGAGGGGAGTTTTTATTGTTTATTTTCATGTCTCCATTTTGTCATTGCTTGGATTTATGTTCCTCTTCCATGAGGAACTGACTTGTTAAGTACTTGGGTGTGATGAACCTTTAGATTATGCATTAATGTCATGTTGATTTCCATTATTTGATTGATTGGATGTATGTTTGATTGTCTTTTGGATGTTTTGTATTGATTGTAATCTCTACGCTAAGTAATTGCTTTCGGAGAGATTACTTGGAGTCGCGATACAAGGGCTAGAGCTAGCGCCTCCTTGTATTAGGAACATGCTCCATGAGAGAGGATTGTGAGAACGCCGAGGAATCGGGTACTAGAAGGGCGAACGACTCTTTCATACGAATTCACCCCCATGATCCTTCCAATATACATAAATTCCCTTGAGCTTCATATCAAGTCCTAGGAGACTAGTTATCCAACCACCTTGGAAGAGGGGTTGGATATAATTTAGGAATTATTCCCTTGAGCTTCATATCAAGTCCTAGGAGACTAGTTATCCAATCACCTTGGAAGAGGGATCGGATATAATTTAGGAATCCTTGGCACAAACATCACTAATCATCAACATAGGGATTTTCATGTATCTTTAGAATATAACTGCATGGGGATTCACTACCCGAAAGTACCCTCTTTCTATGATTGGTCCACCTCAAGATTTAATCCCGCCATTAGCTTATACCCTATTATTAGGTTTTCTTATCTTTATTGTCGTGAATTAGATTCAAACCACCAACTATCTTTTGTTTAGACTAGATAATAGATAGATAGTTTGTACTAGTGTCTCTTGGTCCTTGTGGGTTCGACATCCCACTTTCGTAGTCCACTTTATTACTTGATCACGACCCGTATACTTGCGGAATACATCCCATCAAGTTTTTGGCACCGCTGTCGGGACCAAGACTACTAGGAACACTAGAGGTTTATTAATCTTGTCATTAGTTTTAGTTTATATTTTTCTTTGATTTATATAAATAAAAAATCTTTGACTTACCTCTTCCGATCTCTTTTGTGCAAGGTACAATGTTCCGCATAAGGTCAGATTTAGGAGTCGCAATTGATGCTCTTGTAGAAAGGGTGGACAAGCTTTTAAGTGACCAAACAATTCAAAGAAGCCCATTGAACAATGTTTTACGATCCATATGGAGAGGGACAACCAAACTATCCAAGCTATCAATATGAAACTCAATGAATCTGTCCTCAACAAGGGTTTCGTTCTTCTCCCCCGCATCAAGAGCAGTGGCATGAGTTTCCTCCAAGTTCTTCCCAATGGGGAGGGCAACCAAGCTATTCAAGTCATCAACAACAATGGGGATGCCCTCCACAAGGGCTAAATTTATATTCACAACCTTCACAACAATGGCTCGACTATCCTCAAGTGTTTTCAGCCACCACCTTCAAGAAAATGGCTCGACTATCCTCCAAGCTTTCAGTACACATCAAAACCACAAGAAAGGGGACAAACCTTGGAGGAGTCTATGCTACAATTTGCACAGAACATGCTGGACATAAGTGCAAGCTTATGCAGCCTCTTCTCAAAAGATTAAGAACCGGTGGAAGCTTCTCTCAAAATTTCTAACGAACAATGGAGTTATGGACAAGTAGAAGAAGTTCCACCCGGCAACATCACTGCAGAAGAAGAAGAGGCAAAAGAGTGGTCAGATTCTCCACTATTACAAGAGGGAGTCTCCGCATTCATGGAGGAGTTGGCACAATTTACACTGCAAACAGAAGTTGAATTTGAAGCCGTTGGTGCCGCAATTTCTAATATGGAAACCTCACTTCACAAGCTTGAAAACCACATTGGAGAACCTCTTGAGATGAATTCTTATGAACAAGAGGTGGAAGAATATTTTGGTGAAGATAAGGATGAAGAGGTAGAAAGGGCACGGCTGAAAACACTTGAAGAAATCTACCTCGAAGCTGACCTACACATAAAGCACAGAGGAGACATATCCGGGATAATAATAGAAGCGAGGAGGATGATTCAATCCAAGGATCCGTACAAGCCAAAATTGAACAATTCCAGGCCCAAATTATTCCCATGGAGGCCTAAAGGTAATCAGATCAAAACCACCATCACAAGACAACCCCGGCAGATATGTTTTTCATTTTCTGGGAGTAGCTATGCAAGGTGCAGCCGGGAGGAATATACCCTTTTCAAGCCTCCATGAGGTAAGAACAAGGTACGTCAAGCTAGTGACGTAAAACAAGCACTTCTTGGGAGGCAACCCAAGGTCCTTAGAAAAAAAATGTCTTATTTTCGCATCTTAGTCGGTTTTAGTTTGTTTTAGTGTATTCAATAAAATGACGGTGCTCTCGAGTTCTTTTGGTCCGTTCAGGTCTCGCAGGATTTAGAGCATGAACATATTGGTCGTCAAGAATACCAACCCCGAATACAAATCAAAATTGGAATCATCATCAATGAATCGGGGAAGTTTCAGTTTGCCCATCTCCTTGTTTTTATTGCATATTATATACTTTTCATTGAGGACAATGTACAATTTTAAGTGTGGGGATGAGTAACTTCCTATCCATTTATGAAGTTATTGCAAAATTTTAAGTGTGGGGATAGGAAGCTAGTTATTGAAAGTTTTTAACATTCATTGCAAATCTTTCTATACATGAGCATGTTTGGCATATACCTATTATGGCATTGTTAGAGAATGTATTGATGCACTCTATTCATAGTACACCAATATCATAGTACCTAAATTTTTTTCAAATGCTCCTATGACACACCATGGACATCTAGAGAACATCTTTGTGAAATTCAAAATATCTAGTGACAATAGATAACCCATGCCATGTTTTGTTGACTTTAATTGCTAAGCATTACTCTCAATGGCTCCAAGAGGATTCGTGGCACTAGTTTAGCTTCTAACCCTTCATAATTCAACTTAGTGGACAAGTAAGAGAAAAATAAAATAGTATGTACATAGTAGTTGAGTCATTAGAGCAATAAAGACAGTGCTCCGCTACTTGTTGTGATGAAGTAGTTTGGGGTCCTGGCCCCTAATCAGGGTGTTCCTTAATTCGAAAAGTCACTTCTAAGTATGAGCA
The DNA here is from genome assembly GCA_026586065.1 of Dioscorea zingiberensis. Lineage (NCBI taxonomy): Eukaryota > Viridiplantae > Streptophyta > Magnoliopsida > Dioscoreales > Dioscoreaceae > Dioscorea > Dioscorea zingiberensis. Next base: position 38,946,551 of record CM048821.1, on the reverse strand, counting down.
CATGTAGGTAGAGTTGTAACCCTCTAAGTACCCGGGTGTTCTGGTGCCTAAATAGCATGTGCATCCTGAAGAAAAGAGGACCTACACTCTACACTGATCTTTAGCACGGGAAAGTCGGATCTATTAGAGATGCCCTACTCGAAAAAAACAAAAAAAAAATGTATAGTTGAAGCCTCTCGAACTTGTCCACCATTTTCTCAATAGAGGGTTGGGTGTCTTAAAACTTAGGGCCTCAAGGATCCTCTAGAGTCCATTGAGGGAATGCTTGTCTTGCTAAGACTTTAGAACATGGCATGTGGAGTGAAAATATTCATCTAGAGTTGTGATGAAACATGACACAAGATTAATCTAAGTCCCGGTGTGGAAATGGGAGAATGCACATTTTGATGGTGAACTTATGATATAGTAGAATCATTATTATGATTGCCGGAGGTTGAACACTTATCATTTTTTTTACTTGTACTTTCATTGTCTTGTTTGCTTGAGGACAAGCAAATACTTAAGTGTGGGGATATTTGATAAGTGTTTAAATGAGCATGTTTACTTATCAATTATGCACATGTTCTCATATCAAATGCATTGATTTATAGCCTGTAGGTACTTAAAATGCTTCATATTATGTAAACAGGGCATTGGAGAGCCTCAAGAATAAAAAGGAAGAAATTCTACATTATTTGAGGCTAAAAGGGGAGAAAATAGAGAAAACTCAGAAAGAAATTCCGAAGAGCAGCAAAAGATATGAAACTTATTACAAGAATTATAGGACACTAAATCAATCTCCACTGTTCATATTAAAGATAAACAAGTTAGGAACGCTTCGGTTAAAATTTCAGGTCAATCCGACAAGAATTGGTCATCCGATCGAGCGCTTGATGAAGGACTATGATCGCGAGAAAACCTAAACGGGATGATGAACCGCCCGTTCAACCGCCGGTTCGAGCAACCCGTGAGCTGAACCGGACCGATGAACCGCCAGCTTGACCTGCCCGTTCGTGAGCAACCTTGTGTTCACGGGCCCGCATGTACCTATTTCTGGGCCCGACCTGCATCCGATTTTTTACATGATTTAGCCCCACGCAAACCCTAATGTTGAAAACCCCTATAAATACCAATGTTTGAGGGTTAATGAGGTATCTCTTGGCCTTTGGCCACCTTCTTGGCCGACTTGGAGATCTAGGGTTTGGTCTTGAGCAACATTGAAGATCCTTGGGAGACCTCGACAGCTAGGGCTTGAAGGAGGAACATCTTGGAAGACATCAATCATACGGAAGAGGGGAGATCCATTGGAGATTCACCATCGGAGCATTGTGGAGACTAGAGGGGAGTTTTTATTGTTTATTTTCATGTCTCCATTTTGTCATTGCTTGGATTTATGTTCCTCTTCCATGAGGAACTGACTTGTTAAGTACTTGGGTGTGATGAACCTTTAGATTATGCATTAATGTCATGTTGATTTCTGTATTTGATTGATTGGATGTATGTTTGATTGTCTTTTGGATGTTTTGTATTGATTGTAATCTCTCTACGTTGCGAATTGCTCGGAGAGATTACTTGGGTGCGATACAAGGGCTAGAGCTAGCGCCTCCTTGTATTAGGAACATGCTCCATGAGAGAGGATTGTGAGTACGCCGAGGAATCGGGTACTAGAAGGGCGAACGACTCTTTCATACGAATTCACCCCCATGATCCTTCCAATATACATAAATTCCCTTGAGCTTCATATCAAGTCCTAGGAGACTAGTTATCCAACCACCTTGGAAGAGGAGTTGGATATAATTTAGGAATTATTCCCTTGAGCTTCATATCAAGTCCTAGGAGATTAGTTATCCAATCACCTTGGAAGAGGGATTGGATATAATTTAGGAATCCTTGGCACAAACATCACTAATCATCAACATAGGGATTTTCATGTATCTTTAGAATACAATCTATGGGATTCACTACAGAGTACCCTCTTTCTATGATTGGTCCACCCCAAGATTTAATCCCGCCAATTAGCGATATACCCTATTATTAGGTTTTCTTATCTTTGTTAATAGTCGAATTAGATTCAAACCACCAACTATCTTTGTTTTAGACTAGATAATAGATAGATAGTTTGTACTAGTGTCTCTTGGTCCTTGTGGGTTCGACATCCGACTTTCATAGTCCACTTTATTACTTGATCACGACCCGTATACTTGCGGAATACATCCCATCAAGTTTTTGGCACCGTTGCCGGGGACCAAGACTACTAGGAACACTAGAGGTTTATTAATCTTGTCATTAGTTTTAGTTTATATTTTTCTTTGATTTATATAAATAAAAAAAAAATCTTTGACTTACCTCTTCTGATCTCTTTTGTGCAAGGTACAATGTTCCGTACAAGGTCAGATTTAGGAGCTGCAATTGATGCTCTTGTAGAAAGGGTGGACAAGCTTTTAAGTGACCAAACAATTCAAAGAAGCCCATTGAACAATGTTTACGATCCATATGGAGAGGGACAACCAAACTATCCAAGCTATCAATATGAAACTCAATGGATCTGTCCTCAACAAGGGTTTCCTTCTTCTACCCCGCATCAAGAGCAGTGGCATGAGTTTCCTCCAAGTTCTTCCCAATGGGGAGGGCAACCAAGCTATTCAAGTCATCAACAACAATGGGGATGCCCTCCACAAGGGCTAAATTTATATTCACAACCTTCACAACAATGGCTCGACTATCCTGCGTGTTTTCGACCACCACCTTCAAAAATGGCTGACTATCCTCCAAGCTTTCAGTACACATCAAAACCACAAGAAATGGGACAAACCTTGGAGGAGTCTATGCTACAATTTACCTGAGAACATGCTTTGGACATAAGTGCAAGCTTGCGAGCCTCTTCTCAAAAGATTAAGAACCGGGTGGAAGCAGCTTCTCTCAAAATTTCTAACGAACAATGGAGTTATGGACAAGTAGAAGAAGTTCCACCCGGCAACATCACTGCAGAAGAAGAAGTGGCAAAAGAGTGGTCAGATTCTCCACTATTACAAGAGGGAGTCTCCGCATTCATGGAGGAGTTGGCACAATTTACACTGCAAACAGAAGTTGAATTTGAAGCCGTTGGTGCCGCAATTTCTAATATGGAAACCTCACTTCACAAGCTTAAAAACCACATTGGAGAACCTCTTGAGATGAATTCTTATGAACAAGAGGTGGAAGAATATTTTGGTGAAGATAAGGATGAAGAGGTAGAAAGGGCACGGCTGAAAACACTTGAAGAAATCTACCTCGAAGCTGACCTACACATAAAGCACAGAGGAGACATATCCGGGATAATAATAGAAGCGAGGAGGATGATTCAATCCAAGGATCCGCACAAGCCAAAATTGAACAATTCCAGGCCCAAATTATTCCCATGGAGGCCTAAAGGTAACTGTACTGAAACCACCATCACAAGACAACTCCGGCAAATATGTTTTTCATTTTCTGGGAGTAGCTATGCAAGGTGCAGCCGGGAGGAATACACCATTTTCAAGCCTCCATGAGGTAAGACAAGGTACGTCAAGCTAGTGACGTAAAACAAGCGCTTCTTGGGAGGCAACCCAAGGTTCTTAGTAAAAATGTCCTATTTTCGCATCTTAGTCGGTTTTAGTTTGTTTTAGTGTATTCAATAAAATGATGGTGCTCTTGAGCTCTTTTGGTCCCTTCAGGTCTCACAGGATTTAGAGCATGAACATATTGGTCGTCAAGAATACCAACCCCGAATTCAAATCAAAATTGGAATCATCATCAATGAATCGGGGAAGTTTCAGTTTGCCCATCTCCTTGTTTTTATTGCATATTATATACTTTTCATGTTTTATTGTGTACATTGAGGACAATGTACAATTTTAAGTGTGGGGATGAGTAGCTTCCTATCCATTTATGAAGTTATTGCAAAATTTTAAGTGTGGGGATAGGAAGCTAGTTATTGAAAGTTTTTAACATTCATTGCAAATCTTTCTATACATGAGCATGTTTGGCATATACCTATTATGGCATTGTTAGAGAATGTATTGATGCACTCTATTCATAGTACACCAATATCATAGTACCCAAATTTTTTTCAAATTCTCCTATGACACACCATGGACATCTAGAGAACATCTTTGTGAAATTCAAAATATCTAGTGACAATAGATAACCCATGGCATGTTTTGTTGACTTTAATTGCTAAGCATTACTCTCAATGGCTCCAAGAGGATTCGTGGCACTAGTTTAGCTTCTAACCCTTCATAATTCAACTTAGTGGACAAGTAAGAGAAAAATAAAATAGTATGTACATAGTAGTTGAGTCATTAGAGCAATAAAGACAGTGCTCCGCTACTTGTTGTGATGAAGTAGTTTGGGGTCCTGGCCCCTAATCAGGGTGTTCCTTAATTCGAAAAGTCACTTCTAAGTATGAGCACATGTAGGTAGAGTTGTAACCCTCTAAGTACCCGGGTGTTCTGGTGCCTAAATAGCATGTGCATCCTGAAGAAAAGAGGACCTACACTCTACACTGATCTTTAGCACGGGAAAGTCGGATCTATTAGAGATGCCCTACTCGAAAAAAACAAAAAAAAAAATGTATAGTTGAAGCCTCTCGAACTTGTCCACCATTTTCTCAATAGAGGGTTGGGTGTCTTAAAACTTAGGGCCTCAAGGATCCTCTAGAGTCTATTGAGGGAATGCTTGTCTTGCTAAGACTTTAGAACATGGTAATTGGAGTGAAAATATTCATCTAGAGTTGTGATGAAACATGACACAAGATTAATCTAAGTCCCGGTGTGGAAATGGGAGAATGCACATTTTGATGGTGAACTTATGATAGAGTAGAATCATTATTATGATTGCCGGAGGTTGAACACTTATCATTTTTTTTACTTGTACTTTCATTGTCTTGTTTGCTTGAGGACAAGCAAATACTTAAGTGTGGGGATATTTGATAAGTGTTTAAATGAGCATGTTTACTTATCAATTATGCACATGTTCTCATATCAAATGCATTGATTTATAGCTGTAGGTACTTAAAATGCTTCATATTATGTAAACAGGGCATTGGAGAGCCTCAAGAATAAAAAGGAAGAAATTCTACATTATTTGAGGCGAAAAGGGGAGAAAATAGAGAAAAGCAGTAGTCCCCGAAAAGAGCCGCAAAGATCAGAAATTTATTACAAGAATTATAGGACTCTAAATCGAATCTCCACTGTTCATATTAAAGATAAACAAGTTAGGAACGCTCGGTTAAAATTTCAGGTCAATCCGACAAGAATTGGTCATCCGATCGAGCGCTTGATGAAAGGCTAGCGATGCAGAAAACCTAAACGGGATGATGAACCGCCGTTCAACTGCCGGTTCAGAGCAACCTGTGAGCTGAACCGACTGATGAACCGCCAGTTGACCTGCCCGTTCAGAGCAACCTGTGTTCACGGGCCCGTACAGCCTATTTCTGGGCCCGACCTGCATCCGATTTTTTACATGATTTAGCCCCACGCAAACCCTAATGTTGAAAACCCCTATAAATACCAATGTTTGAGGGTTAATGAGGTATCTCTTGGCCTTTGGCCACCTTCTTGGCCGACTTGGAGATCTAGGGTTTGGTCTTGAGCAACATTGAAGATCCTTGGGAGACCTCGGCTGACTAGGGCTTGAAGGAGGAAACATCTTGGAAGACATCAATCATACGGAAGAGGGGAGATCCATTGGAGATTCACCATCGGAGCATTGTGGAGACTAGAGGGAGTTTTATTGTTTATTTTCATGTCTCCATTTTGTCATTGCTTGGATTTATGTTCCTCTTCCATGAGGAACTGACTTGTTAAGTACTTGGGTGTGATGAACCTTTAGATTATGCATTAATGTCATGTTGATTTACGTATTTGATTGATTGGATGTATGTTTGATTGTCTTTTGGATGTTTTGTATTGATTGTAATCTCTACGTTGCAATTGCTCGGAGAGATTACTTGGAGTCTTGATACAAGGGCTAGAGCTAGCGCCTCCTTGTATTAGGAACATGCTCCATGAGAGAGGATTGTGAGTACGCCGAGGAATCGGGTACTAGAAGGGCGAACGACTCTTTCATACGAAATCACCTCCATGATCCTTCCAATATACATAAATTCCCTTGAGCTTCATATCAAGTCCTAGGAGACTAGTTATCCAACCACCTTGGAAGAGGGGTTGGATATAATTTAGGAATTATTCCCTTGAGCTTCATATCAAGTCCTAGAAGACTAGTTATCCAATCACCTTGGAAGAGTGATTGGATATAATTTAGGAATCCTTGGCACAAACATCACTAATCATCAACATAGGGATTTTCATGTATCTTTAGAATATAATCTATGGGGGATTCACTGCCCGAGTACCCTCTTTCTATGATTGGTCCACCCCAAGATTTAATCCCGCCATTAGCGATACCCTATTATTAGGTTTTCTTATCTTTATTGTCAGGAATTAGATTCAAACCACCAACTATCTTTGTTTAGACTAGATAATAGATAGATAGTTTGTACTAGTGTCTCTTGGTCCTTGTGGGTTCGACATCCGACTTTCATAGTCCACTTTATTACTTGATCACGACCCGTATACTTGCGGAATACATCCCATCAAGTTTTTGGCACCGTTGCCGGGGACCAAGACTACTAGGAACACTAGAGGTTTATTAATCTTGTCATTAGTTTTAGTTTATATTTTTCTTTGATTTATATAAATAAAAAAAAAATCTTTGACTTACCTCTTCTGATCTCTTTTGTGCAAGGTACAATGTTCCGTACAAGGTCAGATTTAGGAGAATTTTGCGAATTGATGCTCTTGTAGAAAGGGTGGACAAGCTTTTAAGTGACCAAACAATTCAAAGAAGCCCATTCAACAATGTTTACGATCCATATGGAGAGGGACAACCAAACTATCCAAGCTATCAATATGAAACTCAATGGATCTGTCCTCAACAAGGGTTTCCTTCTTCTACCCCGCATCAAGAGCAGTGGCATGAGTTTCCTCCAAGTTCTTCCCAATGGGGAGGGCAACCAAGCTATTCAAGTCATCAACAACAATGGGGATGCCCTCCACAAGGGCTAAATTTATATTCACAACCTTCACAACAATGGCTCGACTATCCTGCGTGTTTTCAGCCACCACCTTCGCAAAAATGGCTCGACTATCCTCCAAGCTTTCAGTACACATCAAAACCACAAGAAATGGGACAAACCTTGGAGGAGTCTATGCTACAATTTGCACAGAACATGCTGGACATAAGTGCAAGCTTGCGAGCCTCTTCTCAAAAGATTAAGAACCGGGTGGAAGCAGCTTCTCTCAAAATTTCTAACGAACAATGGAGTTATGGACAAGTAGAAGAAGTTCCACCCGGCAACATCAACTAAGGAAGAAGAAGAGGCAAAAGAGTGGTGATTCTCCACTATTACAAGAGGGAGTCTCCGCATTCATGGAGGAGTTGGCACAATTTACACCGCAAATGGTTGAATTTGAAGCCGTTGGTGCCGCAATTTCTAATATGGAAACCTCACTTCACAAGCTTGAAAACCACATTGGAGAACCTCTTGAGATGAATTCTTATGAACAAGAGGTGGAAGAATATTTTTAGTGAAGATAAGGATGAAGAGGTAGAAAGGGCACGGTAGAAAACACTTGAAGAAATCTACCTCGAAGGTGACCTACACATAAAGCACGGAGGAGACATATCCGATAATAATAGAAGCGAGGAGGATGATTCAATCCAAGGATCCGCACAAGCCAAAATTGAACAATTCCAGGCCCAAATTATTCCCATGGAGGCCTAAAGGTAAGCTATCTTTGAAACCACCATCACAAGACAACCCTACAGATATGTTTTTCATTTTAAGGAGTAGCTATGCAAGGTGCGGTAGGGAGGAATATACCCTTTTCAAGACTCCATGAGGTAAGAACAAGGTACGTCAAGCTAGTGACGTAAAACAAGCACTTCTTGGGAGGCAACCCAAGGTCCTTAGAAAAAAATGTCTTATTTTCGCATCTTAGTCGGTTTTAGTTTGTTTTAGTGTATTCAATAAAATGATGGTGCTCTCGAGCTCTTTTGGTCCCTTCAGGTCTCGCAGGATTTAGAGCATGAACATATTGGTCGTCAAGAATACCAACCCTGAATTCAAATCAAAATTGGAATCATCATCAATGAATCGGGGAAGTTTCAGTTTGCCCATCTCCTTGTTTTTATTGCATATTATATACTTTTCATGTTTTATTGTGTACATTGAGGACAATGTACAATTTTAAGTGTGGGGATGAGTAACTTCCTATCCATTTATGAAGTTATTGCAAAATTTTAAGTGTGGGGATAGGAAGCTAGTTATTGAAAGTTTTTAACATTCATTGCAAATCTTTCTATACATGAGCATGTTTGGCATATACCTATTATGGCATTGTTAGAGAATGTATTGATGCACTCTATTCATAGTACACCAATATCATAGTACCCAAATTTTTTTCAAATTCTCCTATGACACACCATGGACAACTAGAGAACATCTTTGTGGAAATTCAAAATATCTAGTGACAATAGATAACCCATGCCATGTTTTGTTGACTTTAATTGCTAAGCATTACTCTCAATGGCTCCAAGAGGATTCGTGGCACTAGTTTAGCTTCTAACCCTTCATAATTCAACTTAGTGGACAAGTAAGAGAAAAATAAAATAGTATGTACATAGTAGTTGAGTCATTGGAGCAATAAAGGCGATTGCTCCGCTACTTGTTGTGATGAAGTAGTTTGGGGTCCCGGCCCCTAATCGAGGTGTTCCTTAATTGAAAAGTCACTTCTAAGTATGAGCACATGTAGGTAGAGTTGTAACCCTCTAAGTACCGGGTGTTACGGTGCCTAAATAGCATGTGCATCCCAAGAAAAGAGGACCTACACTCTACACTGATCTTTAGCACGGAAAGTCGGATCTATTAGAGATGCCCTACTCAGAAAAAACAAAAAAATGTATAGTTGAAGCCTCTCGAACTTGTCCACCATTTTCTCAATAGAGGGTTGGGTGTCTTAAAACTTAGGGCCTCAAGGATCCTCTAGGAGTCCATTGAGGGAATGCTTGTCTTGCTAAGACTTTAGAACATGGTATGTGGGTGAAAATATTCATCTAGAGTTGTGATGAAACATGACACAAGATTAATCTAAGTCCGGTGTGGAAATGGGAGAATGCACATTTTGATGGTGAACTTATGATAGAGTAGAATCATTATTATGATTGCGGAGGTTGAACACTTATCATTTTTTTACTTGTACTTTCATTTGTCTTGTTTGCTTGAGGACAAGCAAATACTTAAGTGTGGGGATATTTGATAAGTGTTTAAATGAGCATGTTTACTTATCAATTATGCACATGTTCTCATATCAAATGCATTGATTTATAGCACTGTAGGTACTTAAAAATGCTTCATATTATGTAAAGCAGGGCATTGGAGAGCCTCAAGAATAAAAAGGAAGAAATTCTACATTATTTGAAGCTGAAAAGGGGAGAAAATAGAGAAAAGCTGCTGCAGCATTCACGAAAGAGCAAAGAAGATATGAAACTTATTACAAGAATTATAGGACACTAAATCGAATCTCCACTGTTCATATTAAAGATAAACAAGTTAGGAACGCCGGGTTAAAATTTCAGGTCAATCCGACAAGAATTGGTCATCCGATCGGCGCTTGATGAAGGCTGCGATCACGAGAAAACCTAAACGGGATGATGAACGCCGTTCAACCGCCGGATTGAGCAACTGTGAAATTTGAACCGGTGATGAACCGCCAGTTGACCTGCCCGTTCAGAGCAACCTGTGTTCACGGGCCCGTACAGCCTATTTCTGGGCCCGACCTGCATCCGATTTTTTACATTATTTAGCCCCACGCAAACCCTAATGTTGAAAACCCCTATAAATACCAATGTTTGAGGGTTAATGAGGTATCTCTTGGCCTTTGGCCACCTTCTTGGCCGACTTGGAGATCTAGGGTTTGGTCTTGAGCAACATTGAAGATCCTTGGGAGACCTCGACAGCTAGGGCTTGAAGGAGGAACATCTTGGAAGACATCAATCATACGGAAGAGGGGAGATCCATTGGAGATTCACCATTGGAGCATTGTGGAGACTAGAGGGGAGTTTTTATTGTTTATTTTCATGTCTCCATTTTGTCATTGCTTGGATTTATGTTCCTCTTCCATGAGGAACTGACTTGTTAAGTACTTGGGTGTGATGAACCTTTAGATTATGCATTAATGTCATGTTGATTTCTATATTTGATTGATTGGATGTATGTTTGATTGTCTTTTGGATGTTTTGTATTGATTGTAATCTCTCTACGTTGCGAATTGCTCGGAGAGATTACTTGGGTGCGATACAAGGGCTAGAGCTAGCGCCTCCTTGTATTAGGAACATGCTCCATGAGAGAGGATTGTGAGTACGCCGAGGAATCGGGTACTAGAAGGGCGAACGACTCTTTCATACGAATTCACCCCCATGATCCTTCCAATATACATAAATTCCCTTGAGCTTCATATCAAGTCCTAGGAGACTAGTTATCCAACCACCTTGGAAGAGGGGTTGGATATAATTTAGGAATTATTCCCTTGAGCTTCATATCAAGTCTTAGGAGACTAGTTATCCAATCACCTTGGAAGAGGGATTAGATATAATTTAGGAATCCTTGGCACAAACATCACTAATCATCAACATAGGGATTTTCATGTATCTTTAGAATATAATCTGTGGGGGATTCACTACCCGAGTACCCTCTTTCTATGATTGGTCCACCCCAAGATTTAATCCCGCCATTAGCGATACCCTATTATTAGGTTTTCTTATCTTTATTGTCAGGAATTAGATTCAAACCACCAACTATCTTTGTTTAGACTAGATAATAGATAGATAGTTTGTACTAGTGTCTCTTGGTCCTTGTGGGTTCGACATCCGACTTTCATAGTCCACTTTATTACTTGATCACGACCCGTATACTTGCGGAATACATCCCATCAAGTTTTTGGCACCGTTGCCGGGGACCAAGACTACTAGGAACACTAGAGGTTTATTAATCTTGTCATTAGTTTTAGTTTATATTTTTCTTTGATTTATATAAATAAAAAAAAAATCTTTGACTTACCTCTTTCCGATCTCTTTTGTGCAAGGTACAATGTTCATTACAAGGTCAGATTTAGGAGCTGCAATTGATGCTCTTGTAGAAAGGGTGGACAAGCTTTTAAGTGACCAAACAATTCAAAGAAGCCCATTCAACAATGTTTACGATCCATATGGAGAGGGACAACCAAACTATCCAAGCTATCAATATGAAACTCAATGGATCTGTCCTCAACAAGGGTTTCCTTCTTCTACCCCGCATCAAGAGCAGTGGCATGAGTTTCCTCCAAGTTCTTCCCAATGGGGAGGGCAACCAAGCTATTCAAGTCATCAACAACAATGGGGATGCCCTCCACAAGGGCTAAATTTATATTCACAACCTTCACAACAATGGCTCGACTATCCTGCGTGTTTTCAGCCACCACCTTCACAAAAATGGCTCGACTATCCTCCAAGCTTTCAGTACACATCAAAAACACAAGAAAGGGGACAAACCTTGGAGGAGTCTATGTTACAATTTGCACAGAACATGCTGGACATAAGTGCAAGCTTGCGAGCCTCTTCTCAAAAGATTAAGAACCGGTGGAAGCGGCTTCTCTCAAAATTTCTATCGAACTATGGCGTTATGGACAAGTAGAAGAAGTTTCACCCGGCAACATCAACAGTAAGAAGAAGAGGCAAAAGAGTGGTCGATTCTCCACTATTACAAGAGAGTCTCGCATTCATGGAGGAGTTGGCACAATTTACACGCAAAATGTAAGTTGAATTTGAAGCCGTTGGTGCACAATTTCTAATATGGAAACCTCACTTCACAAGCTTGAAAACCACATTGGAGAACCTCTTGAGATGAATTCTTATGAACAAGAGGTGGAAGAATATTTTGGTGAAGATAAGGATGAAGAGGTAGAAAGGGCACGGCTGAAAACACTTGAAGAAATCTACCTCGAAGCTGACCTACACATAAAGCACAGAGGAGACATATCCGGGATAATAATAGAAGCGAGGAGGATGATTCAATCCAAGGATCCGCACAAGCCAAAATTGAACAATTCCAGGCCCAAATTATTCCCATGGAGGCCTAAAGGTAACTGTACTGAAACCACCATCACAAGACAACCCCGGCAGATATGTTTTTCATTTTCTGGGAGTAGCTATGCAAGGTGCAGCCGGGAGGAATATACCCTTTTCAAGCCTCCATGAGGTAAGAACAAGGTACGTCAAGCTAGTGACGTAAAACAAGCACTTCTTGGGAGGCAACCCAAGGTCCTTAGAAAAAAATGTCTTATTTTCGCATCTTAGTCGGTTTTAGTTTGTTTTAGTGTATTCAATAAAATGATGGTGCTCTCGAGCTCTTTTGGTCCCTTCAGGTCTCGCAGGATTTAGAGCATGAACATATTGGTCGTCAAGAATACCAACCCTGAATTCAAATCAAAATTGGAATCATCATCAATGAATCGGGGAAGTTTCAGTTTGCCCATCTCCTTGTTTTTATTGCATATTATATACTTTTCATGTTTTATTGTGTACATTGAGGACAATGTACAATTTTAAGTGTGGGGATGAGTAACTTCCTATCCATTTATGAAGTTATTGCAAAATTTTAAGTGTGGGGATAGGAAGCTAGTTATTGAAAGTTTTTAACATTCATTGCAAATCTTTCTATACATGAGCATGTTTGGCATATACCTATTATGGCATTGTTAGAGAATGTATTGATGCACTCTATTCATAGTACACCAATATCATAGTACCCAAATTTTTTTCAAATTCTCCTATGACACACCATGGACATCTAGAGAACATCTTTGTGAAATTCAAAATATCTAGTGACAATAGATAACCCATGCCATGTTTTGTTGACTTTAATTGCTAAGCATTACTCTCAATGGCTCCAAGAGGATTCGTGGCACTAGTTTAGCTTCTAACCCTTCATAATTCAACTTAGTGGACAAGTAAGAGAAAAATAAAATAGTATGTACATAGTAGTTGAGTCATTAGAGCAATAAAGACAGTGCTCCGCTACTTGTTGTGATGAAGTAGTTTGGGGTCCCGCCCCTAATCGTGGTGTTCCTTAATTGAAAAGTCACTTCTAAGTATGAGCACATGTAGGTAGAGTTGTAACCCTCTAAGTACCGGGTGTTACGGTGCCTAAATAGCATGTGCATCACGAAGAAAAAGAGGACCTACACTCTACACTGATCTTTAGCACGGGAAAGTCGGATCTATTAGAGATGCCCTACCCGAAAAAAAAAAATGTATAGTTGAAGCCTCTCGAACTTGTCCACCATTTTCTCAATAGAGGGTTGGGTGTCTTAAAACTTAGGGCCTCAAGGATCCTCTAGAGTCCATTGAGGGAATGCTTGTCTTGCTAAGACTTTAGAACATGGTATGTGGAGTGAAAATATTCATCTAGGTTGTGATGAAACATGACACAAGATTAATCTAAGTCCCGGTGTGGAAATGGGAGAATGCACATTTTGATGGTGAACTTATGATAGAGTAGAATCATTATTATGATTGCCGGAGGTTGAACACTTATCATTTTTTTTACTTGTACTTTCATTGTCTTGTTTGCTTGAGGACAAGCAAATACTTAAGTGTGGGGATATTTGATAAGTGTTTAAATGAGCATGTTTACTTATCAATTATGCACATGTTCTCATATCAAATGCATTGATTTATAGCCTGTAGGTACTTAAAATGCTTCATATTATGTAAACAGGGCATTGGAGAGCCTCAAGAATAAAAAGGAAGAAATTCTACATTATTTGAGGCGAAAAGGGGAGAAAATAGAGAAAACTGCAGCAGTCCTGAAAGAGCAGCAAAGATATGAAACTTATTACAAGAATTATAGGACACTAAATCGAATCTCCACTGTTCATATTAAAGATAAACAAGTTAGGAACGCTCGGTTAAAATTTCAGGTCAATCCGACAAGAATTGGTCATCCGATCGAGCGCTTGATGAAGACTGCGCGATGCAGAAAACCTAAACGGGATGATGAACCGCCGTTCAACCCGCCGCCTCAGAGCAACCTCGCGAAGCCGAACTGACCGGGATGAACCGCCAGCTGACCTGCCCGCTCGTGAGAGCAATTGTGTTCCACGGGCCCGTCTGACCTATTTACTGGGCCCGACACGCATCCGATTTTTACATTATTTAGCCCCACGCAAACCCTAATGTTGAAAACCCCTATAAATACCAATGTTTGAGGGTTAATGAGGTATCTCTTGGCCTTTGGCCACCTTCTTGGCCGACTTGGAGATCTAGGGTTTGGTCTTGAGCAACATTGAAGATCCTTGGGAGACCTCGACAGCTAGGGCTTGAAGGAGGAACATCTTGGAAGACATCAATCATCCGGAAGAGGGAGATCCATTGGAGATTCACCATCGGAGCATTGTGGAGACTAGAGGGAGTTTTTATTGTTTATTTTCATGTCTCCATTTTGTCATTGCTTGGATTTATGTTCCTCTTCCATGAGGAACTGACTTGTTAAGTACTTGGGTGTGATGAACCTTTAGATTATGCATTAATGTCATGTTGATTTACGTATTTGATTGATTGGATGTATGTTTGATTGTCTTTTGGATGTTTTGTATTGATTGTAATCTCTACGTTGCGAATTGCTCGGAGAGATTACTTGGAGTCTTGATACAAGGGCTAGAGCTAGCGCCTCCTTGTATTAGGAACATGCTCCATTAGAGAGGATTGTGAGTACGCCGAGGAATCGGGTACTAGAAGGGCGAACGACTCTTTCATACGAATTCACCCCCATGATCCTTCCAATATACATAAATTCCCTTGAGCTTCATATCAAGTCCTAGGAGACTAGTTATCCAACCACCTTGGAAGAGGGGTTGGATATAATTTAGGAATTATTCCCTTGAGCTTCATATCAAGTCCTAGGAGACTAGTTATCCAATCACCTTGGAAGAGGGATTGGATATAATTTAGGAATCCTTGGCACAAACATCACTAATCATCAACATAGGGATTTTCATGTATCTTTAGAATATAATGCAGGGATTCACTGCAGAGTACCCTCTTTCTATGATTGGTCCACCCCAAGATTTAATCCCTACCATTAGCGATACCCTATTATTAGGTTTTCTTATCTTTATTGTCAGGAATTAGATTCAAACCACCAACTATCTTTGTTTAGACTAGATAATAGATAGATAGTTTGTACTAGTGTCTCTTGGTCCTTGTGGGTTCGACATCCGACTTTCATAGTCCACTTTATTACTTGATCACGACCCGTATACTTGCGGAATACATCCCATCAAGTTTTTGGCACCGTTGCCGGGGACCAAGACTACTAGGAACACTAGAGGTTTATTAATCTTGTCATTAGTTTTAGTTTATATTTTTCTTTGATTTATATAAATAAAAAAAAAATCTTTGACTTACCTCTTCTGATCTCTTTTGTGCAAGGTACAATGTTCCGTACAAGGTCAGATTTAGGAGCTGCAATTGATGCTCTTGTAGAAAGGGTGGACAAGCTTTTAAGTGACCAAACAATTCAAAGAAGCCCATTCAACAATGTTTACGATCCATATGGAGAGGGACAACCAAACTATCCAAGCTATCAATATGAAACTCAATGGATGCATCCTCAACAAGGGTTTCCTTCTTCTACCCGCATCAAGAGCGGTGGCATGAGTTTCCTCCAAGTTCTTCCCAATGGGAGGGCAACCAAGCTATTCAAGTCATCAACAACAATGGGGATGCCCTCCACAAGGGCTAAATTTATATTCACAACCTTCACAACAATGGCTCGACTATCCCTGCGTGTTTTTCACCACCACCTTCATAAAAATGGCTCGACTATCCTCCAAGCTTTCAGTACACATCAAAACCACAAGAAAGGGGACAAACCTTGGAGGAGTCTATGCTACAATTTTACGAGAACATGCTAGACATAAGTGCAAGCTTGCGAGCCTCTTCTCAAAAGATTAAGAACCGGGTGGAAGCAGCTTCTCTCAAAATTTCTAACGAACAATGGAGTTATGGACAAGTAGAAGAAGTTCCACCCGGCAACATCACTGCAGAAGAAGAAGAGGCAAAAGAGTGGTCAGATTCTCCACTATTACAAGAGGGAGTCTCCGCATTCATGGAGGAGTTGGCACAATTTACACTGCAAACAGAAGTTGAATTTGAAGCCGTTGGTGCCGCAATTTCTAATATGGAAACCTCACTTCACAAGCTTGAAAACCACATTGGAGAACCTCTTGAGATGAATTCTTATGAACAAGAGGTGGAAGAATATTTTGGTGAAGATAAGGATGAAGAGGTAGAAAGGGCACGGCTGAAAACACTTGAAGAAATCTACCTCGAAGCTGACCTACACATAAAGCCTGAGAGGAGACATATCCGGATAATAATAGAAGCGAGGAGGATGATTCAATCCAAGGATCCGCACAAGCCAAAATTGAACAATTCCAGCCCAAATTATTCCCATGGAGGCCTAAAGGTAAGCATCTTTGAAACCACCATCACAAGACAACCCCTAAGCAGATATGTTTTTCATTTTCTGGGAGTAGCTATGCAAGGTGCGGTAGGGAGGAATATACCCTTTTCAAGCCTCCATGAGGTAAGAACAAAGATGCGTCAAGCTAGTGACGTAAAACAAGCACTTCTTGGGAGGCAACCCAAGGTCCTTAGAAAAAATGTCTTATTTTAAGCATCTTAGTCGGTTTTAGTTTGTTTTAGTGTATTCAATAAAATGATGGTGCTCTCGAGCTCTTTTTGGTCCCTTCAGTCTCGCAGGATTTAGAGCATGAACATATTGGTCGTCAAGAATACCAACCTGAATTCAAATCAAAATTGGAATCATCATCAATGAATCGGGAAGTTTGGTTTGCCCATCTCCTTGTTTTTATTGCATATTATATACTTTTCATGTTTTATTGTGTACATTGAGGACAATGTACAATTTTAAGTGTGGGGATGAGTAACTTCCTATCCATTTATGAAGTTATTGCAAAATTTTAAGTGTGGGGATAGGAAGCTAGTTATTGAAAGTTTTTAACATTCATTGCAAATCTTTCTATACATGAGCATGTTTGCATATACCTATTATGGCATTGTTAGAGAATGTATTGATGCACTCTATTCATAGTACACCAATATCATAGTACCCAAATTTTTTTCAAATTCTCCTATGACACACCATGGACATCTAGAGAACATCTTTGTGAAATTCAAAATATCTAGTGACAATAGATAACCCATGCCATGTTTTGTTGACTTTAATTGCTAAGCATTACTCTCAATGGCTCCAAGAGGATTCGTGGCACTAGTTTAGCTTCTAACCCTTCATAATTCAACTTAGTGGACAAGTAAGAGAAAAATAAAATAGTATGTACATAGTAGTTGAGTCATTAGAGCAATAAAGACAAGGTTCGCTACTTGTTGTGATGAAGTAGTTTAGGGTCCTGGCCCCTAATCAGGGTGTTCCTTAATTCGAAAAGTCACTTCTAAGTATGAGCACATGTAGGTAGAGTTGTAACCCTCTAAGTACCCGGGTGTTCTGGTGCCTAAACAGCATGTGCATCCTGAAGAAAAGAGGACCTACACTCTACACTGATCTTTAGCACGAGAAAGTCGGATCTATTAGAGATGCCCTACCCGAAAAAAAAATAAAAATAAAAATTTATAGTTGAAGCCTCTCGAACTTGTCCACCATTTTCTCAATAGAGGGTTGGGTGTCTTAAAACTTAGGGCCTCAAGGATCCTCTAGAGTCCATTGAGGGAATGCTTGTCTTGCTAAGACTTTAGAACATGGTATGTGGAGTGAAAATATTCATCTAGAGTTGTGATGAAACATGACACAAGATTAATCTAAGTCCCGGTGTGGAAATGGGAGAATGCACATTTTGATGGTGAACTTATGATAGAGTAGAATCATTATTATGATTGCCGGAGGTTGAACACTTATCATTTTTTTTACTTGTACTTTCATTGTCTTGTTTGCTTGAGGACAAGCAAATACTTAAGTGTGGGGATATTTGATAAGTGTTTAAATGAGCATGTTTACTTATCAATTATGCACATGTTCTCATATCAAATGCATTGATTTATAGCCTGTAGGTACTTAAAATGCTTCATATTATGTAAACAGGGCATTGGAGAGCCTCAAGAATAAAAAGGAAGAAATTCTACATTATTTGAGGCTTAAAAGGGGAGAAAATAGAGAAAACCTAGCAGTCCCAAAGAGCAGCAAAGATCAGAAACTTATTACAAGAATTATAGGACACTAAATCGAATCTCCACTGTTCATATTAAAGATAAACAAGTTAGGAACGCTCGGTTAAAATTTCAGGTCAATCCGACAAGAATTGGTCATCCGATCGAGCGCTTGATGAAGACTGCGCGATGCAGAAAACCTAAACGGGATGATGAACCGCCGTTCAACCGCTGCGGTTCGAGCAACACAGGAGCCGAACCGGTGATGAACCGCCAGCTGACTCTGCCCGCTCAGAAAGCAATCAGGTTCACGGGCCCGCATGTACCTATTTCTGGGCCCGACCTGCATCCGATTTTTTACATGATTTAGCCCCACGCAAACCCTAATGTTGAAAACCCCTATAAATACCAATGTTTGAGGGTTAATGAGGTATCTCTTGGCCTTTGGCCACCTTCTTGGCCGACTTGGAGATCTAGGGTTTGGTCTTGAGCAACATTGAAGATCCTTGGGAGACCTCGACAGCTAGGGCTTGAAGGAGGAACATCTTGGAAGACATCAATCATAATGGAAGAGGGGAGATCTATTGAGATTCACCATCTGAGCATTGTGGAGACTAGAGGGAGTTTTTATTGTTTATTTTCATGTTCCATTTTGTCATTGCTTGGATTTATGTTCCTCTTCCATGAGGAACTGACTTGTTAAGTACTTGGGTGTGATGAACCTTTAGATTATGCATTAATGTCATGTTGATTTCTGTATTTGATTGATTGGATGTATGTTTGATTGTCTTTTGGATGTTTTGTATTGATTGTAATCTCTCTACGCTATGTAATTGCTCGGAGAGATTACTTGGAGTATACAAGGGCTAGAGCTAGCCTCCCTTGTATTAGGAACATGCTCCATGAGAGAGGATTGTGAGTACAGAGGAATCGGGTACTAGAAGGGCTTAACGACTCTTTCATACCTAATTCACCCCCATGATCCTTCCAATATACATAAATTCCCTTGAGCTTCATATCAAGTCCTAGGAGACTAGTTATCCAACCACCTTTGAAGAGGGGTTGGATATAATTTAGGAATTATTCCCTTGAGCTTCATATCAAGTCCTAGAAGACTAGTTATCCAATCACCTTGGAAGAGTGATTGGATATAATTTAGGAATCCTTGGCACAAACATCACTAATCATCAACATAGGGATTTTCATGTATCTTTAGAATATAATCTATGGGGGATTCACTGCCTCGAGGTACCCTCTTTCTATGATTGGTCCACCCCAAGATTTAATCCCGCCATTAGCGATACCCTATTATTAGGTTTTCTTATCTTTATTGTCAGGAATTAGATTCAAACCACCAACTATCTTTGTTTAGACTAGATAATAGATAGATAGTTTGTACTAGTGTATCTTGGTCCTTGTGGGTTCGACATCCGACTTTCATAGTCCACTTTATTACTTGATCACGACCCGTATACTTGCGAATACATCCCATCAGGAGTGTTTTGAGGGGGAAGTCGAGTAAACTTTTGGAGAAGTTAACCTAGGTGAAGACCTCGACAAGGAGACTTGGATACAATTGACACCATCCATCGAGGAGCCCCAAGAGTTTGAACCGAAGAAGCTACCAGAGCACCTTGAGTAAACATTCATGGAGTGAGATATGGAGAAGTTCCTTGAGCATGCACCACCATCTGGTAAGGACAATGGAGACACTCATCATCCTCCTTCTTCTTTTTTCTCAGCAGGTACTGCCTCAAGAGCTGAATGAACAAATCCAGTGTTCCAAGAAAAGGGAGAAAGTATGGAACTTTGCTCTATGAACCCTAACAAGAAGGGAGAGTGTTCGATCAAACCAGTATAGATGCCACTATGACATATAAACCCTTGGAACAAAATATTATTGTTCAAGAAATCGACAGATGGAACAGTAAATTAGTTGCAACACAAAGAGCAAGAAAAAGATATCACTCAGTGTTTCTAAAATTGTTGCTAGGGACAATGCGGATTCAAGTTATACGATCTTCCATGTTCATTGAAAGGGTGTCCTTGGATGATGCTGAGTTATATGCCAAGCCTATCAAGACTTCAAAGAAGTGGTGAATTGAATACAAAGGAGACGGTCTTGAGAAGGATGAAGCGACTCTGATTATCAAGGAACTAGAATAGTATGAAGGGGTAAAGCTAGAGACCTAAAATCTACCGCTTCTTTGGAGGCAACCTAAGCTTAGTTTGTTTTTAGTCTATTTAGGTTTGTTTAGGATTCTAGTTAAGTATACATTAGTGGTGATTCTAATTCATTTGATGATAATCGACAATTATGTGCATTTCAAAAAGTTTTAGCGACTAATATTTTGTACGTGGAGACATAACACGAAGGAAAAGTGACAGGAACGAGGCTAGGACTAACAGAGGAAGTCAAGATCCACTTTAAGTCATAATTGGACCAGTCACACGGGAAATCTATTGTTCCTTTGCCTCTTCTTCACATTTCTAATGTTTCAAGTAATCCCTTGTCCTTTATTAGCAATCCTTTTGTTTTAAGTAATCCCTTGTCCTTTATTCGCAATCCTTTTGTTTCAAGTGATCACTTGTTTTCTATTTGCAATCCTTTTTTTTTCAACTGATCCTTTGTCATTTCTTTATACCATCTTGATAAGCTCTAGTGTGAACCGTTGCTGGAAATTCTGATTTGAGTGTGATTAGTTTGATAAGAACTGAAAGAGAATTTCTGAGCGATTTATTATTTGAGTGTCACACAAGAGAGAGAGTGTTGTGAGGTCTTCTTCTCAGGAAACTCATAATAGCGAAAAAGGTGCTACAGACGGTATTGATCCAAAGTTACTTATGGAGGCTATGATGGGGGAGATGCGGCGCTTGATAAGGCAAGAATTGGGGGAGGTTCATAAACAACTGCATAAAATTGAAAATTCAAGACAAGAGCCACCACAACATCATAATCAAAGGAGAGAAAGACACAAGTCCAAAGTAAACACAAATCTATCCATGAATGAGATAGTACCCGTTCCCTAAGTGCTAGTTTATGAGGCACCTTCCATCGAGCAAATCATGTTTAATTCCATGGACTCGGATGATGGATGGGATGTGGAAAATATGAAGGCCCAACAAGATATCAAGACGAACTTGGAACAAACATTAGATGTAAAAGAAAAGGAGTATTTTGAGGGGGAGTTGAGGAAGCCTATGGAGAAGCCAAACTAGGTGAAGATCTCAACAAGGAGACAAGGATACAATTGAGGCCATCTATCGAGGAACCCTCAAAGTTTGAACTTAAGAAGCTACCAGAACATCTTGAGTACACTTTTATGGAGCAAGATTTGGAGGACCTCCTTGAGCATGCACCACCATCTAGAAAGGCCATTGAAGACATCTTTCCTTCTCCCCCTTTTTCTCAATGGATACTGCAACAAGAGCTGAATGAACAAATCTAGTCTGTTTTCCAAGAAAAGGGAGAAAATATGGAACCTTGCTCTATGAATCCTATTATAGAGGATGAGTGTTTGATCAAACCCAATATCTATAAACTCTTGGACCAAAACTTGATTATCAAAGAAATAGACAGATGGCACAGTAATTTAGTTGTAACACAAAGAGCCAAACGAAGATATCATTTAATGTTGTTGAAAAAATTATAAATTCAAACGATACGATCTTCCATATTTACATAAAGGGTGGCCCTATGAGATGCTGAGTTATATGCCACACCTTTCAAGAATGCAAAGAAACAACGAAGAACATACAAAGGGGAAGGTCTTGAGAAGGATGCAGCTGCTCTGATCATCAAAGAGCCAGAATAACATAAAGGTAAGTCAAGATAATGACGTAAAACAAGCGCTTCTTGGGAGGCAACCCAAGTTTGGTTAGTTTTCTAGTTCATATTTTTAACTTAGCTTAGGATTTTAGTTAGGAATACAATAGAGGTGAATTACACTTTTTGATGATGTTATCAAAAATTTTGTGGTTCCTAAGTGTTTAACGACTAAATTTTTATCGCTGAAGCCACTAACACACAGGTCCATGGGGAATTAATAGGAAGATGGACCAATACAACAATATAGAGATGTGTACGACCCTAGTTAAATTCGGCACGACCTTAGTTCAATTCTGCATGGCTGTGCCAAAGAGCATGCACCTCTCGGGCACGACCTTAGTTCAATTCGGCACTACCATGCCAAAGAGCATGCAGCTCTCGAGCAAGGCTGTTGACCGTCAGCTAGAGCTAGAGTACAAGCACTCAAGCCTCCGCACACAAATATACATGGTCGCAAGTAATAAATTCTGGTGAGTACTAGGTCGAATCCACAGGGAAGGCTTATTAGGTTTAGATGAACACTAACCTACTAAGTTGCTTGGTAAAGTCAGTCGATCAATAAGTGGAAGGGGTTACTAAATTAAACTACTCCTAGGAAGTAGTAAGAGATAATGATGGGTACAAGGGAATTTTCTCTATGATATGCTTCTAGGCTTGTATGCCTTTAATGACTTGTGAAGATTTTCGCCTATGCTTGCAATGATGTGTAATTATGGATATGGGTAAATCGATGGTAAATCCGGTACTTATGTGCACTCTGGTGCAACCTACAAGCCCTTATGTCTAAGGAGCATTCTTCTAAACCTACCCATATGTCTATGGAGAAGGAGAAGCATTATAGGACCTAGATTTAACTATCATCACCTTGGGGGTACCAATGCTTATTTCTAAGCAAATGGCACACGGCTGTCACTCTATTCTATCCTATGATTCTAGGTCGATTCTCAAATAAACATGTCTATACAATGAGAATTAAGATCAATCGTCACTCGTAAGCACACGATTACAAGTAACACTAAATCATAGGCATATCCATAACAACACCATCATTTACAAACTTAGGATAATTAAAATATCAAATAAAGGAGTTCATACAACCCTAGCATAGATGTTTAAGCTACCATTACAAATGAAAGATCCATAATGATGCAAATAGGAAAGTAAACATCCATGATTCAGTACAAAGAAGAGATCAATCAAATGTAAAATAATAAGAAATAGGTTCCCCTTTGTTTTGAGATTCTCCCCGCTAGATTTGGTCTTGAAACCCTCCGGATCACCTCTTTGGAGCCTTAACGTTCGCCACCAAATGAGTGGTAGTGAAAACCTAGAAATCATGTTGTTTTTATACTCCTAGGAAGTTACATCACAATGTCCAAAAAGATACGTTGCGATGTTGATGAAATATGGGGTCCTAAAAGTGTGCCTGATGTTAACATCCGGATGTCCAAAAGTGACATCGCGATGTTAATTTATTTTATGTGGAACATGCCAAGCCTTTAATTAATATCTTGATGTGCTTTCTACATCTCGATGTCTTACTCAACTCAACGATGGGATGACCATTTCAACTCGGATTGAGCTTAAATTTTAACTAGGCGTTCCTGACTTGTTGATCTTCAATCTGAATGGTGAAGATTTGATTTGGAATCCTATAACTCTTCCAGTAAATTCCTGATCTGAGCTGCTCTTTCAGGCTACTCACAACTCTCTCTCTATTTACTCCTTATGCTCCTTTGTCATAGAACACCAATATATTTTCTCCAAGATCATCCATATCTTGCTCCAATGAACTCATCATATGTCAATATTAAAATCACTTGCATTAGTGCATAAATTAGTCCATTTAGTATAGGAATGAACTAAAACAAGTGTGCATGCTTGTTGAGGTAGAGTTTATATAAAATAACCCAAATTGGCTCTTGAATACATCATTAGATGGCCAAATTTGGTCTCAACCTAGCATAATATGTCATCTAAATAGCTTTCTTTTGAGTGCTATCACACCCCTAAACTCGAACTATTGCTTGTCCTCAAGCAATGGAACATAAAGACATACAAGTCAATAGCTCAAGCATTTATATATTTTCGGGTTAAATCTCCTTTGACAATTAAAATAGATGCAACAAGATACAATTAGTAAGGGGTTGAAGATTTCAAACAAAGTACAAATCATAATTAGATATTCTACATTGTGCATTAGAAGTCTAGATGTGTAATGCCATTAGTCAAATTGTATGTCACATAGATCGATACATACAAGGGAGAATAGAACTAGAAGCACAAATCGACAAAGTCCAGTCTTTTGATACTCTCTACTAGTACGGGACCCTACTCCCAGGGCAGGCTATTGCTCACATCTTATGGGTGCTGCTTTTAGTCTTTTGATGCATCGTTTATTGCATTGTTTTGTTCTTATACTTTTTTTTTAATGTTTTGCAGTAGGGCATCCTTAAAGGATCCGACTTTCTTCTAAGTAAAAGAAAATAATCACCTTGATGTAAGCTCACATGTACCCCCAGTTTCTATGCACTTCCATATGTGTCAAGTCCTACTCGACTACAAAGGGGTTTATACCCTACCTCTATTCTCCAATGCATATATAAGGTAGGAGATTAACCACTTAATTTCTATGCATGGGGTGTGTAATACATACCTATGAATGAAAATTTTTCAATAAACGTTGAAAAATGACAGAAACTAGCAAGATATATATCGCAAGACACAAGTTTCAGCATATGAAACTTCACCGCCGCAACTAAGATAAGTCATCATCCCCGATGATACATGAAGTGTAAAAATAGAATGAGAAA
Source organism: Dioscorea zingiberensis (assembly GCA_026586065.1). NCBI lineage: Eukaryota > Viridiplantae > Streptophyta > Magnoliopsida > Dioscoreales > Dioscoreaceae > Dioscorea > Dioscorea zingiberensis. The sequence continues at coordinate 38,921,630 of CM048821.1, read as the reverse complement.
GAGGAACACGAAATTAAGCACAAGTCAGAAGAACACTCCCCTAATGATCAATGTCCTTGTCGTCCCCCGAGGCGGAGCAAGCACATGGAAGGTAGCTTGTATTAGGCTTTCACTATTGATAGCATAGGGGGTTTTGGTGACTACCTTTGAGAGGCTTCCCCCGAACGCAAGCTTTTCGGTACAAAACAAGTGGCAATTATTCCAAACTAGAGAAAAACAAAGAACTAGAAACTAGAAAATAAAACAAACTACTAAAAGCAGGAAATACTAATTCTTTTTAAGCTTGGGTTGCCTTTCAAGAAGCACTAGATTTAAGGTCTCTAGCTTGACCCCACATGTGTTATTCTGGCTCTTTGATGAAAAGAGCCGCTGCATCTATCTCAAGACCTTCCCCTTTGTATTCCCTTCGCCGCTTCCTTAAAGTCTTTATAGGGTCGGCAGATGGCTCAATACCTTGCGAGGAAAATTGTATAATAGAGATGGAAGATTTGCAGCTTGTTACTTTCTTCACCCCCAAGAATTGTTTTAACAAGACTATAATATATTTTCGTTCGACATTTCTTGTTGTAACTAAATTGCTTTACCATCTATCGACTTCCTTAAGAATAAAATGTCTCTGCAAGGGTTTGTAGAGCACAATTATATACAAACCCGGCTTATTAGAGCATTCTTCTTCAAGAGAGTAGCAAGGTTTGTCATCTTCCATACTTGATAGCCTTGGTTGTTGCAGGTTTCTTTGAGCTCTAGGTGCACAAGACTATCGTCATATTTCCGTGCCCTTGCCATCACTTGACATGCTATATTTTATATTCTTTTATCATAGTCTTGGAGGTCGGCATCAAGCCCTTGTTGCAACAACCTTTGAGAAAAAGGTGGAGGGCAACAAATTTCATCATGTTCTCCTTCAATAATCTCCTCCATTTGCTTTTGGTCATCAAAGTCATGAGCTAATGCTTCATTGTATTCCATATATTACATCATTAGCTCTTCTATTGGAGATTCTTCCTCCTCTTTTTCTTCCATCTCCTTAAATCTTTGATTTGGATTTTGACATTGGAGCTTATCATTTACTTTTCCTGTTAGAGATCGTTGGCCACTTGATGTATTTCTAACTTCTTGACGCATGGCTCTAAATTTTGGTGTCCATGTACTAAATTTCTCACCTAAGGATTATTCATTGACAGCTTGCTCCTCTATTACCCTTGAAACTCCTTGAACATCAAATTCATTAGATGGCATTGTAGGGGTGTTGATCCTTGAGAGTACCGGTTGAAAGCACGGTGGAATATCATCTTCCAAATATGATGTTGTACTCTCTAACCAAGATATGTAATATTTGCTTTGCATATTTATTGCACAATTTGTCCCCAAAAGATATGAGTGACATTAACAGCTCAGAGCAGAATAAGTTGAGTACCACTGAAAGGAAAACAAAAAGTAATCAAGAAAAGACAAAAAAGATAAGATGAATATAATATAAAAGAAATGTAAATGAAAAATAAATGACTGAGCAACACTGGCTCCTATTTATGTAATGTCACCTATGGCCTATGGCTTCCCCGACAATGGCGCCAACAACTTATTGACCGTAGGCTAGAGTGTAAGCACTCAAGCCTCCGCACGCAAGTGTAAGTGATCGCAAGTAATAAATTCTTGTGATTACTAGGTCAAATCTATAGGGAAGACTTACTAGGTTTAGATGAACACTAACCTACTAAGTTGCTTGGTAAAGTCAGTAGATCAATAAGTTGAAGAGGTTACTAAACTAAACTACTCCTAGGAAGTGGTAAAAGATAACGAAGGATGTAGGGGAATTCTCTCTATGATATGCTTCTAGGCTTGTATAGCTCTAATGACTTGTGAAGATTTTCACCTATGCTTGCAATGATATATAGTCATGGATATGGGTAAATCGATGGTGAATCCGGCACTTATGTGCACTTTGGGTGCAACCTACAAGCCCTTTTGTTTAAGGAGCATGCTTCTAAACCTACCCATATGTCTAGGAGAAGGAGAAGCATTATAGGACCTAGATTCAACTATCATCACCATGGGGGTACCAATGCTTATTTCGAAGCTAATGGCACCACGATTGTCACTCCATTCAATCCTATGATTCTAGGTCGATTCTCACATACACATGTCTATGCAACGAGAATTAGGATCAAACGCCACCCGTCAGCATATGATTACAAGTAATACTAAATCATAGGCATATATCCATAACAACACCACTAATTACAAACTTAGGATAATTGAAATATCAAATCAAGGAGTTCATACAACCCTAGCATAGATGTTTAATCTACCATTACAAATGAAAGATCCATAATGATGCAAATACAAAAGTAAACATCAATGATTTGGTACAAAGAAAAGATAAATCAAATGTAAAATAATAAGAAATAGGTTCCCCCTATGGTTTGAGCTTCTCCCCTCTAGATTAGGTCTTCAAACCCTCCGGATTGTCTGTTTGTAGTCTTAGCCATTGCTCTTATATGAGAGATAGTAAAAAACCTAGAAATCACTTTGTTTTTATACCCCCAAGAAGTTATATTGCGATGTGCTTTTCTGTGGAGCTTGCCCAGCCTTTAACTAACATCTAGATGTGCTTTTCTGCATCGCAATGTCTTCATCATCTCAACGTTTGGATGACCATTTCAACTCGGATTGAGCTAAAATTTTAATAGAGTGTTCCTCACTTGTTGATCTTTGATCTGAATGGTGAAGATTAGATTTGGAGTCTTGTAATGCTTCCAATAAATTCCTGACCTCAGCTTCTCACAACCCTCTCTTCTTTTACTTCTCATGGTCCTTTGTCATAAAACACCAATCCATTTTCTTCAAAATCCTCCGTATCTCATTCCAATGGGCTTGTCATTTATTATTATTAAAAACACTTGCATTAGTGCATAAATTAATCAATTTAGTATAGGAATTCACTGAAACAAGTGTGCATGCTTATTAAGGTAGAGTTTATACACAATAACCCAAATTGGCTCTTGAATACATTATTATATAACAATATTTGGTCTTAACCTAGTATAATATGTCATCTAAATAGTTCTCTTTTGAGAGCTATCAACGGCCTTATTTCAATTCGCACGGCCGTACAAAGAGCGCAAGTAACTCTCGTGATTTTTCCTCTCACAAAGGATACTACTACACACGATTGCACATCTGATTAGCATGGCCATGCATTGGGGGATGGCAAAATAAAGACTTGGCTGGCCCTTATAGCACCATACCGCTGAAGAAACCATCCAAGAAGCAGCCAAGGAGGAAGAAGAAGAAAGAAGAAGAGAGCTCCCAGCCCCAGCCACTTCAATCTACCGCCACCCTGCAAAATATGACCTAATGCTGTCGAAGGTGTCCACTCTCCACTCCCCGCAATCAGGTACATACATCCGATCCTTAGACACTCCATTATAGGGTGGGGATGGAACATGGGAGTCATAAGCATCATGGACTTCCTCTACCTCCAGAGCATAATGGACAACTTCCAACTACACCTGGGATGTGTCGTGGTCCAACCACTCATACATTAGGCGAACCACACCAAGATTTCGGTACTGATTTTTACTTCTCCGCTCGTTCGAAGAAGCCCTTTCTAGTGTAGGTCCCTTCTTCTACCAAGACATAAAAAAGCGAAGCAAGATAGAAGATGTGAAGATGGAATAATTACCGAGGACGAGGACTAGGTCGAGGTTCTCCAAGGCTTTTCCACCATTCCCGTCGATTCATATTTAACATCCAAGAGACTCCGTTAGTTTGGATTGTACTTTGCTATTAGTAGAGCCTGCTCCAATCTTGCTTTTCTGATTGATCATTGGCCAATTTTATGTTTAACTATGCTTCTTGTTCTCAACTGACAGGTTAACTAATGGAGCTTAATGACAGCCCCACTCTTTGTTTGTTGGATTGAAAGCTAAAGGGAAATAGAAGGCTGAGGAGTTTGGGAAGAGTGCCAAGGAGGCTCCGAAGAAAACAGAGGAGGTTTCAGAAAAGACTTCAAAGAAGGTTGAGGAGACTTTGAAGAGTATTGAGGGATCTTCCCCAAAAAGGAAAGAGGAACCTTCTCGGGAGAGCTGCAAGGAATACCCTAATGAGGTGGGCAAGGCACCCTGTCAGAAGAGGACGAAGAAGATGCTGAGAGGACCATATGGTAAGTTGAAGAAGAAATCTGCTGCAGAGCCGAGTCGTCTTTCTCAGGAAGCTAAAGAGACTTCTTCGGTTCAAGGGTTGGCCCCTCTTCTCTAAGAAGGGGGTTTTCCTTCTACCAGGTCACCATCATAGAAGGATGATCTTACTTTGATCAAGCCGCCGGGCAATTGGCTAGTATTGCCGCCACATCCGACTTGCCATCATTAGAGAGAGAGATCCTTCATGGCAAACAACCGGGCAATTAGCGCGTGCCTAACCGATTAACCTGTCTCAAATCTTTCTGCTGCCCCCTCTTTAGTTGCTCCTTTTGTGCCCAAACCCGAGTCGACCAGGACTGAGGTTCTTCTTACAAAGCCGGTTGTTGGTGTAGTTCCGTTGACCGAGGCTGAAGTGGTAGTATTTCTGGTATTGTCAATGTTCGAGAAGGCGCCGTAGCTAAGGGATTCAAGGGATGTTGGAGTTGAGGTCCTAGGCGGGGGTGCAGATCGGGTCGTAATTCCCTCTTGTGAGGTGGAGTAGGCCCACGCTAAGTTCCTTGCCAAGCTGAATTGCTACTAGGTCTTTGGAGGTGATTTGAATTAAGGCGATTAATTCCAAGCTCTGTAGGTTCAGAAAAGAAGATGTTGCTACTCATTTGAATCTTGTGGGCAACTCGGTAAGAACCTTCATAATTAACCCTTATGATTTGTTCTTCTCTTGTCTTGGTGTTGGCCATTGTCCTTGGGAAGGTCAATTTCCTAATGGACCATGCCACGCGACTGCTCCGCAAGGATTCAATTCTGCTTAATCCTTGCGCTGATCTCTTTGACAGGTCTAAGGCGGAAAATAACCAACTGAAGGCGGACCTCTCTAGGCTACAATCCAAGTTGAAGGAAGCAGTAAAGAGTAGGGCCAACATCATCGGCCATTAGGAGAAGTCCAAGCAGGGGTTGCAGCTTTCCTCGGGCTAGTGTCAAAACTTTTGAAGGAAAAAGGCTAGCTAGAAAAAAGAATCGGTGCCCTTTTTAAGCAAATTCAAGGGCTTGAAAACAAAAAGTTTGAGGCCCAAGTGGCTCAGTCAGGGAGTGAAAAATGATACCAAGCGACCGAGAACAACTGCAAGACTCTCAAGATGCATATCGTCTCCCTGACCACCAAAGTCGATGAAGTTGAATCTTAAGTGAAGGCATTGGAGCGGGAGAGGAAGCTATTGGTTGTGGAGCTTGGGGTTAAGGAAGGCCTTGTAAATTGTGCCTTAGTTGATTCCCAGAAGGCCAAGAAAGGGAGGGAGAAGGTTTTGGCTGACCTAGGTTCATGTCAGGCTTCCCTCGAGCAATCTCAGGAGCGAGTGAGGAACTCATAGAACATAGAAGTGCTGCTAGAGAAGTCCAAGAAGTCTAACATAAACTTCAATGAGGGTTGTTTCAAAGGATTCCGAATTTTCTAGTTTCTAGCTTAGCGTGACTCCTCTTTAGACCTTGCTCATATTAACATCGAAGAGGAGGTGGAACTCTTACATACTACGAATGGGGGATAGGGGGCCACTTATAGTAGTAACTTGTCTTCGTCTTCTCCCTTACATGAAACTACCTCTGCAGGTTCTGAGGATGTAGTTTCAGTTTCTTGACATAGTATCAGTAGAGTGGCCTCTGCCACGGGTTCTGAGGAAGGGGCCCCCTGAAGTGGGCGTAGGAGACGTGATCATCTTGGATGAGGTTGCTGGAGGTGAAGATTTCCTTCCTTCTTCCTATCCTTATATCCTTGTCCCTTTGAGTCCAGGTAGGGTTACTTTGCGTGACTACAAATGACGTTCTGTCGACGTTGTTGCCTCGGCTTTTATAAAGTTAGATTCTACCATCGCCTTCAAGGAAATGATTCTCACAGTTTTTGTCGAAGAGTCTACTCTGGTGATCGTAGAGGAGTCAGTCCCCGATGAGGTCTTTGACGAGGGATCAATTCAGGCTGCTGGGGAGCCTTCTGCTCTATTTCTTGTTAATGAAGATGTGTCCGTTCTGCTCGAAAAGAGTCATAGTGGAGTAGCTTGACTGTCATAACTTATAATCTAAGTTTTGATATTTTTGTCTTTCACTCAATGTACACTTGTATAAGCTCTTTATATGTGTAATATCTTAAATCCCTGGCTTTTAACAAATATGCGCTTTTGATGCATATGTCTTTGGATTTATAAGGTCGAATGCCTAAGTGGGATATTGAGCTCATGGTTGTGTGCATGGGTCATCAAACCTGCTGGGGGAATGTTGTGTCCTTTGGTCGGTTGCTTGGTTGAGCATGTGAGCGAATTATTCAACCTGGATGTAAGAGGGCGTGCCCTTAGAAGGGATGCTCGGCTGTGTTTGTAGGCGATTAGTTGAGCCTGGGAACTATAGGCCTCTCGGTCGTGCTTATAAGCGAGTAATTAAGCCTGGATACTACAAGCCACACCCTTATGAGAAACGCTCGGCTATGCTTGTAGGAGAATAATTGAGCCTCGAAGATAGAGGTCGCACTCTGAGGAAGGATGCTCCACTGTACTTATAGGTGTGTAGTTGATTTATGTGCAAAATCCGTAAGTATACGGGTTGTATCAAGTAATAAAGTGGACTAAGTGATAGCTCATAGAAAAGAGCTATTTTGGTCAGTGTTTGTTAAGGTATTTAGAGTCGAAAAGTGCATTATTGAATGTATACTTGTTGTTTTGGCTCTAAAATATACCACTTGTCCATATATGCTATCTTGTATGCTTTCATAGTGATTTACACCTGGTTATAATCGATAAATACTAAAATAAGTGAAGTATTTGTGCAACAGGTTAATTGAAGCATCAAAGAAGATAACATCACAATGCAGCATTTGGACATTGCGATGTTCCAACAGGGACAGGGCACCAAATCAACTTAAAAAGACAGATCGCGATGTTCTCTTGAACATCGCGATGTGAGGATTTTTATAAAGCAGCAATGGAAATAACATCGTGATGTTAATCGCAAGCTGGGAACCTATTTACAAGCAGAAAGACAGATCTCGATGTCCGTCTCGACATTGCGATGACACTATTTTGGTGATTCTCAGAGGACTTGGAACATCACGATGTCATTTTCCAACATTGCAATATCAACTGTGCTGGATATAAAAATGGACAAATCTGCTAGGGTTTGTTATCTTTTGCTCGGTGGCGGCTGCACGCGGGAGCACTGATCTGTAGGGCTTTTTCCAACACCTTGGAGCGTGAGAATGCACATTTATGAGGGGGAAAATTTAGATTCTTATCTTTAATTCTTATACCTATTTTGTAGTTCAATTAAGAATGTTTGTATGGATGCTTTCATTGCTATTGATGTTTCTTTTGCAATGGTAGCTTAAACACTCTATCTAGGGTTGTATGAATGCTATGACTTGAAATCTTTATCATCCTTGGTATGCTTTGTTATTATGAATGTGGATGTGCCTATGAATCTCTCTTTTTAATCCTTGTTGGTCGAAAGACGACAAGTACCCTTAACTTCAAAAAATATAGGCTTGATTTACATGTTTGTTAGACTGTAAACATTTTGAATGTGATTATTTGGACACCAATGTGATTTGTTTTATTTGGTTTTCAAATGTTTTTGAACAATCAGACTATGATTTGATACCCATCCAATGGGTGCAACATTGGAAATTTGATACCCGGCCAATGCGGGTAACGTTGGTAATCCGACACCCTCCCAGTGGGGGTAATCATTGGGATTTCGATACCCAATCAACGAGGGTTATACATTGACACATTAGATACCTAGCCACAAGGGATAATGTGGACTTAGTCTGATTGAAGTTTTGAAAATGGTGTCCAGTTTTGAAACTTTTAATTATTGAATGATTTTATAACATGTGATCTCAAACTTATAATTTGAAAAATATACTTTATTATGAGCATGTTTGAGATTGATTTCGAAGTGTTTTGACATTGATTTACCTATTGTGAGCATGATATGAATTTTATTGCATTGATGTATTTAAAAACCTGTTTGATCTAGCTAGACAGGTTGTTGGTTCTTATTGGGCTAGTTAGCTCACCCCCCTTTACTATTTTTCAGGTTCAGATCAAGAGGCTTAGATTTCAAGGAACGTAATAATCTGGGTGGTGTATTGAGTCTCTTGATGTTAGTTATTTAGTGTTTTGATTTGGATTGTAAGAACAATATTTTAGTTTTTATTATTGAGATGTTGGAGGAACTTTGTTATTGTCTGGATTTAAGAATAGCTCTATGGTATATTAAGGAATAAATAAGACTGTTATTATTATTATTTGAGGATTTTGTATTATGTGAATTATGATTACAACTAGTTTATAGATTGTTTCCGTGCCTTGCATACCTATGGGGGAAACCCTGTAAGTATGCGGCGTTGTCTCGTACTCGAGCCCAAGTAGGGCCTGGGGCGTGACAATTTAGTGGTGTCAGAGAGCTATTGGTTGGTGTTTGTATGGACAAACATCTTTTGATATCAAAATAGGATTAATGATCTTAAAAATGTGATTGATATACTTAGTGCCATAGGATGAGAGTATGAAAAAGTCTAAGAGATCTAGACCCTGGGTCAAGGATTTAGCCAAATAATAGACTTTACAAAATAATTGGAAAGATCCAAGAAGCAAATATTAAAGGTAATCACCTATATAAAGAGGATTAAATACTATCAGAGTAGCACAGTGGAAACATGATGGAGCCATCACCCTTGTGTAATGACGATGTATGATATGGATAGATGATTATGATAATTTAATAGTACCTCCATCAGCTTGAAGCAAATTTCGAGGACGAAGTTTATATAAGGGGGGAATGAGGTAAAACCCAACCCTTGTGCTATCTCTATTAGGGACCCTTTAAAACTTTCAAAGAAAGGAGTGATTCTTTCATAAATTACATTTTTTTTAAGTAAATCTTCCTTTCAGATAAACCCAGATTTTCTGATTGAAATAATCTCAAATTCTCTTTTGAGACAGCTTAGGAAAGTTCTATCTATGAGATAAACCTTGTTTCAATTAAATTCGAATTCTCTTTTGTGATAAACATAGCTTACAAAAGTTTCATCGATGAGATAAACTTTGGTTGAATTAAATTCATTTTCTCTTTTTGAGATAAACCAAAATTGTCACTTTGGGATAAATCCAAATCGTCCTCCTTGGAGATTCTCTCCCCTATATAGAGTGGGGGCTTCTATGCCTAATGAAATCACGGTCTCATGTAGGAATAATGGGGCTAAATTGTAAATTTTTAAATATTGTGCATCTTTCCAAGAGTATTGATTATTTATGACAACTCATAATTTAATTAAATTATCATTATAATGGTCTTGAACTCTATATGGTCTTCCAGAGTAACCTTACGTCTAATATGAATACCCTTATGACTGTTGAAGTTTGACTCATCTATATGACTAGGCTTTCCTAATTCTACAATCATACTACTTGACTTTGATTCGTTAATATGAGTAGCTTCCTCATCCTGGCATCATATGATGACTTCTCCCAATTTTTTTTTAAAAAGAAAAGTGCAACCACAAAAAGACTATTAATCGAATTTGATATTTTTGTTTCTTCACAAGATTTTTGCATTTCGTTCCCAAATTGTTGTTCTTAGAATGAAATTAGATAGTGAAATCAAATGAACGGTTTCTTTGTACCACAATCACAAGATTATTTGAATCTCTTGTTATAGCTGATTTGCTCATTTTATCATCTCTTCTAACTTTTCTTACTCTTTAATGATCGAAGACTCAATGTGATTTTAGATAATATTTAGACTCCTCTTTTGAGTTTAAATGCTCTTACATGTATTTGATCTCATATCATTGGTCATAAGATGGATATCAATAGTGAAATCGTTTGATTAGTTGATTCTCATGAGTAAATATTTGTTATAGTATTTGAGATAGTTACTTGTTAGACGTAAGAAATTATTCTTTTAACTAGGTTATGAAGATTTAGATTTCATCTATAACTATCTCTATAAAATAAACGACTATGTTGAGATATGCAACTAAATCTTTTGATGTGCTATTGATTGTGAGGAAAGTAGTTTACTTTATTATTATAAAACATAGTTAGGTAAAATTCGATTCATATCGGAAATTCGAGGATTCTATCACAATTTTAGCTTTGATCTTATATCGTGAGAGCTGATATTTCTTTGAAGAAAAATTTATCTGTAAATTGGACCCATGATAGATTGAATTTAAATTTAGATATTTTGATAAGGTATTGCAATTGAATTTGAGATCTTTAAAACTTATAATCATTGTTAATTGATTTCTCAATAAATACGCTACGAATGAAAATGGATTGTGAAATCTAACATGATTTTCTTGACAAAAAAAAGTTGATATTTTGAAGATGTAAACCATACTATGCACCAGTTACTTGTTCAATTGATGATTTTTGACCTATGAGAAGAGTTTGGAATTGTTGCAATAGTCAGAAAATTCTCTATGAATTTCTTAGATTGTTGTATTTTGGACTAAATATTTGCTTCCCTGAATATGTGTATCGAATGAAGATTTTGAAATTTAATGGAAATTGAAGCACACATTCATGTTAAATGTTAAGTGATGATTTAATATCGTATGATGGAGGACCACTTGAGGACCTTGGATTATGGAAATTTTTGAGCTTTGAAAAAGTATGTTAGAATGTTTTGAAATACAAATTCCACTAGACATAGTATGAATATAAAAGTTTTGTGATATGTCATTGGTTTGACTCAAGAAATCGACTAGTTAATATAATTGAGCATATGTTGGGGATGATTTTGATCATGATGTGAGACGTATATTGGGGTTATGGTGTAATCAAGTTATTTGGTAGTATGACTTTTCTTCATACTATGTTAATTTCCCTTCAATAGATGTAAGAAATGGGTATTAGTACATTAAGTGATTTTAGCGGTTCTTATTGATTCTCAATCATAGCAGGTATTGTGTATTATGAAATCGAACCTTTACAAGTATGGTTTTGCTCTGGTGGATAATATAGATGTAAGGATCATTGAGGATAATGTTGATTTGTGAGCATAAAGATTTGTGTCTGAAGTTATTAGTACAATGATTCCATGAAATCAATGATATGAGTGATAGATAAATGCTTGTTGCAAGATAACTTGGGTCCAAATTATTAAAGTAATGGAATATAATCCATTATATAAGAGAGATTGGGTGAATCATACACCAACCAATGCGATAGATAATGAAAGTTGAAAATAACCATCATAGTGAAAGGATATATGTTTTATAATGCAAGTAGTCCATGCAAGTTTGGGAACCAAACTTATTTAAAGGAGGGAAAATGTAAGCCCCCGAATTAAAAAAAAAAAACATAAGAAAATCTTTGAATAATTGTATATTCTTATAAGGGTTATGCAAAATTACCATTATTATGAGATTATAAATAGAAGAGAAAACCCTAGCTGCCTCTAGTTTTTTTTTTAATTTCTCCCATCGACGGTCAGAGCTTGGAGGAAAGGAGTAGAGGCGGTAGAACAATCTGAGAAGACTATTTGCTTAGGCTTTCTGGATTTTACTCGGTATGTTTCTTCCTTTATGATTAAATTTTTGAAAGATTACAAATAGGTTTTGATTCATTGTAGATCTAGATATATCTATAGAGAAAATAGAGATTTTGATGCATAGGAAATTTTGAAGGCTATTGAAACTAGTTGATATTAATGAGAAAATCAAGAAATTTCTTAATTTCTAAACAAAGATTTAAAATCTTGAAATTTCTGAAAAAGAAAAGGAAAATTAGAAATTCTGAATTTTTTGAATTTTTGGAATTTCGGATTATTGCGAATTTTTGAAATTCAGGAAAATAAATTTCAAATTCAAAAATTATAATTATTAAGGAGAAATTAGCAAAAATTTCAGAAAATTCAGAATTTTGGGAATTATTGGAAATAGAACTATTAGATAGAGAGATTTTGAGATCCTTTATGACACCAATAGTATAGAATCCTAAATACTTTTATTCGTCTAATTATTTTGGATTGATTTAGAGAATTCAAGAAGATGAAGTATTTAGATTTGAGAATTTTGGGGTAATGTAAGTTCCTTCTGCCTTAATAGTAATTTTTATATAAAAACCAAGATTTGTATGTACGATGACCGTTATTTTTATATATTAACTTGGATCAAATATGCATATTTGACAAAACCTTTGATTGGACATGATGGGAGGAAAGATGGTAAGACATGCGGAGCCCATCAGAGCCATCCACGTGTCCACATTAAAGAGCCTTTCATTAAGGTTGGGCCATTTATATCAACCAACCCATATCACGCCAAAGAATAATCGCTTGTACCATATCGGATTAGTTACACAATATCGGAAATGTAATTACAACAAATCAAATCAGATTGGGTCGATGAATCATCAACGCGGCACCTACCGGTATACAACACTGACTCATCAATCTGGAAGCTCTCCTCGCTTCATCCACCTAAAATGTTCATAACTCATCGGAATAATGTCAGTTATCACAAGAAGCCTTCTAGAAGAAGCTTAGCTATCACCAGGCTGGCCTTCTAGAAGAACTACAGCTGTCGACAACTCAAATCCAGCTGGATGCTTAGCGGGAGCCCAGCTGGATGCTTAGATGGCAGAGCACGTGGCCTAATTCTATAAGACACGTGTTGAAAAACCAAGCTTCTTCTCCAAGCCATCGAAGCCTATAAAAGGCAATGATCCCAACTCATTGGGGACATGAGAATACGCATAAATAAGCTTTGATTCTCTGAAGATTGATCCACTTTTTTCCTTTTCCACTTGTAAAATGGCTTTCAAGGCCCAAATATTAGAGATTTTCCCACTTCCATCCATGGGTTTTTCCCCTACCAAGGGTTTTCCACATTAGATCTTTGTCTTCTCTTCTTGTTTGATTGGTTTTCTCTTCACTTTCTCATTGTTCAAAGCCCCACAAATCAAACAAATTCAACCGTTGACTTGGAATTGGGGTAGATCTCAAGGCAAACCCGAATTCACAGTCAACAGTTTGGCGCCGTCCGTTGGTAAATCTGACCAAGAAGTCCATGGCGACCATAGTGAAAAAGTCGAAGAGGCTTCAACACCAAGAAGAAAAAGGCGAAGCTCTACCGGTTTCTCCATTGGAGGATGTTCACACACCTGGAGATGTCCCAGTAGCTCCTGAGGGGGTAGAGGTACCCTAGAGGAGCAAAGGAATTGCTGATGATAATGCCCAGATCAAGGCTATGGCATGGAAGATTGAGGAGCTAAAGCGTGCTATGCATGATGTACAACGACACGTTTCTCAAACTACTGTGCCACATGACGCCCAATCTTTGACAGTAGATAGGGAGGGATCAGCAACTCGCCCTCCCGGGCATCGGACAAGACACTATGTGGGGAGAGATAGGAGTCTTGAGTTATCTACTGGAAGTTCAGATCCACTTCACTTACATTGGATCCATGATCACCGAGATCTTAGAAGAGATAAGAGGGGAAGAAGAATCTCTATATCTCTCGATCGACACACTATCAGAAGGAGAGGCCACTCACTGGTAGACCGCCCTATCATACACCGATCAATCTCCGATCATTACCTGCTGTCCCCTGATCATTTGCCACGTCGACACTCACCGGGGTACAGATTCCCCAACCGGCGTTCACCTTACCGTCATCATCGCTCTCCACAGCGATATATTACTGAGAGGGAAAGGGTCCTCCAACTTGTCCCTCAACCCACTTCCCCGTTCATTTGGGAGATCTGGGAAGTTCCATTCCCAGATCAATTTAAGCCACCAAATATTCAAAAGTTGGACGGTTCATCGGATCCACTCGAGTACCTTGAATGGTACTCAGATGAAATGGCGATTAATAGAACATCGGAAGTCGTAATGTGTCGTGCCTTTCCACGAACACTAACGGACATCGCCCATGACTGGTTTCGGAGTATACCCCCTGGGACTGTGTATAGTTTCCAGTAGCTCTCCGATCTCTTTCTTCAACGCTTCGCTAGCAATAAGCGGTTGAAGAAGAATCCAATCATCCTCTTGGGTTACAAACAAAAGCCAATAGAGAGCTTACGCGACTATATCAGTCGCTTTAACAAGGACATTACTACCGGATTGTGACCCTCAGCCCTATTATGGTAGTGGGACCGTGAATCGTGGGGTCAAGGAAGGACCATTTAAAGACTCCTCACTGCAGACGTCCCTCCTCCGACGTGTCGTAATTCTTTGCAATTGCTGAGAAATATGTAGTCTCAGAAGAGATGAAAGCCAGATGGGAAAAAGAATATCTTCTCAAAATGGAGGAGTTCTGCAGGAGAGAATCCCCAAAAAGGGAGTACAAGGATCCTAAACAGGGAATCCTGAAAGAAGATAGGCCTCGCAGGGAGGGCACAAGGAACCAAGACAAACCGTTGTGACCTGATGGCAGGAGGCCACCTCATCAGCAAAGGTATGATCCGGAAAGAATGGCAAGGTACCATAATTACGCCGTTCGCAATACATCCAGGGAGGACATCCTACGGCAAATCCAAGATCAGAAAATCCTTAAACCGCCACAGCAGATGAAGCATAACCCTAAGAGGAAGAAGAGCAAGAAATTTTGCAAATATCACCAAGATAAAAGGCATTCAACCGATGAATGCATCCATCTGAAGGACGCGATTGAAAGCCTCATCAGAGAGGGGAAGCTCGACCGGTTCTTACTAAGGGAGCAGAAGATTAAAGATCCCCCTTCAGTACCACCAATCCCTGTGAGTGACACTCACGTCACAGTAATTGCAGGAGGCCTTGGATATGAGGGAGAAAGCTCTACATCTAGGAAGAATTATACTAGGATGGTAGGAGCCGTGCAGAACGTCCTACCACTTAAAAGGCCTCATTCATCCATGGAGATTTGTTTCTCCGATGAAGATCTGGAAGGCATTCATCACCGTCATGACGACACCTTGGTGATCACCGTAAGGATCAGAATCTTTACGGTCGAGCAGGTTTTAGTGGATACTGGGAGTTCAGTAGATATTATTTTTTTCTTGCGCCTTCGACCGAATGAAGATACCGGTCGAGAACTTGAAGCCGGTGAAGTCCCCCCTCATAGGGTTTAATGGTAGCCCCCTCCAACCCGACGGTATGATCTCCCTTCCCTTATCTCTTGGTACCCCTCATCGAATAACCACTGTGAACATTAATTTTCTTGTTGTTCGTTGTCTGTCGAGCTACAATGTCATAATAGGGAGACCATCCATAAATTTGATGGGAGCAATCCCGTCGACATACCATATGATGATGAAATTCCCGACACCGAACAGTTGCGGAGAGGTGAAGGACAACCAGTTGGCTTCCCAAAAATGCTATACTACTATGCTCAAAGATTTGGGGAAAGGGAGCAACAGTGCGAGAGAAGCACTAATTGTTGAAGAAGCAATAGGGGAAGATGAAGAAAGGGAAAAACGAAGGCCAACACCTGTTGAAGAACAGATAGCCTTCCCCTTAAAAGAAGAGCAGCCCGAGGGAACTATGCAACTGGGAACGGAATTGAAACTTGATCAACAAAGTGAGATCTTGGATCTACTTAAAAGCAATTCCGATGTGTTCGCCTGGACGGCTGAGGAGATACGTGGAGTACCACAGGAAGTCATCGGGCATCACCTCAATGTCAATCCTGAGTACAAACCGGTCGTGCAGAAACGAAGAAGCTTCGCTCCAGACCGGCTGCAAGCAGCAGAAGAAGAAGTTGACAAATTGATGAAAGCAAACTTCATTAGAGAAGTAAACTACCCCGACTGGTTGTCTAATGTGGTGCTTGTAAAAAAGTCCACCTGCAAGTGGCGCATGTGTGTAGATTTCACTGATCATAATAAAGCTTGCCCCAAAGATTGCTACCCCTTGCCTCACATTAATAATTTGGTAGATTCCACATCTGGATATCAAATGCTCAGCTTTTTAGACGCCTTTTCTGGGTACAATCAGACTTGCATGGCCGAATCCGATGAAGAAAAAACATCCTTCATCACTTGGTGAGGGACTTATTGTTATAAGGTTATACCTTTCGGTTTGAAAAACGCAGGCGCCACATTCCAAAGACTAGTGAATAAAGTCTTTAAACACCAGATTGGCAGAAATGTGGAGGCACATGTGGATGACATATTGGTGAAAAGTGATAATGCCGAACAACACACACTTGATCTTCAAGAAACTTTCAACGCACTTCAGATACACGGAATGGGTCTTAACTCCAACAAGTGTGCATTTGGTGTACGGTCCGGCAAGTTCCATAGATTTATGCTCACTCAACGGGGTATTGAGGCGAACCCTGAAAAGATCAGGGCTATTCTGGAAATGAGATCCCTAAAAACTATCAAGGAAATACAGAGGCTTAATGGCCAATTAGCAGCTCTGGGGAGATTTATTTCAAAATCCGGAGAAAGAAACCTTTCTTTCTTCCGCGCTTTGAGGAAAGCACCCAAGATCGAATAGACTGAGGAATGTGCAAGGGCATTGATGCAGTTGAAGGAATACCTATAGTCGCCCGCCTTATTAGCCAAACCCCGATAAGGAGAAGATCTCTACATTTATCTCTCTGCCAATTGACGCAGCTTGTCGATTCGATTCACAGTAAAATAGAAGAGAACTTACAGAAACCTGTCTACTATATAAGTAAAGTTCTCACCGATACCGAATCCAGGTATCTTCCTTTGGATAAATAATCTTTTGCTCTAATAATCTCTGCTCGACGGCTTCGCCCATACTTTCAATCTCACAAGATCCGAGTGTTGACAGACCAGCCGTTGAGATAGATCCTTCATCGACCCGATACAACCGGTCTATTAGCCCGATGAGTGATAGAATTCGGTGAATATGATATCAGTTATGAGCCCAGAACGGCCATAAAGGCGCAAGTATTAGCTGATTTCATTGCTGAGCTCACCATAACAGATAACAATGAAGGGGTAGGCCAAAAGTTATCGGAAGAAAAGGAAGCTTCTTCCGATCAATGGATCTTACATACTGACGGCTCATCGACTAGTGATGGTTCAGGAGCAGGCCTGATCCTAAAATCACCCTCAGGATGGAGTACATGCACTGAACTTCAAAGCTACAAACAATGAAGCCGAGTACGAAGCTATGATTGCTGGTTTACAGTTAGCCCGTGGCCTTGGAGTTCAAAACCTACAAGCCAATATTGATTCACAACTGGTGGTTGGACATCAAGCTGAAGAATTTGAGGCTAGAGAAGAAAACATGATGAAGTATAAGGCTTTGGTGCAAAAACTAACCTCCAGCTTCTAGAACTGCTACATTTCGAAAATCCCAGAGCTGTGAACCAAGAAGCTGATCTTCTCTCAAAGCTTGCTTCATTGGATGCTGATATCAAGCAATCGATCAATGTTTAATATTTGATGGCAAAAACTATTTAATGCCAGCCAGTTGAGGAGTTGATGGATATTGATGACACCCCGTGTTGGATCGATCCACTCTTCAATTACCTTCAGGATGGAACCCTCCCCCAAGATCCGAAAGAGGTATGAAGAGTCATCACCAGATCATCCAAATATAGTATAGTGGATGGGCAACTCTACAAGAGATCATACACCCTTCCACTCTTGAAATATCTTCGTCCTTCAGAATCAAACTATGTCCTTCAGGAAATCCATGAAGGGATTGCCGGAGATCATTTAGGAGGAAAAGCCCTCAGCCACAAAGTTTTGCGACAAGGGTATTATTGGCCAACCCTTCTCAGGGATTCGATGCACTTTGTCAAGAAATGTGATGCATGCTAGCGCGGTAACCAGCGGCAACCTTGACGGCCATCGTGAGCACAAGACCTTTTGCTTTATGTGGAGTAGATATACTTGGTCTATTACCAACAGTTGTTCGGCAGTTAAAGTTCCTAATTGTGGCGATTGATTACTTCACTATGTGGATAGAAGCTAAACCATTAGCCTCCTTTACAAAAAAAGCTTGCCAAAGTTTCCTATGGAAATCAGTGATTTGTAGGTTTGGCATCCCAATGGCATTTATCAATGACAATGGCCGCCAATTTGATGACTCAAAGATTCAAAAAAAAGTTCTCAGACTGACCTCTAATTAAATCAAGGCTCACTTCCGTCATACATCCTCAAGCAAATGGGCAAGTTGAGGTAACTAACAGGACTTACTATACGGCTTGAAGACTCAAGTTCTCCGGAACAGCTCCAGTTGGGTGGATGAAGTCCCGGGGGCCTTAGAGGCATACCGCACTACCGCTCGGACCCCTACAGGAGAGACACCTTTTGCACTAGCTTTTGGAGTTGAAGCAGTCTTGCTCACTGAAATATCAGTCCCGACTCCACGGACATAGTCTTTTGACCCAACAGTCAACGAAGAGTGACTCAGGGCTGAACTTGACCTTCTGGAAGAAAGGAGAGAATGTGCAAATATTCGAGCTGTGGCATATCGACAAAAGGTCCAGAAATTCTACAATACCAAGGTGAAAGAAATCACTTTTCAAGTTGGGGACTTGGTCCTTTGTGTAAAACCCAAGGGTTTATGGGTAAATTTGGAATTTTCTTGTTCTTAATTACTTCTAATAATTGAGATGAATTCTCTAATTTTATGTAACTGGAGAAAAGGATGAATTAATGGGATAAATGTTTTGAGGATTAATGGGAGATTAATTTGATTTAATCATGTTTAAATAATTTCTATTATTTTGAGGTTGCTAGAAACCTAAGTGATAATAAGAATATTTATGGAGGACTAAAAGGAGATTGTTATGCTCTCTCATGGAATAAAAACAGAGGGGGTTTTTGTGATTTTCGATGGATGGAGGGTTTCACTGGAAAAGTGCACTTTTTAAAAGCTCATGCACATAGATAATAAGGTGGGGAAAGGGTGGCTGAGATCAAGTTTGGGCTTTTGGCTGGATACTGACGGACAAGGTGGAACCTGGAAGGCACCACGTGATAAGAGTGGCGATCCCGAAGCAATGGAGGGTTGGGTCTCCTCCGCCTCTTGCCAGCAGATGCGCGCCGACGCGAGCCACTCTCCACATTTAGATACAGTTAGTTAGGGTATGAATGGATTGCGGATATCGTGCGATTTCGTTAACGAGGCACGTGATTGAATTAGAGGTCTCCCAGGAGTTCCCATATAAGAGAAGTTGTCTCGAAACCCTAGCAGCCTTTCATCCCCTCGCCACACCGCTGTCAGCGCCATAGCAGTAGAAGGAGGAGTGTAGAACCAAACGAATTCGCCGGAGCTAGTTCAAGGGAACATCGAAGGGGGCTGTTCGTTGTCGGTGAGCCTTTCCTAGCCTCTGTTTCTTCCTCTTTTCTATTTCATGCCTAGTCTTGCATGCCCGGCTATAGTGGATGGCGAGATGCGTTCATGAGGTTATCATGTTTGGGGTGTAGATGGGAACAGGACATGGTTGCGTGTGTGATTTTAAGGAATCACTAGGTTTGTGATTGATGAGAAGGTTTGGTTAATCTGCAAGTTGGACAGGGCTTAGATAGTCCTTTAGGAGTCAACGGGTGACAGAAAAGAGAAAGGAAAGGATTGAATCAAGTTTGGATTCAATGATGAGTAAGGTCACTAGAACTATGTTGAGGTGTGCTTATATAGATGTTTGACAAATATTTAGAGGCTCTAAGAAGGCTGGTAAAGTAAGGGAATGAGATGATATTTTGAGCAATTCTAATGTTTTAAACTGGATTCAGGAGCTCAGATTGATACTAATGAAGCTTGGGTTCAGGAGAGCATGAATCAAGGTATAGCTTAGAGAGTATTGAATGTTGTTGTTGTTCTCTTGAGGATGTCTGGGAATACAAGTTGGGTTTGTTGTCAGTTTCATGGCTTGGGTTTATGGTAGCTTAATGAGGAGATGATGATAATGTGGTTTGGAATTGACGACTGAATTTTCAGAGAGGTTTCAGGTTTAGGCTTGGTAAGTATTGAGGTCTAGTAGTTGAGGTGATGTATAGAATAATATGGAAACAGGAATGGTCTAATATCTGTGATGATTATTATGGTTCTATGATCCCAGAGTATGATCCTTATGAGTGAGAGTATGAGTAAACCTATGATCCTATAATAACATGTTCTGATTATTTGATTTGTCTTGGTTGAGGTTCTAGTGGGTAGTCATGTTGGCAATCACACATGTATGATTTTTTATTATCGTATGTGAGGAATGGACTATGTTGGCACTGTTATATTTCATGGAAATAAATGATCTTTAGATGAGTTTTAGATGGGTGTGCACCTTGATGAGATGTGTATCTAAGGGTTCATTCACAGTGACCTACATTCTAGGAAGATGAAGAGGTTTTATTCATGGGTACAAGAGCATATATTAGTAGTAGAAGCTTATGGCCTTCAGGCCTTGATGAGATAT
The DNA here is from genome assembly GCA_026586065.1 of Dioscorea zingiberensis. Lineage (NCBI taxonomy): Eukaryota > Viridiplantae > Streptophyta > Magnoliopsida > Dioscoreales > Dioscoreaceae > Dioscorea > Dioscorea zingiberensis. Next base: position 38,901,115 of record CM048821.1, on the reverse strand, counting down.
AAGTAGGGTGAATTTTCATTCGGGAGAAGGGCTGTAGGAGAATTGATATCAAACAAAAAGGAGATGGTGGCATTAGTAGGATCTGATGGGGTTGTGGTAAGTTCAAGGGTTAGAGAGAGAGAGAGAGTGAATTTGGAGGCCTAATTGTTGGGTTCATTAGTAGTCAATCATGAGCTGCCATTTGTTTGAAGAAGCTATTAAATTATCACAGTGGAGAAAGCTAAGTAAAGAGGTTTCAGTGGTTGTTGTAGAGTAATATTTCATGGGCAACAAAGTAGAAGAAGGACTAAGTGGATAACTATTGCTGTTGTGGAGAGGCTTTCAATTTTGATGAATAATATGAACTTCAGATTAATTGTCTGAAAGGAAAAGTCTGATTCTGGCTTAGATAACTTGATAAAGATTGATGTTTAGTTGGCTAGTGGTCACTAATGAGGTAGTGAGAGTGTGAGTTGGATTTACTCAAGTTGTTAAGTTAGAGTGAATTATTAGGCTGCAGACTGGCTGTCCAATTCGGCGAACAACTGGGCATTCTGTAAATACCCAATAGAGGCATATAAGACACTGTTAGAAAGATGAGGAAGAGATCTTTCCAACGAGCCTTGGATCAACTCAAACGGATTCCTGGATCAAAAGTTATGGACTGTTCTTTGGGACTGCGCTATAGGTTCAGAAATTCTGCATTAGTGTCAATAGGCATTCGTCGTAGAACTAGTTGTTCACAAGCATGTATGCATTGTTTTGTGACTAGTTTATGGTTTCCAGGTATCGACTTGGAGCTTTGAGTGGCGTCAGGAGAGATGCAGGTCTGGTCGGTTGGACTTACTAGTGAAGTAAGTACACTTGCCTCGTTCCCACCCGGCTTCGGGTTTTCTTGGATTTGTTTTTGGTTTATGATTCTTGATATCATTTTTTATATGTTTTGGATACATGCATGTCTTTTATGAGTTGCTTGGATTCTGGTGCATGTATGTTTGTGTTGATGCCAAAAACTGGTCTACGTCACGCTTTGGCCACTGTTGCCTCGTGATATGGCCTCAGCTCTCGGTCAACGGTTAAAATTTATAGTTGGTGTGGACGCTTACTTCTGCTTACGAACAGGAAGCGCGGAGAACATTATGAAAACTCCGGTCGGAATTACCCATGAGCGAACCTGTGAAAAAGGAGAGGGTAGCGAGCTGAATTGGGCCTCTTTGCCCGGATTCAAATTCACCATGCTTAAGTCAGAAAACTTGAGTAAAGAGTCTTTAATTTAGGCAATTCTCTGTGTGATGAGCTTTTTTCGATCCCCTTTCTTCTATTAACGCTCTCCTTTTATAGCACCTTAGAGGCGGTTCAGGAAAGGCAGTGGAATGAGGCGGTGAGTTAGGTAAATATCTCTTAAGGCGGTAGGAAAATATCTGCCACCTAGCGCGTAGATGCCACGCAGGCAAAACGGGGTATATATCTGCCCACTGTAGCAAGTGGATAAGGCCTACTTACTGTAGGGGCGTTAGATATTTCTCTCTTTCCCTCTCCCCACCCTGCGCCCTAAAGAGGGTTGTTACAATTCCGACGGACTTGTTTGCGAAGAGGGTTGTTACAATTCCGACGGACTTGTTCGCAGGATTGAATCCTCACGTTATTTGCCGAACAGAATTGTGTAAAGACCTTATTGCCATGTGGTCAAAGGAAGAAGTGGTCCTTTAGGTTAATGACACATGTCTTCACAAAATATATCCGTAACACTAGTCCCCCCCAAAGTGTACTTGTTCAAAAAATCTGAGCGAGCTGTGAGCTAACCGCACGTTTCGCTTGGTTCGAGAACAAGTATCGTTCTGAGTTGGTATGTCTATGTAGGTGCAGGCTTTGTGTACGGTTACATACGTCTAAAGTACACGTGTTTTAATAGGCGACCGACGTTTACTGTGTTATCCTTTCGCTGTTATCGAGGTAGATTTTTTGCTCCGGAATTTTCATCTATAGTGTTGATAGGTTTTCCTATTTAAGGGCTTGTATGAATGGTGGTTTTAGGCAGAAATCTTTTTATACTCTTGTATCTTTGTATCATGGCTCAGCGCTTGTCTTTTTATAAGTTTTTTACTTTTTCTCAATGTTCTCTACACTTACGAATTCCCAGCTCTTTTACGCAGCATCTATCGGAATTAAGGACCTGAATAATCCACTTGGTAAGTCCGAGCGGGTACATGTATGGCCTGGCCATTCTACGTTAATCGGCTGGGGTTGGTGAGATGAGTATCAACGCTGGGTGGGAAGCTTTTCATGTCGATCATGATGTGGAAGCGGGGGACCTCTTAATTTTTACCTATGAGATGTTCAGAGATGACTCCTGCCGCAGAGAGTGGGCCCTCGCCTTCGCCCCCGTGCCGAACCCGGTTCCCCTAATGATAATGGGGACAGTGATGGTTGTGGAAGTCCGTGCGTCTCTTCTGAATCTTATCTAAGTGTGTCTTCGGACTGGTCTGCGGATATTTAACTTTAGTCCGTCGGACAACATGTTTTTTGTTATTTTGCTTTGTTTGCGTTTCACTATGTAACCTGAATAAATGACGTTTGTCGTTTCGTTTCTAAATCCTTTGGTATTTTTATGTGGCCTTTACTGGCAATCCTATGTTGGAGTGTGTGCTTTGTCTTATGCGGTACAGGCTCTACTTTCCACGTAACGCTCCTTGCTTCCTAAGACGACACGTGTCTCTTTTACTGTTTATCATTAAAGGGGGATAGTGGTGCGACGTGCGCGGGCGTCTTGGCGCTTGTCGTCTATGATGGGTGATGAGCGTGACTTTCCATGTGTGTCAGGCGGCATTTGGTATTGCTGACGTGGGGCGTAATTTTTAAACCGCTTCGGTGAGGTGTAATGATGGTTATTTGAACGCGGTTCAGATTTGTGGACTCTTGGTTCGGCCGGCTCGATCTAATACCATCCTAAGATCTAACGCCACGGATTCGCTGCCTTTGTATATAAGCGGAACCGCATGCAAAGAAAAGGTTGTTTCAAAATCGAAGCCCGCCTTCTTCTTCTCAGCATTTCTTCTTCTCCGGCGAGCCCCGGTCTTGAGCTTTCTGCATTTTTCTTGTCCTTTTTTCTTTCCTAAGGTAATGGCTAGTGCTGCTTCTTCCTCTTCTAGTTCTTCTCATGAGCCCTCGATTCCTTCTCCGGCCCAACCCTACGGTTTTACATTGCGATTCGTGAACTTGGAGGCGCTTCAGCCCAGTGGTTCAAGGGTTCACCCCTCGCCTCTAGGGCAATGGGTAGAGGTCGGACACATTCATAAGCCTTCTAGGGCAAAAGATGTAGATGACCTAGTAGAGATACGAGATTGACCTCTCTTTATTTGAGGTTAGGGTTCCTTGTTCGGGAGAGGCGAAAGTGCCCCTAGGGAGGGAGATAGCCGCTTATCAAGACGCTTGTTAGGCGGGCTTAGGCTTCCTTTCCCATTTTGCTAAGGCAATCCTAGAGGAATATCATTTGTGTCCCTCGCAGCTTAACTCCAATTCTTGGAGGTCAGCCAAATGAGATTTGTCATGGTTTTTAAGAATTATGGGGTAAATCCGACCGGCCGTCTTGGTTCAAATTTGTTGTTTAGCCTTTGCTTGGAGTCTAATGCCGACTGGTATTATTTCTCGGCTCGCCCTGGGAGAAAGTTTCTAGGGAAAGTTCCTTCTTCCATCAAACGATGGAAGAGCAAGTTTTTCTTTGTTAAATGTAAGTCCGAGTGGAATATCCGAACAAGGTGGGAGGTTCCCCATGCGGACATTACTTGTGAGGAGATGTCAGAAGAAGAGGGAATTCTTCTTAAGTCAATGACGGGGCTATCCAAAGTCTATATGGATAGGTTTTTGACCGAGGAAAACCTCATTAAGTGTCGTTTAATAGTGTCTAATGGTAGGATTCGCTTGCGTACTCAATTTAGTTTGGTTTTGGTTTGTGATGTCTAACCTTATTCGGAATTTGTTTTGCAGAAAATCCGATGGAAGACGAAGACTTGAGCTATGTTAAGGGTCTTACCGCTTCTTCGGCGAAGTTCATCCGCCCTTGGCTCATGGGCGGAAAAAGAAGGAAGTGGTACCCAGCCTAAGGTGCCATACCTCCAAAGAGGAGAGAAAGAAGAGGAAGAGAAAAGAGACCTGACTCTTCCAAAAAGGGGGTTAAAAGTGACCCGGTCAGAGTGGTCCCTCCGCGGCGAGGAGGACCAAGAGAAAGAATTCGAGGACATATCGGGTCCCAAATTGTAGGAGAAACAGTGGAAGCCTCGAAGAGGTTCGTGCGGAAGAAATCCGCCCGGCTTTATCCCCAATTTCTGAAGGTCTTTCTTCCAGCCGGCCTGACGATGTCCTTCTTATAGAGGTGAGGATTTCTATACACACATTTTCCATTTTCTATGGGTGCTTCATGCTTCGTTCAGAACCTTTAACTCTCTCTCTTTTTTTTTATAGGCGGAGGCAGGAGAAGCTGCTCTCCTGGATAAATTGAGGGTGGCGGACTCGGTTTTAAGGGGACCGTCATCTCAAGGCAAGGGGGTGTCCTCCGAAGACGTCCCTTTTCGGGATGCCGCCTGATAAAGATTACGATGGCCGGCTATGAGACCTCGAATGTGCTCTCCTCCAAACTTCATAGAGCTAGGAGGGAAGAGGCTATTTCTCAGTTATTCCTCTCGGTTATGCTGGTGAGGATTATCCTCGTGTTAGTTTTACTTTTTAGCTCGGTATTAATGCTACTAACTTATTTGTTTGCTATTTCGTAGACTGCAAGACCGGCTGACTTAGTCGACAATCTTTGCCAAGATGATTCTAAGCAAAGATGGAAGCGTTTAGGGCTGAAATCGCCCAATTGAATTCTAGGGTGGTGGCCTTGGAAGGGAAAAACAAAGAGCGACCGCCATTATCCATGTTCTTGAGAAGGATAAAGCCGAAGCGACTTCAAATAAATCGGGTCACAAGTGGAAAGGAAAAGGATGATTTGGCGGCCAAGTTGTCTACTTTTGAGGGTTCCCTCCCATCACTGAGCAGAATATTAAAAAGTTGCAGGAGAACTCTAGCAGTTTGGAAAAGGAACTCCAATCTACCCGAGAGGGGCAAGCTGAAGCCCGATGGGAGCTGAAGCTGAAAAAAGCCGAACTTGCTGTTGCTCAGGCAGAGTTGGAGGAGCTAAAGGGGGAGCGTGACGTACTTAAAGAGGACTTAGCTTCCTGATTGACAACTCCTAAATCCGACTCGCAAGAAATCAAGGATTTAATAGAGCGAGCGGATAAATCAGAGAAGGAGGTCGCCCGGCTTAGGGCGAAAGCTAAAGAAGGGGCCACCTGCATTTATTCGGGGGTTTAGCAGGTGGGCCGCTATATCCCTCCTACGGAAGTTTTGTCTATGGGGCTAGCTGGGGTTTTGAAGAAGTTCACAGAGCTCAAAGAGCAACATGTTACCAAGACCCCGGAGGCTTCTGTCAACCGCCCCTTTGGAGCCTTCTACCCAAGTTCCCTCGTATGTGTGGTCGCCTCGAGGGTCCTAGTTCTTAGGATGTTTTCTTTTGTGAACGTTCTTGTAAATTCTCAATTACTTGGAATGTAACTTCTATTCATATGAATGAAAAACAAACCTTATTTTAGTGAAGGTTTATTTCCGAGTGATGGTTATCTTTAACCATGTAAGAAATTTGTTTGAGAAGTATTTTTGAAGTCCTTCGCGAATTTCTTCCTTCTTCATCTGGCTTGTATGATGAGCTTCGTAACGAGTCTTCAGTCCAATCATGGGACTTTGAGTGAGGTACTCGCCTTCATGAATGAGATTGTTGCCTCATATTTCGATCGGGATTTTTGCCCCTTTTTTTTATAAGAGTTGTCGTTTATCCTTATAGGATAATTCCGACTCATCTTCTAAGGATGGGAATTTCACCGCATCTTTGTAGGATGGGAATTTCACCGCATCTTTGTAGGATGAGAAAGACTTGAGCTTTATTTCATGAATTTTAAGAGCGCTACTGATAGTAGCGTCGTAAATGTTCAGCATGGAATGGGCGCTTGAGCGCTTTTCCGTCCATATTTACTAGATAATAGGTGATGGCTTGGACGATTCTTTGTATGACATAAGGGCCTTCCCAGTTAGGGGTTAGCTTCCCCGTTCGACTTTTATTTCCATGAAATTCATTTTCCCGCAGGACTAGATCGCCGATTTGGAAGAAGACTCTTTTCACCCTTGGGATATAAAACCTTTTCACTCTCTGACGATAGATGGCTGCCCTTGTCTCCACCGTTTCTCTCCGTTCTTCGAGTAGATCAAGTTCTGCTCGGAGTTTTTCCTCATTCTCTTCTGGCGAGAAGGTTTCTTTGTGGTCCGTAAGGTAGGCATTCCTATTCTCGCAGGATGATGACCTCCCCCATATGTGAGAGAGAATGGGGTTTCTCCTGTAGGAGTTCTTGTTGTTGTCCTGTAGGCCCAAAGGGCGCTCGAGATTTCTTCTACCCAGTTAGTTCCATTTCTGAACACCCGCGTTTTTAGCGTTTGAAGCAGGGTGCGGTTCGTCACTTCTACTTGGCCATTAGCTTGGGGATGTATCACAGAAGTTAATCTGGATTCAATTTCGAGCTTTGAACGAAAGCTTTTGAAAGCTTTGTTATCAATTTGCCGCCCATTATCAGAAATGAAGGCGATCGGAATTCCGAATCGACAGATGATTGCTCGCCATAAGAATCCCTGATAAGCCTTCTCCGTGATCTTGGCCAAGGGTTCAACTTCTACCCATTTGGTGAAGTAGTCAATAGCGACTATTAGAAACTTCATTTGCCGAACTGAAGTAGAGAACGTCCCTAGAAGATCGACTCCCCAGATGGCAAATGGTCGAGGGCTAATAATTGGCGTAAGCTGTGCCGGTGGTCGCCTCTGAATCTTGGAATGCCGCTGGCAGGCATCACATTTCCGAGCGAACGCTATTGCGTCTTGAGTTAGTGTTGGCCAGTAATAACCTTGTCGTAGGACTTTGTAACTCAAGGCTTTGCCCCCTATGTGACCTCCTCCGATGCCCTCGTGAATTTCCTGAAGGATATAGTTAGCTTCTGTTGGACGCAAGCATCGCAAGAAAGGTTGTGTATAAGATCTTCTATATAGGTTCTCATTGATGACGGTGCACTGAGCGGATTTGTTGGAAATTGGTCTGGCCTCTGCTTTGTTGGGTGGTGCGGGTCCACCTTGTAGATAATTTCAGATGGGGTCCATCCAACTTGGCTCTTCGGCTGCACTTTGTACGTCTTCTTCCAATCCGTAGATGGTTTTTGCGGGAAGATACTGTAGGTTAAAGGAAGACTTTGTGCCTCCGTTCGGGGCTGTGGCCTTGTTAGATAGAGCATCCGCCTCTTCATTTTCATACAGTTTTTTCAATTCGGAAGTGTTTAAGTATGGAACTATTTTCTTCACCACTGCTTGGTATCTGATCATGTTCTCTTCCTTCGCTTCAAAGCAGCCCAAGGTGTGGCTCACAACTAATCATGAAAGTCGTAATATACGTCTGCAGATGTTGAATTCCGAGCCCGGGCGGATGCAATCCTGCGATGAGGGCTTCAGATTCACCTCATTGTTGGTTGCTCGGAATTGGAACTTCAGTACTGTCGTGATTTTCCATTTGGAAGGAGAATAAAGGACGAATCCTGGCCTTGACTTTTCTTCTGTTGCTGATCCGTCAACATATAAGGACCATGGAATGTTGGGACTTCCTTCTGGACTCTGTGACGGGGGTTCATCCCTAGTTGCGGGAAAAGTTAACTCCGCGACGAAATCTGCCAGTACTTGAGCCTAGATTCCGTTCGGGGTTTATAGGTGAGATCAAACTCGCCTAACTCTATCACCCACTTGGCTAAGCGTCCAGAGTTTTCAGGCCTATGAAGAATTTGTTTTAACGGCTGATCAGTCAACACTGTGATCCTGTGGGCTTGAAAATACGGCCTTAATCTCCGTGCGGATGTGACAAGAGCAAAGGCCAACTTTTCGAGCGGTAGATATCTTGACTCCGCATCATTAAGGATTTTGCTCGTGTAGTAAACTGGTTTCTGAACTCCGTTTTCTTCTTTCAAAAGGACCGCACTGACCGCATACAGGGCGACCGCCAAATAGATATAGAGTTCTTCTCCCACTTGCAGCTTAGCGAATAGCGGAGGCGATCGGAGATAATTTTTAAGCCCCTGAAAGGCTTTTTCACATTCTTTTGTCCACTCCATTTTTGGTACTTTTCGCAGAGCTTGGAAGAGTGGGAGATTTTTCTCTACGGCTTTGGAGATAAATCTGCCAAGCGCGGTGAGGCGTCCGTTAAGCCGCTGAATATATTGAAGACTTTTGGGTGACCCCATGTCAAGAATAGCTCTGATTTTTTCTGGATTTGCTTCTATTCCTCTTTGTGTCAAGATAAACCCCAGGAATTTTCCCGATCGAACGCCAAAAGAACATTTATTCGGGTTTAACCGCATAGTATAAATCCGAAGAGATTGAAAAGCTTCTTGTATGTCTGACAGGTGTTCATTGGCTTTTCGGCTTTTCACCAAGATATCAACCACATAGGCTTCAACATTTCTACCAATTTGTTCTCTAAAGACTGTATTTATGAGCCTCTGGAAGGTGGCTCCGGCATTTTTTAGGCCGAACGGCATCACCTTATAGCAGTAAGTTCCCGTGCTCATAATGAAGGACGTTTTTTCTTCGTCGCCTTTGGCCATTCGGATTTGGTTGTAGCCTGAGAAGGCATCTAAGAAACTTAGCATCTCATGCCCCGTTGTAGAGTCAACCAAACTATCGATTGATGGTAAGGGAAAGAATCTTTTGGACAAGCTTTGTTTAAGTCCGTGAAAAAATCAATGCACATTCTCCACTTTCCGGACGGCTTTTTTACTAGAACCACATTAGCCAACCAATCTGGATAATGCACCTCTCGGATAAACTTAGCTTTAAGGAGGTTTGATACTTCTTCCTCTGCGGCCTTCTGCCTTTCTGGTGCTGAATTTCTCCTTTTCTGTTTCGTAGGCTTAAACGATTGATCGATATTGAGACGGTGCTCGATGATATCGCTGCTTTACTTCCTGCATATCTTCTGAAGACCAAGCAAAGAGGTCGGAATTTGCTTTTAATACTCTCATGAGATCTTCTCGCTGCTCGATTGTCAAATCTGCCCCAATCCACACCGTGCGGTCTGCTCTGGTCGTGTCTAGGGGGACTGTTAGCAATTCTTCAACAGGTGTAGGTCGAAGCTCTTCATTTTCCCGTTCGCCATTCTCACGATTAGCATGGCTTCAAACCTTTGTCTTGGTCGCTATTGAGGGCTTTTCCTTTGAGGGTTGAGACATAACATTGCCGTGCCAGAGGCTGATCTCCTCTCACTTCTCCACTACCACTTTCAGTCGGGAATTTGAGAAGAAGGTGGTAGGTAGAGATTACGGCTTTCAAGGCGTTGAGAGTTGGCCTGCCAAGGATCACGTTGTAACTTGAAGCACAACGCACAACCAAGAAATTTGTTGTTACGGTTGATGATCTTGGCGAGTTCCCTACCGTAATTGGTAAGGAGACTATTCCTTCTGGCTGTACCACCCCTCCGGAGAATCCCATTAAGGATGATTTTACCGGAAGCAAGTCATCCGCGTCATATCTCATTCTTTCGAAAGCCCTCCAAAAGAGGATATCAACTGAACTCCCACTATCTATCATAACTCTTTTCATCTGGAAACTGGTAACTTTGATAGCGACAACCAACGCGTCATCATGAGGGTGGCGAACTCCGCTGACGTCATTGTCATAAAAGATGATTGGAGCCGTAGGTCGAGATCGTCTCCATGGTGTTTCTATTTCCTGTGTGGTTCACACCATTCGGGCATAACTTTTCCGAGAGGCGGAACTTTCACCACCGCAACCAGGACCACCACTAATAAATCCCACCATTTCCCCCTTTTCTTCTTCAGGTTGTGAAACTTCAGGTCCCCCTTGAATTTCAAGGTTGATGTACTGCTCCAATTGTCCTTTCCGAACGACATCTTCTATTGCGTTCATCAAGTCGGTACACTTTTCCATATCATATCCTTTGGATTGATGAAACTGGCAATATTTCTTACTATTCTTTTGCCGTTCGGTATTTCTTGCGGGTTCCGGCCATGTCAGAAGCTTTTGTTCTTTGATTTGCATAAGGATGTGGCTTCTGGTTTGATTCAGCTGGGTATGGTGATCATATCTGACAATTTTTCCTTCCTTTGAAGGTTCTCTGGGCTGCAGCATATGTCATTGGGGTTGTGTTGAGGTTTCCAGACCTCTGTTTGCACCTTTGTTATCCCTGTGCGATCCTTTTTCCTTTCGTACATCCGGGGGCCTTCTGTTGACGTTGTGGTGGGTTTTTCCCTTCTGGGTGTCCATAGGTCCACGCCTAGCCTCCTCTTCCCAACCTATATAAATTTCCTCGAAATTGATATATTTTTGGGCGTGGATAATAAGGGCGGGAATGGTTTTTGGTGGATCCAGTGTGATGGAAAAACGAAAGGGGGATTCTAATAGTCCTTCCATTAGAAAAGTCACGGCCATCCGCAGAGGGAGGTCTGCAACATTAGCTGTCTCGTCTATGTAACGGCTTAAATAGGCTCGAGGCGTTTCTCCCCTCACGCTTAATGCCAGGAGGGTAGACGGGGTTTTCTTTTGCTTTGAGTAATTGGCAAAGTAGGCTAGAAAGCGATCCGCTAAAATCAAAAGAAGTAATTGTACTAGGTGGGAGATCGACAAACCAGCCTTTGGCGCTTTTCCCTCTAAGGTGGCGGGAAAAGCTTCGGCACATCTTGGCGTCTGTGATTCCAGCTGAGGAGCATCTTCAATCAAAAGACTTGGTGTCGGGACGGATCGGTTTTGCCTTCATATGCGTCATAACCGTGATGCGAAGCTATCAGGAACTTGTTCTCCCAATATTTCTTTGACAAAAGGCGAACACATACTGAGAATATGCCGCTCGGACTTTCCGTTTTCTTGGGAGAGGTCCTGTTGTCGAGTCCTTCTATCAACTGTTTGAACAGATGGACTATTCCGTTCCGTTCTTATAGTGGCCTGCTGTCTGCGTCGAACAGAGGGGGGTTCTGAACTAGCGGAAAAGGCTGTCCTTTCTTTCCTCTCTTTATGGGTGCGGGTTCTCGTCCTTCCTCTGCTTTCAGAATTATCCAGTGGGGTTGTTGGTATGTTTGGTGCCGGAACTTGTGTAGGAGGAGGCGGTGGATGGGTCAAAGTATGAACAGCCTGGGTCAACCGTTCCAATTGTTGCTGTATGTTAAGGTAAAACTCTGGAACAAATTCTTGGGGTTGGACGGAAGGAATTTCTGATAGGGGTAAGATAGGCGGATTATCTACCCGGATTTCTCCATGCCTTCGGACTTCGCCAGGTCCTTCGGGATTACTTGGGGCTCCCTGTTCTTGGATTCGTTTTGATCTTCTGGTAGTGGTCATTTGGCTTTTCGTAAGGGTCCCCAAAGACGGCGCCAAACTGTTGATGCCAAAAACTGGTCTACGTCACGCTTTGGCCACTGTTGCCTCGTGATATGGCCTCAGCTCTCGGTCAATGGTTAAAATTTATAGTTGGTGTGGACGCTTACTTACGCTTCTGTGAGCGAGGAAGCCTTGGAGAACATTATGAAAACTCCGGTCGGAATTACCCATGAGCGAACCTGTAAAAAAGGAGAGGGTAGCGAGCGGAATTGGGCCTCTCTGCCCGGATTCAGCTCCGATGCTTAAGTCAGAAAACTTGAGTAAAGAGTCTTTAATTTAGGCAATTCTCTGTGTGATGAGCTTTTTTCGATCCCCTTTCTTCTATTAACGCTCTCCTTTTATAGCACCTTAGAGGCGGTTCAGGAAAGGCGGTGGAATGAGGCGGTGAGTTAGGTAAATATCTCTTAAGGCGGTAGGAAAATATCTGCCACCTAGCGCGTAGATGCCACGCAGGCAAAACGGGGTAGATATCTGCCCACTGTAGCAAGTGGATAAGGCCTACTTACTGTAGGGGCGTTAGATATTTCTCTCTCTCCCTCTCCCCACCCTACGCCCTGAAGAGGGTTGTTACAATTCCGACGGACTTGTTTGCGAAGAGGGTTGTTACGATTCCGACGGACTTGTTCGTAGGATTGAATCCTCACGTTATTTGCCGAACGGAATTGTGTAAAGACCTTATTGCCATGTGGTCAAAGGAACAAGTGGTCCTTTAGGTTAATGACACCTGTCTTCACCAAATATATCCGTAACACTTTGTTTTCGGGATGTTGGCATCCCTCGCTTGTGTTTGTCTTCCGCCCGGATTCAGTGGAGCAGTGAGCTCCGGATTTTGCGAGAGCGTTGGGGAAGGGACACCCTGGCGTTCCGGTATTCCTGGCCAGAGGGACGATACTCTGGTTGTCCACACGCGGTCGATGGGTCGATCGGCGACCATGTCGACATGAGAGAGAGAGAGGCGCTACCATGGGCTGACGGATCTGTCGTCGGCGGTGAGGGATAGGGATGGTACTGACCGGGGGATGATCTTTTAGAGGGACACAGATAGGATAGGGGTTTTACCATTGACTTTGCCTTTGGGGTAGACCCCTAGGATTCCAGGATACGGGACGTTGGTCCCACTGTTCGTTGACTTCTTTTGTGATATGTCTGTTCATATCTTACTCTTTGTGTTCCTCGCAGGGTACTTACTGAGCTTTCCTTCGAAAGCTCATTCCTTTGTTTTTCCCTCCTTTTCAGGTCCTCAGGAGCAGGAGGGGTGATCTAGAGGGATTGAGCGAGGGCAGGGTATTGCTGAGGTTGAAGACCTCTTCTTTTATTTTTATTGTGAGTGAGACATTGTAGGATATGTTGTCCATATATTATAGGATTAATTACACTTTTCGTCCTTGAAAATGGTGTCATTGTTCACTTTTATCCTTGTATTTTAAAAATGTTCAATACGGTCCTTGTGTAATGCGCAATACAATGTTAGGGACCAAAATAGAACAGAATACGCAATACACAAGGATTGTATTGAACATTTTTAAAAAATATAAGGATAAAAGTGAACAATTACACCATTTTCAGGGACGAAAAGAACAAAATTTCCTAATACACAAGGACTGTATTGAACATTTTTAAAATACAAGGATAAAAGTGAACAATGACACCATTTTCAGGGACGAAAAGTGTAATTAATCCTATATTATAGGGCATGTGTACCCAGATCTGATTATGTCGCGACTCTGATTTTATTTTGATTTATTTTTGTTATCTGCTTATATTACTTAGGCCTTATATCCGAGCGGGGCTCGTTTCCACTCGGGTAGGCCGATCTGCGGACGTGCCCGAGGTCCCGGAATCTGGGTCGGGGCGTTACAGATTAATATGGTATCAGAGCAATGCAGATAACGGACACCCTAGTTGCCCTAGTAACTTAGTCAAGTAGGATAGACTGAGTGTTGGGCTGGGTAGATCAGGACTTTCAACGGATACCTGATGCGCGGAGGTTGCAAGGCTGCAAGCAGCGGGCCAAGACTAAAGGGGAGAGGTAATCCCCAATACTCTGATAGAGTGGAGGCGTGAGGTTGTGGGTCTGGTGTGACCCCATGTGGTGCCCAGGAGGCGGGCAGAGGATTGCTAGAGCTCTGGAGGATTGGATCGTCCATTCGCGAGGAATGGAGAGCCAAAGATAGTGAACGTTAGATCTGAGAGATGGAGTAAACGTTCGAGGCTTAAGAATGGATGGCTAATAGTATTTTTTGTGATTTATCTCCTTATTACGTGAATTAATATAGTGTGGAAGTTCTGAGGACGTGAAGAAGCGTCACTCGGGGTTATTGAATGATTCTGTGATTTTGGGGGATTTGATTTTAAATTTCGAGGACGAAATTTCTGTAAGTGGGGAGGATTGTAAAATCCAGGATTTTAGGAGTTAATTTTTTAAATGATTTTCCTAAAATCACTGATTAATGAGAGAAAGTCCCCAAGGTCATATTTGTTGAACTTTTGAAAATTAGAAATCTTTATCTGCCCTTTTAGTGATTACTTGATTAATGGTTTCTATATAATCTAGTAATTAAAAAGATATTCCGAAAGTAGGTTTAATGATATCAATTTATGTGGATAAATGAATAAATATTTTGTCTGTGGGTAAAGATATGAATTAAATTAGAAATATATATATACTTTAAAATTGGCAGATAATATATTATAGTTGGGTTGGCTGAAGGTTCTTTGGTACTTTGTAGATGATATTATATAGGTATATAATATCAGGCATGCATAACTTGAAGAAAATGACAAGTAAATAATATAATATATTCAAATATATATTAAAGCAAATAAAAAGGACGTGCATGACCATGCCTGGAGAATGCATGGGATAAATATATATAGTAAGATATATAATTATAATTATATATAGATTTTAAAGAGATATATAGAGAGAGAAAGAGATATGCTTGGACTTTTCTTTAAAACAAAATACGTAGATAGAGAGAGAGGCATGCAAGTGGTCAATGTTTGTTTGAAGTTGATGGTCAAGATTAAATCTGGTTATTAATGGAGTCTTGATCCGAGGTATGGACGAACTAGTTCGTTCCGCGTGAATCTTATCGTTCCGTCGAATAGCTGTACAGAGGTTAGGGTTAGAAGATAAAACTTCGTTTGAATCAAGCATATCTTATCCGATAGATTTCCGCAGCGTTTATAAGTAGAAGGGAAAGACCGGAGCCCTATTCTCATCGCTTGAGATTCAACGCCACCGTCACCATAGAGATAGGGTGATCAGAAGAGAGGGAGGAGCAGCCTCCGCCGGTCACCGGAGGAGCCTCACGAAGTCAGTAGGCCACGAGGCAGCACCACCGCGGCGGAGCGACAACACTTGCGAGGCATATCTCTGGGATCGTTGCTTTCATCTGGTGTTGACTTGGAGTGTAGGGTTGCGTCGGGAGGGACGCGGACTAGTTGGTGCGGATCTGTGTGTACCAGATATCAACGCGGAGTGTTGATCTTCGTCGGGACGGATACGGCGCAGCGGTTGGAGTTGCTAGTAATGTAAGTTACTCTTGCCTTGTTCCTACCCTTTGTATGGGTTTCTTTGGCATTCTTATACCTGGTGTTGATGCCAAAAACTGGTCCACGCCCCACTTCGGCTACTGTTGCCTCGAGACCTGGCCTCAGCTTTCGTCCAACGGTTAAAATTTATAGTTGGTGTGGACGCTTACTTCTGTTTACGAACAGGGAGCGCAGAGGACATCCTGAAATTTCGACCGGAATTACCCATAGGCGAACCTGTAAAAAGGAGAGGGCAGTGATCGGAATTGGGCCTCTCTGCCCGGATTCAACTCCGATGCTTAAGTCAGAAAACTTGAGTAAAGAGTCTTGGATTTAGGCAGTTCTTTGTGTCCTCAGTTTTTTCCCGGATCCCCTTTCTTCTATTAACGCTCTCCTTTTATAGCACCTTAAAGGCGGTTCAGGAAAGGCGGTGGAATACTGCCGCCTAGGGCGTAGATGCCACGCAGGTAAAATAGGATAAATATCTTCCCACTGTAGCAAGTGGATAAGGCCTACTCACTGTGGAGGCGTTAGATATTTATCTCTCTCTCCCCACCACAGGCCCTGTATAAGAGGATTGCTACAATTTCGACGGACTTGTTCGCAGGATTGAGTGCTCACGTTATTTGCCGGACGGAATTGTGCAAAGGGGTGATATTGCCATGTGGCCAGAGGAACAAGTGGTCCTTTAGGTCAATGACACCTGTCTTCACCAAATATATCCGTAACACTAGTCCCCCCCAAAGTGTACGTGTTCGAAAAATCTAAGCGAGGGTTGAGTTAACCGCACGTTTCGCTTGGTTCGAGAACAAGTATCGTTCTTCTTAGTTGGCATGTCTACGTAGGCGTAGGCTTCGTGTACGGTTACTTACGTCTAAAGTACACGTGTTTTAATAGGCGACCGACGTTTACTGTGTTATCCTTTCGCTGTTATCGAGGTAGATTTTTGTTCCGGAATTTTCGTCTATAGTGTCGATAGGTTCTCCTATTTAAGGGCTTGTATGGATGGCGAGTTTGGGCAGAAATCTTTTGTACTCTTGTATCTTTGTATCATGGCTCAGCGCTTGTCTTTTTATAAGTTTTTTACTTTTTCTCAATGTTCCCGACACTTACGAATTCCCAGCTCTTTTTACGAGCATCTATCGGAACTAAGGACTGGGGTGATTCACTTGGTAAGTCCGAACGGTTGTGTTTGGACGGCTATTCTGTTGATTGACAGGGGGGTAGGTGAAATGAGCATCGACGCAGGGTGGGAAGCTTTTCATGTCGATCACGACGTGGAAGCGGGGGACCTCTTAATTTTCACTTATGTGGGGGGGATGCGTTTCGAAGTTAAGATGTTCGGAGACGACTCCTGCCGCAGAGAGGTGGGCCCCTACCTTCGCCCCCGTGCCGAACCTAGTTCCCCTAGTAATAATGGGGACAGTGACGGTTGCGGAAGTCCATGCGTCTCTTCTGAGTCTTTTCTGAGCGTATCCTAGGACGGGTCTGCGGATATTTAGCTTTAATCCGTCGGACAATATGTTTTTGTTATGTTTGTTTTGTTTGCGTTCGTCATGTAACTTGAATAAATGGTGTTTGTCGTTTTGCTTCTATATCCTTTGGCTTTTTATGAGGCCTTTACTAGCGATCCTATGTTGGAGTGTGTGTTTTGTCTCATACGGTACAGGCTCTACCTTCCACGTAACGCTCATTACTCCCTAGGATGACACGTGTCCCCTCTACTATTAGTATTGAAGGGGAATAGTGGCGCGACGTGCGCGGCGTGCGCGTTTGTCAACGTCATGATGGGTGATGAGCGTGGCTTTCCATGTGTGTCAGGCGGTGCTTGGTACTGCTGACGTGGGAAGAATTTTGAACTGTCTTGAGGAGGTGTAATGATGGTTATCTGAACGGTCCAAATTTGTGGACCCTTGGTTCAACGGTTCTGATAGGAATATGATCCTAAGATCTAACGGCTACGGATTCGTTGCCTTTGTATATAGGCGAAATCGTACAGGCAGAAAAAGGTTACTTTGAAAATTGAATCGCGTCTTCTTCTTCAGGTTTCCTCTTCTCCGGCGAGCCTTGGTTTTGAGCTTTCTGCGTTTTTCTTGTCTTTTTCCTTTCCTAAGGTAATGGCTAGTGCTGCTTCTTCCTCCTCTAGTTCTTCTCATGAGCCCTCGATTCCTTCTCCGTCCAACCCTACGGTTTCTGTCGCGACTCCGGGCGAAGTTGGAGGCGTTCCAAATCAGGGTTCACGGGTTCACCCTGCCTCTAGGGCAATGGGTAGAGGGTCGGACACGTTCATAAGCCTTCTAGGGCAGAAGGATGTAGACGACCTAGTAGAGAGATATGAGATAGACCTCTCTTTATTCGAGGTTAGGGTTCCTTGTTCAGGGGAGAGGGCGAGTGCCCCCAGGGAGGGGGAGATAGCTGTTTACCAGGATGCGTTGCTAGGCGGGCTTAGGCTTCCTTTCCCTGATTTTACTTAGGCAATCCTAGAGGAATATCGTTTGTGTCCTTCGCAGTTAACTCCGAACTCTAGGAGGCTGCTCAACGGATTTGTCATGGTTTTTAAGAATTATGGGGTGAATCCGACCGTCCGCTGGTTCCGCGTGTTGTTTAGCCTTTGTTTGGAGTCTAATGCCGATTGGTATTATTTCTCGACGCATACAGAAAGTTTCTAGGGAAAGTTCCTTCTTCCATCAAGCGATGGAAGAGCAAGTTTTTCTTTGTTAGATGTAAGTCCGAGTGGGATATCCGAACAAGGTGGGAGGTTCCCCGTGCGGACATTATTTGTGAGGAGATGTCGGAGGAAGAGGGAAATCTTCTTATGTCAATGACAGGGCTATCCAAAGTTTACATGGATAGGTTTTTGACCAAAGAAAACCTCGTTAAGTGTCATTTAATAGTGTCTACTGGTAGGACTCGTTCGTGTACCTAATTTGGTTTGATTTTGGCTTGTGATGTCTAACCTTATTCGGAAATTGTTTTGCAGAAAATCCGATGGATGACGAAGACTTGAGCTATGTTAAGGGTCTTCTGGCTTCTTTCGAAGGTGAGGTTCATCCGCCCTTGGCTCGTGGGCGGAAAAAGAAAGAAGTGGTACCAAGCCAAGGTGCTGATACCTTCAAAGAGGAGAAGAAGAAAAGGAAGAGAAAAGAGACTGACTCTTCCAAGAAAGGGGGTAAAGGTGACCCTGGTGCCGGGTCCTCAAGGGAGAGGAGGACAAAGAGAAAGAATTCTGAGGACTCGTCAGTTCCCGGAATTGTAGAAGAACAAGCGAGGGTGCCTCAGGAAGTGGTTCGCGCGGAAGAAGTCCGCCCGGCTTTGTCCCCAATTTCCGAGGGCCCTTCTTCCAGCCGGCCGGAGGACATCCTTCTTATAGAGGTGAGAATTTCTTTCTATATACATATTTTCTATGGGTGCTTCATGCTTTGTTCAGAACCTTTAACTTAGGCTATTTTATAGGCGGAGGCGGGAGAAGCGGCTCTCCTGGATAAACTGCGAGTGGCAGACTCGGTCTTGAGGGGATCGGCTCCTCAAGAGAAGGGGGTGTCCTCCGAAGGCGTCCCTTTTCGAGATGCCGCTTCTGTGAAGACTGTTTTGATGGCAATGAGGCCTGAACAGCTCTCCTCCAAACTTCATAGAGCTGGGAGGGAAGAGGCCATTTCTCAATTATTCCGTTCGGTCATGCTGGTGAGGATTATCCTTGTATTAGTTTTATTTTTTGGCTCGGTATTAATGTTACTAACTTATTTGTTTATTATTTCAGGATCAAGACCGGGCGTATCGAAGTGCAATCTTTGCCAAGACGATTCGGCAAAGATGGAAGTGTTTAGGGCGGAAATCGCCCAGTTGAACTCTAGGGTGGCGGCCCTAGAGGGGAAAAATGAAGAGCAGCTCGCCATTATCCACGCTTTTGAAAAGGATAAAGCCGAGCGGCTTCAATAACTAGCCGTTGTGGGAAAGGAGAAGTACGATTTGGCGGCAATCCCTCCTTACTGCTGAGGAGAATGTTAAAAGGTTGCAGGAGAACTCTAGCAGTTTGGAGAAGGAGCTCAAATCTGCCCGAGAGGGGCAAGCTGAAGCCCGATGGGGGCTGAAGCTAAAAAATGCTGAACTCGCTGCTGTTCAGGCGGAGTGAGGAGCTAAAGGGGGAGCGCGACACCCTAAAAGAAGACTTAGCTTCCCGACTGACAACTCCTAAATCCGACTCGCAAGAAACCAGGGATTTTGCAGAGCGTGCGGATAAACTAGAGAAGGAGGTCGCCCGGCTTAGGGCGAAAGCTAAAGAAGGGGCCACCCGCATTTATTCGGTGGTACAACAGGTGGGTCGTCATATCCCTCCTACGGAGGTTTTGTCCATGGGGCTTGCGGGAGTTTTGAAGAAGTTCACGGAGCTAAAAGAGCAACAGACTATTAAGACTCCAGAGGCTTCTGCCCCCGCCCCCTTGGAGCCTTCAACCCAAGCTCCTCTAGAAGCAGCTGGCTGCCCTGAGGGTCCTCCTAGTTCTTAGGATGTTTTTAGCATTTTTGAGAAATGTTCTTGTAAATTCGCATTCTTCTGGAATGTAATTTCTATTCATATGAATGAAAAAGCAAACCTTTATTTTGGTGAAGATTTATTTCCGACTGATGGTTATCCTTAACCGTGAGAAGTATTTTATGAAGTTCTTTGTAAACTTCTTCCTTCTTCGTTTGGCTTGTCAAGCTTCATAACGAGTTCTTAGTCCAATCATGGGACTTTAAGCTGTTGAGTGAGGTACTCGTTTTTATAAATGAGATTGTTGCCTCATATTTCGATCGGGATTTTTGCCCCTTGTTTTTTTGGATAAGAGTTGTCGTTTATCCTAACAGGATAATTTTGACTCATCTTCCAAGAATGGGAATTTCACCGCATTCTCGTAGGATGGGAATTTCACCACATCTTTGTAGGATGGGAATTTCACCGCATCTTTGTAGGATGTGAAAGGCTTGAGCTTTATTCCATGAAATTTAAGAGATGGCTACAGATTTTACTTGTAGTAGCGTCGCAAGTGTTCAGCATGAAATGGACGTTTGAGCGTTTTTCCGTCCATTCTTACTAGATAATAGGTGTCCGCTCGGGCGATTCTTTGTATGACGTAAGGGCCTTCCAAGTTAGGGGTTAGCTTCCCCGTTCGACTTTTATTTCCATAAAACTCATTTTCCCGTAGGACTAGATCGCCTATTTGGAAGAAGACTCTTTTTACCCTTGTGTCATAGAACCTTTTTACTCTCTGACGATAGATGGCTGCCTTTGTTTCCACAGCTTCTCTCCGCTCTTCGAGTAGATCAAGTTCTGCTCGGAGTTTTTACTCATTCTCTTCTGATGAGAAGGTTTGCTGCGTTCGTGAGGTAGGCATTCCTATTTCTGCAGGGATGACAGCCTCCGCCCCATAACTGAGAGAGAATGGGGTTTCTCCTGTAGGAGTCCTTGTTGTTGTCCTGTAGGCCCAAAGGGTGCTCGGGATTTCTTCTACCCAGTTAGTCCCATTTCTTGATACTCGAGTTTTCAATGTTTGAAGAAGGGTGCGGTTCGTCACTTCTACTTAGCCGTTGGCTTGGGGATGTGTCACAGACGTTAGTCTGGATTCAATTCCGAGCTCCGAACAAAAGCTTTTGAAAGCCTTGTTATCAAATTGTCGCCCATTATCAGAAATGAAAGCGACCGGAATTCCGAATCGACAAATAACCGTTCACCACAAGAATCCCTGACAAGCCTTCTCCGTGATTTTGGCCAAGGGTTCAACTTCCACCCATTTGGTGAAGTAGTCAATAGCAACTATTAGAAACTTCATTTGTCCAACTGAAGTAGGGAATGGTCCCAGAAGATTAACTCCTCAGATGGCAAATGGTCGAGGGCTAACAATTGGTGTAAGCTGCGCCGGTGGTCGCCTCTGAATTTTGGAATGCCGCTGGCAGGCGTCACATTTCCGAGCGAACGCCATTGCATCTTGAGTTAGTGTTGGCCAGTAATAACCTTGTCGTAGGACTTTGTAACTCAAGGCCTTGCCCCCCTATGTGTCCTCCTCCAATGCCTTCGTGAATCTCTTGAAGGATGTAGCTAGCTTCTGTAGGACGTAAGCATCGCAAGAAAGGCTGCGTATAAGACCTTTTGTATAGGTTCTCATTGATGATGGTGTACTGAGCGGATTTGTAAGAAATCCGTCTGGCCTCTGCTTTGTTGGGTGGTGCAGGCCCTCCTTGTAGATAGTTTCTGATGGGGTCCATCCAACTTGACTCTTCGATTGCACTTTGTACCTCTCCTTCCAATCTGTCGATGGTCTTTGCGGGAAGGTACTGTAGGTTAAAGGAAGACTCTATACCTCCGTTAGGTGCCGTGGCTTTTTTAGACAGGGCGTCCGCCTCTTCGTTTTGAGCTCGACAGATTTTCTCAATTTGGAAGTAAGCGAAGTATGGAACTATGTTCTTCACCACTCGGTATTTGACCATGTTATCTTCCTTCGCTTCAAAGCTGCCCAAGGTGTGGCTCACAACTAACTGTGAGTCGGAATATACGTGCAAATGTTGAATTCCGAGCCCCCGGGCCATATATAGTCCTGCGATGAGGGCTTCGTATTCGGCCTCATTGTTGGTTGCTCGGAATTGGAACTTCAGTTCTGTCCCAATTTTCCACTTAGAAGGAGAGTAAAGGATGAAACCTGCTCCTGACTTCTCTTCCGTTGCTGATCCGTCAACATATAAGGACCATGGGATGCTAGGGCTTTCTTCCGAACTCTATGACGGGGGTTCGCCCCTATTTGCGGGAAAAGTTAACTCCGCTGAATTTAAATCTGCTGCCAAGCACTTGAGCCTTGATTGTCGTTCGGGGTTTATAGGTGAGGTCGAACTCGCCTAATTCTATTACCCACTTGGCTAGGCGTCCGGAGTTTTCAGGCTTATGAAGAATTTGCTTTAGCGGTGATCACCAACATCTGTGATCTTGTGGGCTTGAAAGTACGGCCTCAATCTCCGCAAGCGGATGTGATAAGAGGGAAAGCCAACTTTTCAAGCGGTATATCTTGACTCCGCCGTTAAGGATTTTACTTGTGTAGTAGACCGGTTTTGAATTCCGCTATCTTCTCTCAAAAGGATCGCGGCCGTGACGCGGCGCATCGCCAAGTAGACGTAGAGTTCTTCTCCCACTTGTGGCTTAGCTAGTAGCTGAGGCGATCGGAGATAATCTTTAAGCCCTTGAAAGGCTTTTTCACATTCTTCTGTCCACTCCATTTTCGGTGCTTTCCTGGGCTTGAAAGAGTGGGAGATTTTTCTCTCCGGCTTTGGAGATGAATCTGCCAAGTGCGGCGAGGCGTCCATTAAGCCGCTGAATTTCTTGAAGACTCTTGGGCGACCCCATGTCAAGAATAGCTCTGATTTTTTCTGGATTTGCTTCTATCCCTCTTTGTGTCAAGATAAATCCCAGGAATTTCCCCGATCGAACATTTATTCGGGTTTAACCGCATGGCATAAATCCGAAGAGACTGAAAAGCTTCTTGTAAGTCTGACAGGTGTTCATTGGCCTTTCGGCTCTTTACCAAGATATCATCCACATAGGCTTCAACATTTCTGCCAATTTGTTCTTTGAAGACTGTATTTATGAGCCTCTAGAAGGTGGCTCCGGCATTTTTTAGACTGAACGACATCACCTTATAGCAGTAAGTTCCCGTGCTCATAATGAAGGACGTTTTTTCTTCGTCATCTTTGGCCATTCGGATTTGGTTGTAACCTAAGAAGGCGTCTAAGAAACTTAGCATCTCATGTCTCGTTGTAGAGTCAACCAAACCATCAATTGATGGTAAGGAAACGAATCTTTCGGACAAGCTTTGTTTAAGTCCGTGAAGTCAACGCACATCCTCCACTTTCCGGACGGCTTTTTTACTACAACCACATTAGCCAACCAATCTGGGTAATTCACCTCTCGGATAAACCTAGCCTTTAGGAGGTTTGATAATTCTTCCTCCGCGGCTTTCTGCCTTTCTGGTGCGGAATTTCTCCTTTTCTGTTTCGTAGGTTTAAACGATTGATCGATATTGAGATGGTACTCGATGACATCGCGTTTTACGCCCGGCATATCTTCTGAAGACCAAGCGAAGAGGTCGCAATTTGCTTTCAATACTTTCATGAGGTCTTCTCACGCCTAACTGTCAAATCTGTCCCCAATCCAGCATGCGTATGCGGTCCGGCCTCTGCTGTGTCCAGGGGGACTGTTAGCAATTCTTCAACAGGTGTAGGTCGAAGCTCTTCATTTTCCCGTTCGGCCATTCTGCTGACTAGCATGGCTTCTGAAACCTTTGTCTTGCTGCTGTTGAGGGCTTTCCCTTTGAGGGTTGAGACATAACATTGTCGTGCCAGGGGTTGATCTCCTCTCACTTCTCCACTACCACTCTCAGTCGGGAATTTGAGGAGAAGATGGTAAGTAGAGATTATGGCTTTCAAGGCGTTGAGGGTTGGCCTGCCAAGGATCACGTTGTAACTTGAAGCACAACGCACAACCAAGAAATTTGTTGTCACTGTTGATGATCTTGGCGAGTTTCCTACCGTAACTGGTAAGGAGATCATTCCTTCCGGCTGTAATACCCCTACGGAGAGTCCTACTAAGGATGATTTTACTGAAAGCAAGTCATACATATCGATCCGATACATCAAAAAGGATCATACCGATCCGATACATAAAAAAAAGGATCATACCGGTCTCAAAATATCAACAGTCCATACCGGTCCTTCATTGCAAAAGACCGCACCGGTCTACTACGACAATGGGTCATACCTACTACCACGAAGAGGACCACATCGATCTAACACATCAAAAGAGACCTTACTGGTCTGATACATCGAACACTCCTACTAATTTTTCCACCCCAGGAAAAGTTCAACGATAATCGTCATAGCTCCTCAACTGCCCACAAACCATTTCAACTCTCCATTGCCCGAGCAACTGAACACGCACTCCCTCTCGGAAGAATCAAAACAACCAAAATAACAAAGAACAAGGAAGAAAAAGAGAGAAAGAAAAGAGGAAGAATTATCTTTCATATTGAAATATCAAAGACATACAAATACCAAACAGACAAAGGAAAAACATGACAGAAGATCCAAAGACTCAACTGACAAAATACACATAATTGAGAGAAACAAATTAAAGAGAACTAGAGGCGTAATCGAGAATAAAACCTGGATTTCCCGGGCTGCCGTCAATGCACCAGCTTTCCTGCAACCATCTCTCCCAAGGATGTGAACTTCAAAGCATTCGTACTGATCAAGAACAAAAACAAGGATATCTCCCTCAACCAGCTTATGATCTATCAAAAAATCCTCCCATCCGGCAGTGAACTTGAATTCTCCAAGTTCTGCAGAAGAAGATAGAATAACTATCCAAATACCCCCGCTCAATCCGCGAACTCTTTTACATCCACCTTGCATAGATGCCATGTTTCGATGAAAGGCCCTGGGAATCCGCAACCTTCGAACATGGTCGCCTGCAGAAAAGAACCTGTAAAAGGAGGGGTGGCCCTTGCTACCAATACCCCCACTACTGCTCATACTGATCAGAAAGATTGTCTCGAGCAGCCTCCATCTCTCTTCTTTTATACCACCTACCAGGGAAAGCCCCAAGGAACATAATTAATGCCTAGATAGACTGAACTGTCCTAATTCATGACGACTCCTCGATTGGGATCATTATTAATGAGGACAATTTGAATTCCTCAAGCCAGGCCTCTTCGGTAACATCAAAAAATATTATGTTTCCAAGGCATAATAAAAAGTTTTAGAGCCCATCTCCAAACAATGACCAATTGAGGAAATTCCAGGAAAGAGAATCCATCGATACGAGGTATACAGTTTCCCAATGGCTAAACGTCACACAAAAGACCGTACCGGTCCGATATAACAAAGGATCATACCGGTCCATTGGGACAAAGAAGTCACTACCGTTTTCTACAAGAGAATCATATCGATTTTCTACACCAACAAACCCCACCGAAGAATCTACGCTAAGGCCGTAACAGATCATCTACATCAAGGAATTATATCAACTCTTTACATTGGAAATCATATACAGAGACGAAACGTACTCCACTTCTTGGAAGGTTTTAAGAGATTTACGTCAACCACAAAGCAAAAGGAGTAAAAGGAGTGATTCATTTCCTGAACCATTAAGACAGGGAAATGACAAGATCATGAAAGCACCAATTGCATTGAAAAATTATGGAAAGTGCAAAGGAAACATCCAAATCAAGGAAAACAAGATGATTCTTCATCACTAGCAGAACTCGGTGCAATAAAATCTGGTGTTTGGCCAGGAACAACAAGAAGAGTAGACATCTTCTGACACTCGTTCCACCCAAGGATGTGAATCTCGAAGCATCCGCTTTCACGAAGGACAAACACAAGGAGATCCCCTTCCTCTACTTGGTGGTCGGCTACGAAGTCCCGCCACCCTCCTGTAAGCTTGGACTCTCCAAGCTCTCGGAGGCCTGATAGCATAACCCACTAGAAGTTACCACTTGGCCCCCGCAATATTATTGGCCCATTAGGGACAGATGTCATACGCGGATGAAAAGACCTAGGAATCCATAAGCTCCGAGTATGATCGCCAGGAAGGAAGAATTTGTAAAAGGAGGGACAACTATTATCGCCCATATCATTCGACTAAGTGATCTGTAAGGGACTAGCATCCCTTTATTCCCCTTTTATACTATCTCGACAAGGAAGCCAAGGGAAAGCAGTTAATGTCTGGGCGAATTGAAGCGCCTTAATTAATGGTGATTCCTTGATCAAAGACACGATTTATGAGGACGATTCGAATCCCTTATGTCGTTCCTCTGAAATGACGTGCCGATCTCTTGAATCGACATCAAAAAGACGATATGGGTTCAAGATGATTAACAGATTCTTGTAACTTATTGTGAAAAGCATATTGAAATTCCTTGGAAACAAGTGCCAGACAATGGTCAATCAAAAGAACGTCCAAGGAAGATTGATTAAATTAAATCACACAAATTCCAAACAGGGGAATATCGCGAAAAGAATATGATTCTCCAAACGATCGTTGAAAAGGAAACAAAGATCAACACATGCAATTAACAGAGCAATGACCAAAAGTACAAACATAAAAGAGCAAGAGATACTATCAAGCAACATATCGAATCTAGTGTCTAGAAAAAGTCATATTACAACAAGTAAGCCAATAACATCATCAAGGAACGACATCCCAGTTCCCGGGAGGATTATAAATTACAAAGTCGAGACCGTTATGGACACTCTCTTCTGGATCCAACTCCTTCCAAATTTTTCTGATAAGTGGAGCATAAGGTTCACTATGCAGGCCCAAAACAGGCATGGATCCTACCGCAGCTCTGCGGTCAATCGGCAGCTTCTTAACCCATTTCACCAATTCAGCTTTTAAAGACTTGATTTCTTTGCGAACGGCTTCTGCCTTTGCTCCACCTGCGTTGGTTAAGGAAGTCAGTCAAGGTTCATCAAGAAGAAATTGGAAGAAAAAGAAGAAACATTTTACCTCTAAGAGGATGTCTGGCTCATAAGATTCGAAGGCCGAATTTGAATCCTACATCTCTAAAATCAGCGGAAACTAGTTCAGCAATGGCCACAATTTTGAGTAAGCTGCTTTTTCCGAAAAACAAAGAGAAGGATCAAGAATAAAAGACTATACTCACCTGCCCTCGAGTCAAGCCTCGAAGACTCCCCAACTAATCTGACCAGGAGTATCCTTCTTGTCACATCGCCAGGAATCACATTAGGCGAAAAGGCAGCAGTTGTTTCCCCTACTAAAAGACAAAATAAAAGAAAATAAAACACCATTCAAAGAACAGACGAGGAGGATAAAGGAGAATTAAAAGCCAAATTCCGACCAACAACGACATCAACAACAGCATCGATTTCCCCCGGTTGCTCATCAGAAATAACTTATGGTTCTTTAACCATCGATGAGGAACCAACCAGAACAACGGAAGAATTTTCTTTATCGACCACTCCTGATGAACTAACATCTTTAACTTCGGCGATGGAAGCCATCTCATCGACCTTAGCATCCAGCCTATCGGTAGCACCGATCTCCACAACTCGCTCACCTATAAGGTTAGAAGGTTCATCAGGAGCAACGATCAAGCTCAATTCTTCCACGACCCTATCAACAGCAGCTTCATCTATCACTGGCTTATCCTCGGTGGGAGCAGAATCGTCTGTTCAAATGAAGTTTGAAAAAGGAAAATCAAAAAACCTTGAAACAATAAGAAAGTCGAATAAGGACACAAGGAGACACACCTTTGTGACCGAGTTCCTCATCTTCAGAAATTGGGGAAGACGGTTGTCCTCGACATTTTTTGAAATATTCCTCCAGAGTGTCCGCATAACTCAAATTCTTGAAAACAGTTGAAGGATCAGCGGATTGGAAGTTACTAAACATTTTATGAATGTCTTCCCCGAGCCTCTGCAATTTATCTTCAGATATCTCTCCAGCACCCTCTGTTGATTCCTCCAAGGTCTTATCCTTTCCCGCCTGAACTTCTGTCTCCCTAGTCTCGGCATCAAAGAGAGCAGTTTCTAAAGATGCTACTTTTACAGTGAGAACACTCTTCTCAATCTTTACAGCTCCGACCTCATCTTCAGCACTCTCAGCTCTCTCACTAAGGAAAACATTCTGCTCTTTCAATGATGTATTAGACAGTCTAAGCGCATCACATTCGTTCACAACACTTGATAAATTGGAAGAAAGTATCCCCTTCTCCTTCTTAATCTTATCAAAGTTCCGCGACAAAGCGGAGGTACTCTCTTCCGATAAACGAACTGACTCTCGGAGAGTATTGAGCATTTTCAAGGACTTTAGAGGATTCTTCGAGTCCTTTACACTTCTCCAGAGCTTGATCTACTTCATCAGCGATTTTAATAATTATTTCGTCTTTACGGAGCAACTCCTTTATTAATCGAGCATTCTCGGCCTGTATCATTTCCGAACGAGAAGAAGATTCAGAATTCTCTATCTTGAAGCATTTCTTGGCTTGATCGATCCATTTAAAAGACTACGAAAGAAATGCACGGATGTAAGTTTTGAGAAAAATGGAGAAGAGCACAAACGAAAGACCATCCACGCACTGAAGCAAGTCAGAGACGAAGATGTCCCATGGACTGAGGACCGTTGAATTGACTCAAATGGACGTCAGCTCTCCCACCTCTCCAAGCCCGCACGGACTCACCAATCGAATGGTAATCAATAGGCAATACGGAGTCGCGACGGTTGATCCGTTTACGATCTCTTGCCCCAGATGCTTCAGAATCAGCTTTAGAAACTTCCTCATCGAAAGCTTGAACAGTAGGACCTCCTGTCGAATGAACAATCACTCAAAAATCCCCATATGAATTCAATTGAGGCACGAAGGAGAAGAAAGGAAATACCTGGAATAGGAAGAGGATCGACTATCTCTTTCCCTTTTTCGGCCCCATCTACCAAGGATAACCCTTCTCCCAATCGACTAGGGACAAAATCTTGATTAGACATGACGGTTGGTTGGGGAAGGAGAAGTCCCGCATCTGAAGACATGGGAACGGGAGCCTCAGGAATTGTGAAAGAAGAATCAGAAACCACCGTGCGGGTGGGAACATCCCCTTCGTCATCATCGTCGAACAGCACCAATCTTCTTCTTTTAGTTGAGATTGGCTCAGGGACCGGAATTGATAGAGGTACCACAACAGGCACATCTACAGCTGGGAATTTGATTCTTTGATCAGCTCTAGGAGCATCATGACTCCTCCCATCGGACACGATTGGTTCATCGCCCGAAGGTTGTCCCCTCTTCCTTGATGATAACCTTTCAAAGGTTCTTTTCCCCTCACAGTATCAACATCAATTACAATAGTAGATTTCGGAGGACCCACCATGGTTATGGCCTCTTTACCGTGCTCACTGGAGATCTTCTCCGCTCCTGCCTCTGAAGGGGTCCTACTGGATACTTGGCCTTTATTCTTCAAGGTAGCCTTCTCCTTCTATGTTTTGTCTCGTGAGACAGCCCTCAACCTGTCAGTGATATCTACTCCCTTATCGGAACGCATCTTGTCACCCGATGATTAGAAAAAATAAATTGTTAACCTTTGGATTAGAGAGCCGATGAATCAGTAAATGACATGAGAGGTCCTAAGTGCCCCTACCCATAGCGGAATATAAACCGTTGTCATGAAGTTGACGATCAGTCAAATAGTCATTAATTGGACCGAGATGAAGCCCCTTTATTTTCTTCAATATCTTCACATCATCGGGACTAAGTTTCTCCCTATTTGCTACGTTGGTCGGAGGAACACCCCACTTAATAGAAAATTCCCAGCCCTCGCTGCAAGAAACAAAGAAGAATATACTCTTCCAATCCTTAATAGAGTCGAGAATAGAACCAAGAAATTGTCTACCTTGTCTAGCACAAAAGTAATACCAGTCCGTATTCCTATCTTTGTTCAGACTAAAAAGGAGATTGAAAAGATGAACAGAAGGCACAACGTTGTTTTGGGACAGTACCATCACAAAACCACAGAGGATCCTACAAGAGTTGGGAGACAATTGTGAAGGACATACGTTGAAAAAACGGAAGATATCAACAAAGATTTGAGGAAAAGGAAGTCTTAGTCCGGCGAGTAAGGCATCATAGTAGATCACTAAATCTCCCCCTCGAGATGGTGAACAGGCCCGTTCAGTAGAAGCAGGAACTCTATAATTAAAAGGGGAGATGGATAATCTATAATGGTCTGTGAGCTTCTCAATCACGTTCGCTGGGAGCGTATTCGCGAAAGAATCCGAACAAGCTTTAGCTCCTCTTAACTCAAGCTTATTCCCAAATGGTGAAAGAACTCAGGAATAGTTCGAGATCCCATACCTGAAACAATGTACTCTCTTGGCAACCGGAACTCTTAGAGGAGAAGAAGGAGATCTCGCATGAAAGACAAGTGCAGGATAAAAGAAGAACCACCGCCGCAGCAAGGTTTGAAAAACGCTTCAAGCACTAATCATCTACAGGGTTTAAATCGACTTTGACGGTTGTGATTCTTAACACGTGGAACAAGGATCAGTTAACCCATTATTACATAAAAAGACCCCATACCGCTGATACGCCTTTTGATCCTTCCTCGAAAGTGATACCGAGAAATGAAACGACGGGTAATAAATGACCAAGGTAAAAGACCTATTTGCCCATCAGTAACTTGTGGCTCAAGAATCCACGAAACGGTTTAATCAAAATGTTAAAGTGATCATGACTCGGACACACGACGATGAGTATGAAACCACTAGGGGTGTGTTGTGAATAGACAACCTAGGAATACATATCGGAATGAAAACAATTTACTGAGATAGTTGTATGCTTAGCTCATCGCAAGCATACTCGAGGGGGGACTAATGATGGGAGGAAAGACAGTAAGACACGTGAAGCCCATCAGAGCCATCCACGTATCCACATTAAAGAGCCCCTCATTAAGGTTAGGCCGGCCTATACTGAACCAGCCCATATCACAACAACCATCTCTTATACCATATCGGAAATGTAATCACAGCACATCAGATCAGATTGGGCCGATGAATCATCTACGTGGCACCTACCGGTATACAACACCGACTCATCAACCTGGAAGCGCTCCTCGCTTCATCCACCTAAAATGTTCGCAACTCATCGGAATAATGCCAGTTATCACAAGAAGCCTTCTAGAAGAAGCTTAGCTGTCACCAGGCTGGCCTTCTAGAAGATTTACAGCTGTCGACAACTCACATCCAGCTGGATGCTTAGCTGGAGCCCAGCTGGATGCTTAGATGGCATAGCACGTGGCCTAATTCTATGAGACACATGTTGAAAAACCAAGCTTCTTCTCCAAGCCATTGAAGCCTATAAAAGGCAGTGATCCCGACTCATTGGGGACATGAGAATACAGACAACGAAACTCTGCTTCTTTGAAGATTGATCCACTTTTTTCATTTTCCACTTCTAAAATGGCTTTCAAGGCCCAAATATTAGAGAATTTCCCCCTTTCGTCCATGTTTTTTTCCCTACCAAGGGTTTTCCACGTTAGATCTTTGTCTTCTCGTTTTCTCTTCACTTTCTCATTGTTCAAAGCCCTGCAAATCAAACAAATTCAACCGTTGACTTGGAATTGGGGTTGATCTTAAGGCAAACCAGATTTCACAGTCAACAGGACACATGCTGCTTGATTTACATTTTTGTTAGACTGTGAACATTTTGAATGTGATTATTTGGACACCAATGTGATTTGTTTTATTTGGCTTTCAAATGTTTTTGAACAATCAAACTATGATTTGATACCCTTCCAATGGGGGCAACATTGGAAATTTGATACCTGTCCAATGGGGGCAATATTGGAAATTTGACACCCGGCCAATGGGGGTAACATTGGTAATTCGACACCCTCCCAATGGGGGTAATTATTGGGATTTTGATACCCAATGAACGGGGTTTATACGTTGACACATTAGATACCTAGCCACAAGGGATAATATGGACTTAGCCTGATTGAAGTTTTGAAAATGGTGTCCAGTTTTGAAACTTTTAATTATTGAATGATTTTATAACATGTGATCCCAAACTTATAATTTGAAAAAATATACTTTATTATGAGCATGTTTGAGACTGATTTTGAAGTGTTTTGAAATTGATTTACCTATTATGAGCATGATATGAATTTTATTGCATTGATGTATTAAAAAACGTGTTTGATCCAGCTAGACAGGTTGTTGGTTCTTACTGGGCTAGTTAGCTTACCCCCCTTTACTATTTTTCAGGTTCAGATCAAGAGGCTTAGATTTCAAGGAAAGTAATAATCTGGGCGGCGGATTGAGTCTCTTGATGTTAGTGATTTAGTGTTTTGATTTGGATTGTAAGAACAATATTTTAGTTTTTATTATTGAGATGTTGGAGGAACTTTTTTATTGTCTGGATTTAAGAATAATTCTATGGTATATTAAGGAATAAATAAGTCTTGTTATTATTATTATTTGAGGATTTTATATTATGTGAATTATGATTACAACTGGTTTATAGATTGTTTCCGTGCCTTGCATACCTATGGGGGAAACCCTATAACTATGCGGTGTTGTCTCGTACTTGAGCCCAAGTAAGGTTTGGGGCGTGACATACAGGGCTTCATACGAGCCATATATGGGCCCGTATAGATTTTATGTCTTCTTGTATGACCATATGTCAGACCGTATAGGACCCCGTATAGCCTCATACGGGATGGTGTACAACCTTGGGAGATTGATTGCAGAGACCTCCAATTCCCCAGGTTCATACAGGCCTGTATGCCTTGGTGCTTTCTCCAGAAATTCTACATTTTGGTCTCAATTTCCCTTGAAAGCTTCCTTTCTCCCAGCGTCTCAATATTTTCCCCTGTTTATCAAAATAAACACTTTTTAAGTACTTACAGGCTATAATACCCCAAAATAGCCTAAAAATACACATGAAGATGGTATAAAATTACACTGATATGAACACTTATCACATATCTCTACACTTAAAGGTTTGCTTGTCCTCAAGCAAAGCAAAGAAATTAGCAAATTAAATGATAAGTGTTCATCCTCGAGCCATAGAGTTCATGACTCAACTCTATTTCAAGTTCACCACCAAAGTGCATGCCCACCTATTTCCACACCAGGGCTTAGATTGATCTTGTGATATTTGTCAATATAGCTCTAGAACAATCTTGTTCACTCCATATGCCATGGTCTAAAATCTTTACAAGACAAGCATTCCCTCAATAGACTCTAGAGAATCCTTGGGGCCCTAAGATCAAGAAGACTACCCCACTATTAGATAAATAGTTGACGAACTTGAAGAACTCTAAATTATTATTATTATTATTATTTATTTATTTTTTAAATTCAGGTAGGGCATTCCTAATGGATTGGACTTTCCCCCAGTGAAGATCAATGTAGAGTGTAGTTCCTTCTTTCTATAAGATGCTCATGCTGATTAGACACCAGAGCACTTAGCTACTAAGATAGATACAACTCTATATACTTGTGCTCATGCTAGTAGTGATTTTTCGAATTGAGGGACGCTCAGATCAGGAGCCAGAACCCCAAGCTATTTTATCACAACAAGCAGCGAAACACTGTCTTTATTGTTCTACAACTACTATGTACAAACTATTTTATTCTTCTCTTACTTGTCCACTAGGTTATATTATAAGGAGTTAAATGTTTCAATTAGTGCCACGAGTCTCTTGGAGCCATTGAACATGATGCTTAGCTATTAAAGTCAAGAAAACATGGTAATGGGTTATCTATTGTCTCTAGAGATTATGAGTGTCACAAAGATGGTCTCTAGGTGACCATGGTGTTTCATAGGAGAATTTGACAAAATTATGTGCTAAGATAGTGCCCTATGAATAGAATTTGTCAAAGTTTTTTCTTAAGTCCTTCATCAATGCATACTAGACATGAATTATGAACTAAAGATTTGTAATGAATTTCACTAATGACTACCTATCTCCACACTTAAAAATTTCAATAGATATATAAATGGATAGGTAGCCACCCATCCCCACAATTAAAGACGTACATTGTCCTCAACATACTTAAGAAGTCTAAAATAAAATGAGTATGGAGAAAGATAAACGAAAGCTTTCCCGGTTAATTTGTTTTGCCACTTGAATTCCATGAATTCATTGCGTGGAAAATATCGTGGAATGTGGATTTGTGTTCCATATCTGCAAGAGAGGGAAGATCATCATAACTCTACAAAAAATGGAAATCAAGAAAAAACGCAGAAAGTGAAAATAAAGATAAGTTTAGCAGGGCGGTGTCGTAGCTATCTAGTGCAACTATGCACAAATAAATGAGATAAGTCCACATGACATAGAGAATAACTAAAAACAACACATGAAAACAAGTAATAAAATATATGTTTCAGTCCTCTATGAGGGGCTAATAATGGAGCCTAGAAGCTGAACGTCGCACTTTGAGGAGGGACGCTCGACCAAGTTTATAAGAAAATAGATAAGCTTGCAGGCTAGAAGCAGTGCCTTGAGGAGGGACGCATGGTCGTGCTTGTAGGAGAATAGTTGGACCGGGAAGATACAAGCCTCATCCTGAGGAGGTACGTTAAGCTGTGCTTGTAGATGATTAGTTGAGCCTGGAAGCTGGGGCCATGCACATAGGAGGGACGTGATGTGCTCCTAATGCTTATGCTTATAACCCAAGTATACGGGTCGTATCAAGTAGTAAAGTAGACCATGGAAGTCGGATGTGGAATCCACAAGGAAGGAGATATTAGTACTAACTGTTCGTCTATTATCTAGTCCAAATAAAGATTTGTGGAGGTTTAATCTAATCTAAATTCTAACTCTAGAAAGCAAGATAAAATGCGATGTGATGAAGTTCCAAGGGCAATCAATAAGGAGAAGAGGTATCCAGGCAAGGTATCCAGGCAATGATATGTATAGATTCCTATTTAAAGATTGCTAGTTTATGGACCAAGCACTCCTATAATGCTTTCACACCCTCCGTCGAGGCAAGTTACTAACCTAATATTATTGCATTAGCATTCTAAGAACATACATCTTGGAATAATTGTGGGAATTATACATCTAAAGGAGTTTCTCCCCTAAGTACTCTCTCGGCGTATTCACAACCGCCACCTATTGAAGTAAATTTATATGTATATAGAGGGAGTGTTAAATGTCTACACCCCTATAGATCTAGATTGAAACTCATAGCTGTTGCAACGTAGAGTATCAATGCCCTACATTACATCCAATAGGTTCTCAAACAATTGAAATATTCATTCAAATATAAAAATTCATAACAAGTAAATCAAAGTTCACACATTGACCCAATGGTTCCACAATGCCTAAATACCGAAAAGATTAATTCCCCATCAAAGAGGAATACAAATCTAATACAAATAAAGGAGAAAATAACAATAAAAAGACAAATAAACTTCCCTCTGATGTTCCATCTATTGTTTACGCAACAAATCCTCCTCCAAACCTCATCGCCGAGAAGCCTTAACGATGGATTATGATGCCCTTGTTGATGGTATGTGGGAGAGATGGTGCTGATGACCTAAGGAGTAGCCCCCAAAGGGGATAGTCCAAAGATGCCCCAAAACCCTAATTTCTCAGGTATTTATAGGCTTTACAATGATAGATAAGTGTATAACACGTGTTGGGTCTGTATTGGTCGAGTTTGAACTGAAATACCATGAATATCGGGCCCAAATACGCCCCGTGCGGGCTCCTACATGCCAATACAGGTGCATAGGTGGCTGCATGACGCTCAAGAAGGCCTTCAGAACTCATCCAGGTATTCGTGCGGGCGCACGAGTACCCGTGCATGCTTGATTTCTGGATCGTGTAGTCTTCATCAAACGTTCGATCGGATGAATAGTTTACGTCGGATTGACTTGAAATTTTAACTAAGTGTTCCTGAGTTGTTGGTCTTTAATCTGAATAGTGGGGATTTGATATAAAGTACTGTAGCTCTTGTAATAAAATTCTAATCTTTGCTACTCTTTTAGAATTTCTGCAGTGTCTCGAGTTTCTTCCTTTTTCGTTTTAAATGATGTCAAATTTCTTCCTTTTGATGCTTGAGGCTTTCCATCGCCATATAAATAAAGATTAACACAAATTAAGTACTAATTGGGTAAAACTACTCCAAATCACATGCATAGTATACAAGAATATGGTATAACAATATGATTAATTGACGCTTATCACAAATATCCCCACACTTAAACGTTTTCTTGTCCTCAAGCGAACAAAGAAATAAAATTTCAAAACATGAGAAGTGTTTGACCTTAGGCTAAAAAAAAATTGTATTTTGTTCTATTCAAAGCATTCATAATTGGTATATGTATTTTCCTATTTCAACACCTCGGACTTAGGTCAATTCCATGACACATTTTAGTATAGATCTAGATGAGTATTTCACTCCACTTACCATGTTCCCGAATCTTAGAGAGGCAAACATACCCTCAGTGGACTCTAGAGGTTCCTTTAAGCCCTAAGTACAAAACATCTAACCCTTTAAGAAAAATAAACTTTCTTTTTGTTCTTTCCTTTTCAATTTTTCACTTTTCTCTTTTTCTTTTCATATAAATCCTAGTAGGGCATCCCTAGTGGATTTGAATTTTTGGGGACTAAAGATTAACATAGAGTGTAGATCTCCTTTCGTGAGATATGCACATCTTTGGCCATCGTGAGCACCCACCTACGCGGAAGATTACAACTCTACATACACGCGCTCATGCTCACAAGTAACTTTTTAGCTTGAGAGATACTCTGATTAGAGGTAGAAACCCAAGCTTACTTTGTCATCAAGAGTAGAAAAATACTATCTTGGTTCTTATTTTCATAGCCTCTATGTATAAAAATTTATTTACTATATATAACTTTACTTGCAAGGGCTAGAAGTTTGAACTAGTGCCACGAAAATTCTTGGAGCCATTGAAAATAATAGTTAATTGATGCCAAAAGCTGGTCCACGTCACGTTTCGGTCACTGTTGCCTCGTGATCTGGTGTCAGCTCTTGACCAACGGTTAGAATTTATAGTTGATGTGGACGCTTACTTCTGCCTACGAACAGGGGGTGCGAAGAGCATCATAAAAACTCCGCTCGAAATTACTGGAATTACTCATCAGCGAGCCTGTAAAAAGGGAGAGGACGGTGATTGGAATTGGGCCTTTCCGCCCGGATTCAGCTCCGATGCTTAAGTCAGAAAACTTGAATAGAGAATCTTAGTTTTAAGCAGTTTTTTGTGTGATGAGTTTTTTCGGATCCCCTTTCTTCTATTAGTGCTCTCCTTTTATAGCACCTTAGAGGCTGCCTGTGAAAGCGATGAAGTAAGGCGGTGAGTTAGGTAAAATATCTCTTAAGGCGGTAGGAAGCGGTAGGAAAATATCCTACCCCTTTGTAGCAAGTGGATAAGGCCCACTCACTTTGTAGAGGCGTTAGATGTTTCTCTATCTCTTTCTTTCTACCATACGCCCCTACGCCCTTTATGAGAGGGTTGTTACAATTCCGACGGACTTGTTCGCAGGATTGAATCCTTACGCTATTTGCCGAGCAGAATTTGTGCAAAGATGGTGATACTGCCATGTAGCCAAATGAACAAGTGGTCCTTTAGCTTAACGACACCTGTCTTCACCAAATATATCGGTAACATAATAGTTAATAATCTAAGTCAAAGAAACATAGCAATGGGTTATCTAATGTCACTAGACAGTGTATAATAGTCATGAAGATTTTCTTTAAGTGTCGAAGGTGTTTCGTAGGAAAAATTGAAAAATTTTGCTAAATTGGTACAAACTAAGAGTATAACAAAATTGAAAATAATTTTCTGAACATGCCGTCATTGGTGCACACTAAGAATGTATATATGTAATGATTTGCAATGAATTTATAGAATACTATCCCCACACTTAATGATTTGCAATGAATTAATTTGTAAAGATATGCAATGAAGTTCATAGCTACACACATGTGTACTCATCCCCAAACTTAAAACTTTGCATTCTCCTCAATACAAACAACAAAGAATGTAAATTATAAGAGCATAATAAAACAAGAACATGGGCAAACTGAAACTTCCCCTGGTATTTGGTGATGCTTCCAAATTTGAAGTCGAACTGGAGGTAGTCATCAGTTTCGGCCAAAATGTGTGCTCTCTCAAGACCTGCTTGGTAAGGAGGAATCCCTATTGCTCCAGAATAATAAAAACAAAACACAAAAGTTACTAGTAAACTAAAATAAAAGATGAGTCCTCATTCTCTAATGTCTAGCTTCTCCTCGTCAGCTGAAATTGTGCAAATGATGAAGTTAGAGTTAATGATACTTGGAGATGAAAGAGAAGGTCCTGGAT
Source organism: Dioscorea zingiberensis (assembly GCA_026586065.1). Taxonomy (NCBI): domain Eukaryota; kingdom Viridiplantae; phylum Streptophyta; class Magnoliopsida; order Dioscoreales; family Dioscoreaceae; genus Dioscorea; species Dioscorea zingiberensis. The sequence continues at coordinate 38,863,229 of CM048821.1, read as the reverse complement.
GTGTGTGTGAGGAGGAAGAAAGTGAAGGCGTGTCACACTTAGAAAGGCTTGGAATTGAATTTAAAGAGGTGCGCCTATTTTTGGAAAATTTTGCGTTATGCACGGTGAAGTACGCCAAGCATCTCACGAAGGTACTCTACGTGCAAGTGAGGGCTGGTGCGCCCGCACTATCCGCACGAGGTAAGCTACGGGGTTGGTATATGATATGTGCCCGCACGATGTGCCCGCGCGGTCTTCCCTTCACAATCCAAGGGGGGTACAACCATTGGTGCGCCCTCATAAGCCCCCGCACGACTCACTATTAACCACTAGTCTATAAAATTTGCAGAGTAGAACTCCAAGTATCCATTCGTTAAAATCATAACTCTAATTCAAGCTTTTAAAATCTACTAACACAAAACTAAGGAATCAAAAATTTCGGATCATGGAATCCATCAATTTATTGGAAAAAAAAACTAAAACTAAACTAACTAATGAAAACTAGAAATTTTTTTCTAAAACTTTGGTTGCCTCCCAAGAAGCGCTTGTTGAACGTCACGAGCTTGACGTACCTTATTCATACCTTATGGAGGCTTGAAATGAGTGTATTCTTCCTGGCTACACCCCGCATAATTACTTCCAGAAAATGGAAAACATACTTGTTGGGGTAGAGCTTTTGTGGAGGTCTCTATACTGTTACCTTTAGGCCTCCATTGAAATAATTTGGCCGGGAAATTGTTCAATCTTGGCTTGGGAGGATCCTTGGATTATGCAATCATCCTATTCGCTTCTATTGTTGTCCCGGATATTTCTCTTCTATGCTCAGTATGCAAGACAAGTTCTAGGTCGAGAGCTTGTTCAAGTGCGATTGGTTTTGCTCTGTCGACCTCTTTATCACATTTTTCTACCACTTTTTTCTTTTCATCTATACCAACGTATTTTTTGACACCTTCATCCTCTCTACCTTCATCTTCATCAGTGTCATTCCCAAGTGGAACTTCTACTGGTTGTTTACGACTTGTTTGTTCATCACGACTTGTTTATTCATCAAGACTTGTTTGTTTATCCCACCTGGTTCCCAAGCTTGTGATGTGAGGTTTGTACATTGGCAATTGTGGTATGAAGGGCTTCAAATTTGGCATTTGTTTGCAGCATAATTTTCGTCAACACTTCCTCGGTACAAAATCGTCTTCATTATAGTGGCTCATATTGAAAACTTGGAGGGTAATTTTGCCCTGCTCTTGAGGTGGTGGATAATAAGAAATCCTTGTTGAGGATACCCCCATTGTGGTTCATAACTTGGATAGTTTGGTTATCCTCCCCAATATGGTTGGTAAGCATTGTTGAATGAATTTCTTCGAATTCATGGGTTGCTTAAAAGCTCGTCAATTGTCGCTTCCAACAAAGCTAACCTTCAGGGATTCATTGTACCTTGTATAGAAGAGAATAAAGAAAACACATCAGATATATATATATATATATATATATATATATATATATATATATATATATAATATATATATATTCCTTTTATATAAACAAAAGAAAAAAAAACCTAAAACTAATGACTAGATTAACAGATTTCAAGTGTTCCTAATAAAATCTAAGTCCCTGAAAACAATGCTAAAAACTTGATGTGAGCCTAATGCTTATGCTTATACTGCAAGTACACGGGTCATATCAAGTAGTAATGTGGACTATGGAAGTCGGATGTCGAACCCACAAGGACCGAGATACTAGTACTAGCTGTTCTTATATTACCTAGTCTTAACAAATATTGGTGGAGGTTAAATCTACTCAAAATTCTAACTCTAGAAAGCAAGATTAAATGGGATGTGATGAAGTTGCCAGGACAATCAATAAGGAGAAGAGGTATCCGGGTAGGGTATCCCTCTCGGTTTCTTGTGGATAATGATATGTATGGATTCCTATATGAAGATTGCTAGTTAATGGACCAAACGTTCCTACAATGCTTTCACACCCTCCGTTGAGGTGAGTTATTAGCCTAATATCATCATTGCATTAGCATTCTAGAGAACATACAACTTGGAAGAGTTGTGGGAAATAATACATCTAAAGGAGTCTCTCACCTAAACACCCAATCTCTCAGCGTATTCACAACCCGCACCTATTGAAGTAGTTCTATATATATATAGAGGGAGCGTTAATTGTCTACACCCCACTCAGAGTTGTCGCAACGTAGAGCATCAATACAATACATTATATCCAATAGGTTCTCATAACATTGAAACATTCATTCAAATAAAGGAATCCATAACAAGTAAATCAAGTTCATACATAGACCCAAGGGTTCAACAATGCCTAAATACCTAAAAGATTAGTTTCCCATCAAAGAGGAAAACAAATCTAATGTAAATAAAGGAGAAAACATCAATATAATAACAAATAACTTCCCTCCAATGTTCCCTCTACTGTTCGCAAAGTAAATTCTTCTCCATGCCTCGCCATGGAGAAGCCTTGAAATTGAAGCTTGATGCCCTAATTGATGGTGTGTGGGAGAGATGTTGATGACCCAAGGAGTAGCCCCTAAAGGCGATGGTTCAAAAGATGCTTGACTGCCCACCATGCTTGTAGGCGAATAATTGGTAGACTGTAGAAAGTAGAGCCACAGTTAATGAATTTGGCAAAAAGATTCTTAGTTTTATTGATAGTTTAGACGTAGGTGGTCTGCGTGATACGGGTGCTTATGTTTTTGCTAGTTCATATTTTCAAGTCAATAAATACCAGGCTGGATGAGTTCCTTTACAACATAAGGACTATCCCAGCTGGGGTTTAACTTTCTAGTATAACTCTTATTACCTTGGAAGTTGTTCTCTAGCAGAACTAGGTCGCTGGGCTCAAATTTGACTTCTTTCACCTTGAAATTGTAGAAACACATGACTTCATGGTAGTTTGTTATGGCTCTAATGCGGGCGCAATCCCTTTTCTCCTCTAGGAGGTTGCGCTCAGCTCTGAGCCTCTCCTTTTTAATTGTCGGGTCAAACTTCTGTGTCTGAGGGGTAGGCATCCCGATTTCTACCGGGATCACTGCTTCTACACCAAATACGAGAGGGTGAATTGGGTCTCTCCGGTCGGCGTTCATCTAGTAGTTTTATATGCTCATAATGCCCCAGGGATTTTGTCTACCAAGTAGGATCGATTTCGTCGAACCCGAGTCTTCACACCATACAAGAGAGTTTAGTTGGTTGCCTCCACTTGTCTATTTGCCCCGGGATGAGTGATCGAAGTGAGCCTTGCTTTGATTCCGAGCTCCATACAAAAGTTTTGAATGTTGGGTTGTCGAACTAGCACCCGTTATAGCTGATGAAGGCCACTGTGATTTCAAAGTGACAGATGACAGACTTCCATAGGAAACTTTGACATGCTTTTTCCGTGATGGATGCCAGAGGCTCGACTTTCACCCACTTGGTAAAATAAATGATCCACACGATCAGGAACTTCATCTACCGAGCAGCCACTGGAAGAGGTCCAAGAATATTGACGCCCCTAAGCGTAAGGGGCCTTTGACTCACAATCGGTGTAAGTTGAACCACTGCTCATCGCAAGATTCTTGATTGTCACTTGCACACGTCACACTTACGGTGAGTTCCACAGTATCCTTCATTAGGGTGGGCTAATGATACTATTACCGGAGGACTTTAAGACTCACGGCTTTTCCTTCATGGTGGTCCCTTCGATGCCTACGTGTACCTCACGAAGAACATAAAATGCCTCAGAGGGGCATAAACACCGCAAGAGAGGCAGGGTGTATGACCTTTAATACAATTTACCTTCAAGAGAGGCTATAGCTGGCTGGTTTGGTTATGATTCAACGAGCTTCTTTTGGGTTTAATGGGAGGATAGCAACCCGAAAGTAACTCAAGATGGGATCGATCAATATGTGTTTGTGGTTAATTTCCAGTAGTTCTTCGTCTTGTCGATATTCAATTATTTTTACCGCCAAATATTACAAACTGACGGGTTGTTTGATATTTGTGTCTGACGAGGCAAGCCTTAATAGGATGTTTGCTTCTTGGTTTTCATCTCTGGGAATTTTAACAATTTGGAACTTACAAAACTGGAGATAAGTTCCTTCACTACAGCCTTGTATCTCACCATATTCTTCTCCCTTGCCTCAAACTCCTTAGTATAGTATCCAACTAATAGTTTGAAGTCGGTGTACGCTTGCAAGTCCTCCACCCCAAGGCCTCTGGCTAGTTGTAGATCTGCAATTAGAGCTTCATATCGAACTTCGTTATTGGTCTCTTTGAATGCAAATTTTAGGAGGGTTAAGCTGCTCCATCCTGACTGTGAACGAAAGATAAGTCTATGTCCAGATACTTTGTTTGTTGCCAAACTATCTATATGCAAGACTCACCGAGGAAAAGTGAAATCTTCCACTGTAGCTTGTCTAACTGTCAAAGGATCTTCTCTTTCAGATATTGTTAGTTCAACAATGAAGTCAACAAGTACCTACTCTTTGGTGGCCGTGCGAGGGGCATAACTGATATCTTTCTCTCGAAGCTCGATCAACTATCTCACTAGTCTTCTCGATACTTCTATTCGGTGAAGGACTTGTCTCGCAGGTTGGTCAGTGAGCACCTTGATCTTGTGAGCTGGAGGTAGGGTCAGAGCCGCTGAGCCAAGTTAACGAGGGCAAACATCAATTTCTCCAATGGAAGATTGTGGACATTTTTGGAATAGTAAACAGGTTTTTGTAATCCTATATCTTCTTTAAAGAGTACAGAGATTATTGTTGAATCCATTACAACCAGGTAGATGTAAAGATCTTCTCCGAGCCTGGGCTTGGCCAGTAACATTGGCGATTGGAGTTAATCCTTGAGTGGAACTAGAGCTTGTTCACATTCTTCTATCCATTCCATCCAGGGTGCCTCCCTTAAGGCTAGAAAGAAAGAGAGATTCTTTTCCTCAGACTACGAGATGAATCACCTGAGTGTTTCTAGTCTCCCGTTGAGCTTTTATATCTCCTTGTTGGTTCTTGGAGACCCTATCTCTAAGATCGCTCGAATCTTCTCATGGTTGGCTTCGATGCCCCGTTGGGTCTCCATGAAGCCGAGGAACTTTCCCGAGCTAACACCAAAGGAGCATTTATTTGGATTGAGCCTCATACCATGTGTTCAAAGTGTTCGGAATGTCTCTTGGAGGTCAGTTGCATGATCCTCGACTTTCTCAGTGATTGTGAGTCAATGTTATCGCAAGTGTACGGGTTGGAACAAGTAATAAAGTGGACTTAAAGAAGTCGGTTATCCATCCTCAGCGACTATGTTATGTACTAGTACTAATTGCTCACCTATTATCTAGTATACTCTGGATTGTGGGTTGAGTACTAATTAAACCTAATTGCTAATTCTAACAAGAGAAATTGAGTTTAAACAAGAGAGTGGTAAAATCACAAAGGCAATCAATCACAAAAGGAGGGCATCCGGGCGATAAATCCCCCTCGGGTCCTCAATAAGATGAATAACGAATGCCAAGACTAATGGTTGCAATCTACTGGACCATGGATTCCTAAGGTGATTTCGTTCCCTCTCTCGATGCGAATTACTAAACTAGTACCCTTACTGATAATGTTATGGGGAATCAGCCCCTTGGAAGGATTATGGGAACAATGCATATGAAGGAGTCGCTCTCCCTATTGCCTGATCTCTCAGAGAACTCACAATCCCCTATATTGAGGTATGCCCGCATACGGGAAGGCATTCACTTCTTCCCTCGGTGAGTCGGATTGAATAATCCGTGCGGTAGCAACGTAGATTACTCAATTGAATGAAATAAAACTAAATAGATAACAAGATTAATAATAAACCAAATAGTAATTAACATAAAATTTCGAACATTAAAATACAACCCAAAGGTTCATCATGCCCAAATACCTAGGAAGTTAGTTCCCCATCAATGGGGAACACAATCTAATACAATAATGAAAATAAAAGAAAGCATAGGATGGTGATACACCGTTGCCTCAACCATTGGCGAGGATTGTTTGTGAGATTCCCTCCTATCATCCTCCAATGAAGCAATCCTCCATTTTATACCTATGATGCTCTAGATGGGTGGTGGTTGATGGTGAGGAGGAGCTCCCAAGGGTGGTTTATAGAACTGGGAACTTGGAACTCCTCTCAAAACCCTAATAAAAGTATTTATAGTTTCCAAAAGTTCATGGTTGAATCGGGTTCGCAATGTCTTTTTTAGTACCCAGGTTCCCGGTATACTTACAATCCCCTCTATTGGAGATAGTCTACACGCCGGGAGGCGTTCGCTTCTTCCCCCATATGAACTATGAAAATCCCTCCGGGTTCTCGCAGCGTAGAGGGATTAACATACATTAAAACATCCAACAGACTCAATGAGATTCAACCAAACAATCAAAGATAGATAACATTAATTAAAACATGTCCAAGGGTTTATCAATCATCCAAGCATCTACAAGATTAGCCCTCCATCAAAGGCGGGCAGCAATATAAAACAAATATGAAAGCAAACAAGGAAATCATATTGAATGACACTAATGAATGCACCGTTAATGGCTTCCTTGATCCTCCTCCAATGATTCCCCTTTTTCTTGCTCCAATAACTTCAAGATGACAATCTCCAAGCTTTCCCTAAGATTAGCTCCTTTTACCAAGCTACTTCCTCTTTTCTTAACCCTCATTAGTGGGATTTTATACCTCTAGGGTTTTAGAGGTGAGATTTACCAATTTGCCCCGTTCTAAATCTGCAGATTCGCTGAAATTTATGATGTAGGGGCCGACATACAGGCTTATATCAGCCTGTATATGGGCCAGCCGCCTCCATACGGTCTATAAATGCAGAGATATCAGCCGTATAAATAATGTCATCCACATCCATACGGTCTATCGTACGGGCCGTATACTGGCCTGTATTCCCTTTAAGTGCCAGTATATGGCATGTGTGATAGCTCTAGTACTATTATCCTGACCGGCAATCGAATGGCTAATAATAGCCTGCAGGTAATGGTGAACCAGGTCGGCGATGTAGGATGACTTCGCAGTAAGTAATCTCCCAAGAATATTTTTCAATGGACCTATCCGATGGAAAGTTCACGGACAACTCCTTATACTCTTCCTCGAAGGTGTAATTCCAGTCATATAGCCCCATACGCACTGAGAAGTCCATGATACTCATCCGCTGTGCATCTTCCCACAGAACTAAAATTTAATAGCATATGGTTTCCCCTGGCATACTGAAATAGGTCCAAATGACCTCAAAGCTACTCACCACCACGATTACTAGGTCATTGTATATATCGGCTCACGAAATGGCGAAGACTCAATCCCATCCCCCAAAGGATATCAACCCTGCGTGCTCTTTGCCTCGATTGCCAAACTCAAAGACTATTATCCAGTTGATACAGTGGGTAGGGCATAATAGCTTTGTGACCAAGTTTTCGTAACGCCCCTTGTACCGTCTATGAAGGAAATGAAGAGCCCAGGATTATGGGACCTCGCCCTTCTTACGTTTTGGCCCGTGCTGGTCACATTCTTGCTCCTAAGCATACCTTCATTGAGGTAAACAAATGTGAGATTAAAAAATGAGGAGTTACCAATGCAAACTGGGCTGCATGCCCCAAAATTTGACTACCACACAGGCGCACGGGCCTGCCGCGTGTATGCAGAGTGGTGCTTCTGCTAGGTGATTGGCATGACGTGCCCCCGTACAAAGATACCACGTATGAAAATCGAGAGGAAACACACACTCTATTCAGCATGAAACTACATGAAACCACAACATCCATCCAATCGCGCGTAAAATCCATCAAAAGAGAAATTAGGGCATGGTGTGTACCCTATAAAACCTAGAAATGAAATTGGTTGTATCGATGCTCTTACCTATGATGTGAGTAGATTTTCCTGCGAAATTGATGCTATAATAGTAGGATGGTGCAAAGAGAGGCTCCGAGAGACAAATTAGTGGCAAAAAAGATGAAGCAAATACAAAGAGGTGCCTAGGGTTTAAATAGAAGTTATGGGGGTAATGAAGTGATGCACCGGCACCCAAACGTCTTTTACATACCACAAATGCACACACACTCGTGTGAGATATCGTATAACTTGCTTTATAAGCTCAGCGGGTGCTAGTTCCCCTGTGCAACCCATAGCGCCCCTTTTCTTTTCAAATTCCATGACCTTTATGGTACACATGCGCTTGCGTGGCCCCCCTTGGGCACTACCCGAGAGCTCAATGGTTGCTTAGGCGCCCTGCGGAGACTCTTGGATGTGCATCTCGAGCGATACATGACCACTTTCGAGCCTCGTAGACTCCCATGTGCGCATCTAGAGCTAGGCTACCTAGGGTTTGACACAACATGATACTAGTAACCCATTCTTACGATTATGATTCTATCCTTAGGCTCTACTCTAGAGGGCTAAGTAATTTGGATCAGTGGTTTCAGTGAAGTATTAGAGAGCTAAGCCTAATCTATTGTAATTAATGAAAATCAAAAGAACTTTCTAAAGGACTTGGGTTGCCTCCCAAGAATCATTTGTTTAACGTTACTAACTTGACGTACCTGTGAGGTTTACCTCATGGTGGTTCAAACAAATTAATTACTTGGAAATAGATTGAGCCTCAAATTGAAGAGCAAAACCTGATCCGGTCCCTTCTCTGAAGTGACTTTCCTGCTTGATTAGCACGTCATGTCGCTGCTTGACTCACTCCTGATACAATATGGAATTCTCATTGGCCATGGAACGTCACTCATCCAATTCATTCAATTGCATTTTCCTCTTTTCTCCTCAGAGATTTGTCTAAATTGAGGAAATTAATAGGCCAGTATGCTTTGTGTTCGAGCTCCACAAATAAATGGCAAGCCTTCCCATAGATGAGTCTATAATGGTTACTCCCTATGGGTGTTTTGTATGCAGTGCTGTAGGCCCAAAGTGCATCATCTAGTTTGTCGGCACAGTCTTTCCGATGATTCGTGACTGTTTTCTCAAGGGTCCTCTTTAATTCCCGATTTAAAATCTCTACTTGCCCACATTTTTGGGGGTAGTAGGGGACTGAGGTCCTATGTACGACCCTATTCAATTTAAGGACCTTTGCGAAATGTGTGTTGCAAAAATGGGTACCCCTATCACTGAAAATGGCTAGGGGTGTACCGAATCTGGAAAATAGTTTTTTCAAAAATTTAACAACCCCCTAGAGTCATTGGTGGTATGAGCTTGTGCTTCCACCGATTTGGATACATAATCAACTGCAACTAGGATATATTTGTTCTCATGAGAATTTGGAAAATGCCCCATAAAGTCTATTCCCCATATATCAAAAACTTCGCATACTTGTATGGATCCTTGCGGCATTTTATCGCAATGAGAGATATTACCCATGTATTGGTACTTGTCACATGATTGTACATATCACTGTGCATCTTGAATCAATGTGGGCAAATAGAAACCATAGTCAAGGATCTTTCTAGTAGTCGTGTTTGGATTGTAGTGGCCACCCGTCTGTCCGGCATGACTATGCTCGAATATCCCATCCCTCTTCTCTTGAGATGCATAGTTGAACTATTTGGTAGGTACATTGAAAAATTAGATATGGGTCTTCCCCCATATAGTGTTTCAAATTTGTGAAAAATTTCTTCCTTTTCTGTTAGGTATAACTCTTAAGTAAGACTCTTCCAACAAAATAGTTAGCATTACCGGCGAACGAAGGTGGCTCTTTTTTTCTACTCACTGTGTTCAATTCTTCATTTACTACTTGTATACTATAGAGATGCTCCTCTGAGAATGACTCATTGATGTCCACATCCATCAGAATGCCCCTGCTTGGAGCCTCAAGCCGAGATAAATGATCGGCGACCATATTTTCCGCCATTCTTTTATCCTTGATTTCCAAGTCAAACTCTTGCAACAATAGGACCCAACGAATTAACTATGGTATGGCATCGTCCTTGTTCAAGAGATTGTGCAACGACGAGTTGTCTGTAAAGACTATGACCTTCAACAACACCAAGTAGGAACGGTATTTATTAAAAGCAAATACTATAGCTAGGAGTTCCTTTTCAGTAGTTGTATAATTTTCTTGTGCATCCGTGAGGGTCTTATTAGCATAGTAGAAAGTTTGGAAATGCTTGTTTCTGCATTGCCTTAACACCACCCCAACTACATAATTGCTTTAATTGTACAAGAGCTCAAACGGTGTGTTCCAGTTGGGTGTAATCATGATAGGAGCTTAAACAAGTTTCTCTTTCAAAGTAATAAAGGATAACTAACATTCAGTGTTGAAGTCAAACAGAGTATCCTTTTGAAGTAGCTTAGTCAATGGCCTCCCAATCTCTGTGAAGTCCTTAATGAAACACCTATAAAATCCTACATGTCCTAGAAAACTCCAAACTGCCTTGATTGTGGTAGGTGGGGGCAGCCTTTCGATTATCTCAATCTTCACCTTGTCAACTTCAATACATTCTTTTGAGATTTTATACCCCAAGGTAATTCCTTCTGAGACAATAAAGTGACATTTCTCCCAACTTTACGCAAGATTTGTTTCTTCACATCGCGTCAGCACCTGATTTATGTTTTCAAGACATGAATCGAAGGAACTACCGAAAACAGAGAAGTCATGCTTGAACAATTCCATAATATCTTCCACAAAATCCTCAAAAATATCAAGCATGTATCGTTGAAATGTACCAGGGGCATTACATAGTCCAAAAGGACTCCGGCGGTATGCAAATGTGTCCTATGGACAGGTAAATGTAGTCTTCTTTTAGTCTTCTAAGGCGATGGGGATTTGAAAGTATCCAAAAAATTCATCTAGGAATGAATAATATGGATGTCCCACTAAACGTTCAAGCATCTGGTCGATGAATGGTAGTGGGAAGTGATCTTTCTTTGTGGCATCATTGAGTTTCCTATAGTCGATGCAAACACGACACCCGGTTACTGTTATGTTAGGTATTAGCTCATTCTTTTGATTTGTTATCACTGTCATCCCCCCTTTCTTCTTTATGATTTGCACTGGACTCACCCAAGCACTGTCTGAAATGGGTTAGATCACTACAGCATCTGGGAGTTTGATAACTTTGGCTTTTACTACTTCCTTCATGTTATAATCAAGCCTCCTTTGGGGTTGAACTACAGCCTTATAGTTATCCTTCATCAGAGTTTTATGTGTGGAGAAAGATGCGCTAATACCTTTGATATCCGGGATCTTCCATGCAATAGCCCTCTTATGCCTCTTTATTATTGTAGTAATTTCTCATTCTGCTGAGCAGATAGGTCTGCAGGAATGAAAACATGTTGCTTTAATCCATCCCCCAAAAATGCGTACTCAAGGTCCTTGGGAAGGTCCTTAAATTCTATCTCAGGGGGCTCCTCTATAGATGGCTTTATCTTCTTCTCGTTATCTTTCACTGCCTCATTGAATTCCTTGTTCAATTCCATGTCTTGGTGTTCCTCTGAACACTAATCCATATTACCCCCTTCCTTTTCAGAAGCTTGGAGGGGTTCCTCCTGTATATGAATTGAATCTAACTGATCTTCAGTATCCATACTGCATATTAACTCAGGATTCTCTGCACCTAATCTTTCCTGATCATCTGGTTGCTTGTCTTCATCCATATAGGGTATTAGATATGGCCATGCATACTTTGTGTCAGAAGTTATTGATGACCTCTTCCAAACTAACATCTGCTGAAACTGTTGTGGGCACTTGGGGTGGTTGATTGTAAGTGTCCTCCAAGCAGTGGGAGTAGCAAATTGTGCATGCATAGTCACCTTTGTGGCATCTTCCCTAAACTTCTGATAAGCTGACTAAACTGTTTCTCATCAATCCACTCATCCATGAGTATTAACATAAGGGCCAAAAGCTGCTTCTTGCGGGCCATGAATCTATGATGGTTATTTCGCAGTCCCTCGTAAGATACAAATTAAAGAATACGATTAGTGCAAGGGAGAAAATGAATTAAAGAATGCAATATGTAAGAGAGAAAAAGAAAATCCTAATACTAATGACTAAGTTAATAAGCCCCTAGGTTCCCTAGTATCCAAATAGTCCCTGACAACGGCGCAAAAAACATGATTGTGAGCCAACGCTATCGCAAGTACACAGGTCGGATCAAGTAATAAAGTTAACTTAAAGAAAGTGAGATTGTCGATCCTCAGGGACTATGTGAAGTACTAGTACTAACTGCTCACTTATTATCTAGTCTACTCTAGATTGTGGGTTGAGTACTAATTGAACCTAATTGCTAATTCTAATAAGAGAAATTGAATTTGAACAAGGGAGTGGTAAAATCACAAAGGCAATCAATCATGAAAGGAGGGCATCTGTGTGATGAGTCCACCTTGGGTTCTCAATAAGGTAGACAATGAATGCCAACACTAATGGTTGCAATCTACTATACTAAGGACTCCTAAGGTGCTTTCAGTCCCTCTTCGAGGTGAATTACTAACCTAGTGGCCTTACCGATGATGTTATGGGGAATCTATCACTTGGAAGGATTATGGGAACAATGTATATGAAGGAGTCCCTCTTCTTAGTGCCAGATCTCTCGGCGCACTCACAATTCCCTCTATTGAGGTATGCCTACACACGAGGTTAGTAATTCATCTCAAAGAGAACAAAAGGGAACAAGAATCTAATACAATAATTAAAATAAAAGAAAGCGTAGGATGGTGATATGACGTTGCCTCCACTATTGGCGACATTGCCTCCTATCCTCATCCGATGAAGCAATCCTCCTTTTTATGCAGATGATGCCCTTGATGGATGGTGGTTGATGGTTAAAAGGAGCTCCCAAGGGTGGTCTATAGAATTGGGAACTTGGAACTTCTCTCAAGAACCTAATTGAAAGTATTTATAGTTTCCAAAGGATCTGGGTCAAATCGGCTTCATAATATGTCCAATACTAAGAAAATTACAATCAGGTTAGCCTAAATCTCGATCCACATGGGCAGCTCCATGGGTGCTTGAGCGCCTGTGTACTCCTCAGGTTGTGCAGATATATATGCTCACGCCAGGCACCCGAGCATCTATGTAGCTCTCGAGTTGTCCATACGAGATGCTCTCACGAATGCAGCTTCTTCTGTGTACTTCTCGAGAAGGCCATACGGCTGGTCACATGGGGCACCTGAGTGCATGTGTAATTTCACACGAGCACGTGAAATTGCTCACACGCCTGTGTAATCTATCCTGCAATGGATTTTTCCTTGTTTGATTTTAAAATGCTTCCAATTTGCTCTTGAGGCCGTCAAATGGCTTGTAAACGAAAATTAAACATAAATTGAGTACCATTGGGCCCTAATTGCTCTAGGTTGCATGCAAGAACATACATGAAAGTGAGATAAAATTATAGTCATTTGAACGCTTATCACTCACTCTTCACAAGGATGTCGTCTACATAAGCTTCAATGTTCCTCCTGATTTGCCCTTCAAAGACTTTCTTCAACAGCCTTGAAAAGTCGCCCCAATATTCTTTAGGTCGAAGGGTATAACATTATAGCAGAAGGTGCCTTTATCTGTATTGAACAAGGAATCTCTTCATCCGACCTTGCCATTTGAACCTGATTGTATCCCGAGAACGCATCCAAGAAACTAAGAATCTTATCATTGAAAGTCGAGTCAACCAAGCTATTAATTGGAGCAAGGGTAGTAATCTTTAGGGCAGTCTTTATTTAGAACAGTGAAGTCTACAGACTGATAGCTCTCGAAAGAGGACTATTTAGTTGAAATATATGCTAGGTTGAGACCAAATATGAGCAATTAATGATGTATTCAAGAGCCAATTTTTTTTTTTTTTATTTTGTATAAAGCTTACCCCAAATAGCATGGACACCTACTTTAATGAATCTCAATACTTAATTGATCAATTTATGATAGATGATGAGTCCATTGGAGCACAATTGGGATGATTATTGGGTAAAAAAGAAAGGTGTTCTATGACAAAGGACCCAAATGGGAGCATCCTAAAAGAGCAGCTGAGATCAAGTATTTATTGGAAGACTTACAGGAATCCAAACCCAATTTTCACTGTTCATATTGAAGAAGGAGAAGTCAGGAACATTTGGTTAAAATTTTAGCTCAATCCAAGTTGAAATAGTCATCCGATCGGATACTTGATGAAGATTACCTGAGGTTGAAATCACCATAACATCGCGATATGAATTTGTACATAGCGATGTAAGCTCCAGTTCTAAAGACAACATGCTCTGTTTTCTGACATCACGATGTACGCATGTTATATTATGATGTCTGCAGTCCTGGATAGAAACCTGAGAGTGCTAAGTGCTAACATCGTGATGTACGCTTCATACATCTTGATCTCAATTCCAAAGGGTATAAATAGAGGTTGTTTTTAGGGTTTAGGGGATCTCTCATTTGGGGTGGTGGCTAGGGCTCCATGGAGGCAATCCGGAGGGTTTGGAGGTTGAATCTAGCGGGGAGAAGCTCAATACAAAAGGGGGAACTATTTCTTATCGTTTATTCTTAGATTTATCTTCTCTTTGTCCTGTAATCATGGATGTTTGTCATGAAACTTGCTATACTTTGTTTCCTATGATTGTGATGTGTGATTAAACTCTATTCAAGAATTGTATGGATCTTTAGACATGAAAAAGTTAACATCTTATGTTTCCTTTGATTGATATGGATATGCCTATGATTCGATACTCTTTATATTGTTTTGCTTAGATGAGTAACGATAATCTTCAGTACTCTACGCATAGACATATGTATGTGAGGACAGTATAGGATCGTAAAGTGGAGTGGAGCGACACCCAAAGTTTCCAATAGCTTAGACATAAGTATTGGGAGTCCATGGCGATGGTTAAGTCTAGGTCCTATAATGCTTCCGTTTCACCATAGACACATGGGAAGGCTTAGAAGCATGTTCCTTAAAAATGAGAAACTTTTAGGTTGTACCCAAAGTGCACACAAGTACCGGACCTGTCATTTCTTAACCCTTATCCGTATAAACCATTAGAGCCATACAACCTTAGAACCTTATTTGGAAAAATCCCTACAACCTTCGTTATCCATCACTTCTATATAGGATTAGTTTAGATTAGTAGCCTTCCACTTTATCAATTGACTGAATTTACCAAGCAACTTAGTAGGTTAGGGCTCATCTAGACCAAGTAAGCCTTCCCCGTGGATTCAACCGCGTACTCACCTATTATTTGTATTACTAATGACCACGTACGCTTGTGTGCCGAGGCCTGAGTGATTACACTCGTAGCCACCGGTCAACATACACATTCTCCATTTCTCGAATGATTTCTTAACAAGAACTATATTAGATAACCACTATGAATAACTAACTTCCCTGGTAAAGCCTACCTTGAGGATCTTGCCGACTTCCTCCTCTGCTACCTTTTCAGCATTACGAGGTGAAGCTCCTTTGCTTCTGCACTATTGGTTTGTGTGCTTGGTCCACATTGAGGCGAGGCTCTATGACGTCTCGGAGGACTCTAGGCGTGTCATTAGGAGCCAGGCAACTAGGTCCAAGATGTCTTTCAAGAGGCCCATGATTTCCTTCCATTACTCGAGTTCGAGTTTGACTCCAATTTGGATAGTTCGGTCTGGTTGATCCTCTGTAAGGGCAATGCTTTTAGTTCCTTCACTGGGCTTGGTCATTGTGCTCACCTCCCCTCTCTCTCCTCAACTTTCAGTTCTTCAACGGTCAGTATCTCAGAAGTTCCGCTACCTCCTCCACCTTTGCCTTTAAGGAGGGTTACATAGTACTGCCGCCACGTTAGTTGACCCCCCTTCAGTTCTCCACAGTCTTTCTAAGTGGAGAACTTCATTATCATGTGGTAGGTTGACGGTATAGCTCTCAATACATTGATTGTCGGTCTCCCGAGTATCATGTTGTAGCCTCAGGGACAGTAGACGATCAGGAAGTTGATCATGGTGGTTGATGTTCAGCGGGAGCTCGTGACGATTAGGGGGAGAATGACCGAGCCTTTAGGCTGAATAGGGCTTCCTGAGAACCCTACCAATGTTGACCTCACAAGTAGTAGATGCTACTGGCCAAACGTTATTCTTTTGAAGGCATCCCAGAAAATAATGTTCACCGAGCTTCCGGTTTCGATTAATACTCGCCTTACTTCAAAGTTCCCAATAGTGACCGTAACGACGAGAGCGTTGTCGTGTGGGTGACAGGAACCTTTGAGGTCATCTTCCAAGAATTTAATTATCAGGGATGGTCGCGGCCGCTTCTTCCTCGAAGATGAGCTCTCTCCTCCACACCTCGGACCACCTGCGATGTACTAGATGACACTGGTATCTGGTGGTTCATGTATAGGGGACGACGATCCCTCCTTCTTCGGATCCTTTTGTAGGAATTGTACAAGCTTTCCATCCCGAACGAGGTCTTCAATAGTATGCTTCAACTTGACACAATACTTTATAAGATGTCCCAGAACTTCTTGTTGTTCATCTTTGATAAAGGATCCTCAGTGGTTCAGGATGCCTTAAGTTTTTTTATCCTAGATCTGCATTAAGATATTCTCTCGTGAGGAGTTAAGGGGAGCATAGTGGTCATACCTGGCTATCTATTTGGGTCTTCTCAATTCTTGAGGTTGGAGTTTCAACGTCTTGAGCCGAGGTGTATGTGCTCAGCTAGGACTTGCTTCCTTTCGAGGCTTCGCTTTCCTGGGTTCCTCCCTATGGGGAACTTTGTAATAATCTCATTGAGGTTCTTCTTTTCAGATATCTTTCACCTTCTAGTGAGCTCCCTCTTTCCAGCATCCTTTGATCTCCTCGGAGTTAATAAATTTCTTTACCAGGGCGAGAAGCTTGGTTAGGTTGTCTAGAATTCTCTGTGTGAGGGCGTTGTGTAAGGGGCGGTCACGGAGGTCCTACATCACGGTGGCCATGACTACTGTTGAGTCGAATTTGATGATTCCTATCATCTCCGAATTGAAGTGGCGAAGGTATTAACACAGGTCCTCCCCTACCTGTTGCTTGCACATCATCAGACCGAAGGAGTTTTTTGATTGAGCATAATTCTTATGCTTATACCGCAAGTCCATGTGTCGTATCATGTAGTAAATAGACCATGGAAGTCGGATATCGAACCCACAAGGACCGAGATACTAGTAATAACTATTCGCCTATTATCTAGTCTAAACAAAGATTGGTGGGGGTTAAATCTAATCTAAATTCTAACTATAGAAAGCAAGATAAAATGGGATGTGATGAAGTTGCGAGGGCAATCAATAAGGAGAAGAGGTATCCGGGGAAGGTATTTCCCTTGGGTTCTTGTGGATAGTGATATGTATGGATTCCTAATTAAAGATTGCTAGTTTGTGGACCAAACGTTCCTACAATGCTTTCACACCATCCGTCGAGGCGAGTTACCAACCTTATATCCTCATTACATTAGCATTCTAGGGAAGATACATCTTGGAAGAGTTGTGGTAATAATACATCTAAAGGAGTCTCTCACCTAAACACTGATCTCTGCGGTGTATTCATAACCCCACCCATTGGAAGTAGATCTATATGTATATAGAGGGAGGCGTTAATTTGCTCTACACCTCTATGGATCTAGATTATCACTTTCAGTCGCTCACAACTAGAGCATCAATACCATATATATTACATCCTAAAGGTTCTCAAAACATTGAAACATTCATCCAAATATAGAAATCCATAACAAGTAAATCAAAGTTCACACATAGATCCAAGGGTACAACAATACCCAAATACATAAAAGGTTAGTTCCCCATGAAAGAGGAATACAAATATAATGCAAATAAAGGAGAAAACATTAATAGAATAACAAAAAAACTTCCCTCCAACGTTCCCTCTACAGTTCGTGCACCAAATCCTCCTCTAAACCTCGCCGCCGAGAAGCCTTTATGATGAAGCTTGATGCCCTAGTTGTTGGTGTGTGGGAGAAATGGTTATGATGACCCAAGGGGTAGCCCCCAAATGGGAGGATCCAAAGATGCCTCCAAACAATAATTTCTCAAGTATTTATAGGCTTTACAATGATAGAGAAGTGTATGAGTCGTATTGGGTCCGTGTTGGTCTCATCTTGGCTATAAAATCAAAAATATGGCCCAAATCGCCCGTGTGCAAAGCTCATCTGGGCACTTGCACAGCCATTATGGTATATTGTAGAAGGCTCACGAGAACTTGCAGTGCGGCCATCCGTCTTGCGGGCACCTTGAGCTAGTTTAATTTGGATTTACGCACATGTCCTTGCGGACTTCATCAAGCGTTTGATTGGATGACCATTTAATGTCGGTTTTGACCTGAAATTTTAACTTAGTGTTCTTGATTTGTTGGTCTTCAATCTAAATAGTGGAGATTGGATTTAGAGTTACATGTAGCTCTTGTAATAAAATTATGATCTTTGCTGCTCTCTCACGAATTCTTCAGTGTTCTCAAGTTGCTTCCTTTTTCACCTCAAATGATGTCTAATTTCTTCCTTTTCATACTTAAGGCTCTCCAATACCCTATATATGATAATTAACAAAAGTTATGTATCAATTGTCTAAAATTACTCCAAACCACATACATAGTATACAAGAAGATGGTATAAAAATATGATCAATTGAACGTTTATCAAATATCTCCACACTTCAGCGCTTGCTTTTCCTCACGCAAAAAAAAAAATAATAAATAAATAAATTCATGACATGAGAAGCATTCAACCTCAAGCTATAAAGTACTTGGATTTTATTTTACTCAAAGCATCCACTATTGAGAAGTGTATTTTCCTATTTCAACCCCTCAGACTTAGATCAATCCCATGACACAATTTAGTATAGCTTTAGATGAGTGTTTCACTCCACTTACCATGTTCCTGAGTCTTAGAATGGCAAGCATACCCTCAGTGGACTCTAGAGGTTCCTTGACGCCCTAAGTACAAAACAACTAGCTAGTGTAAAAAAAATAAACTTTTTTTGTACTTTTGTTTTCAAGTTTTCTACTTTTCTCTTCTATTTCAAGTAAATCTTGGTAGGGCATCCCTAATAGATCCGACTTTCTGAGGGACCAAGGATTAACATAGAGTGTAAATCTCCCTTTCTAAGAGATACACATGCTGGCCAGGCACAGGAACACCCAACTACTAAGAGGATTACAACTCTACATATACGCGCTCATGCTCATAAAGGACTTTTTAGCTTGAGGAACACACTCTTTAGGAGCCCGAACCCTGAGCGTACTTCGCCACCAAGAGTAGAGGAGCACCATCTTGGTTCTTATTTCATAGTCTCTATGCCCAAAATTAACTTTTTCACTATTTTCAACTCTACTTGCAAGGGCTAGAAGTTTAACTAGTACCATGAAAACTCTTGGAGGTATGGAAGATAATACTTAATAATCTGAGTCAAGGAAACATTACAATGGGTTATCTAATGTCACTAGAGAGTGTATAATGGTCATGAAGATTTTCTATAAGTGTCAAAGGTGTTTCATAGGAAAAATCTAAAATATTTTGCTCAAATGGTGCAAACTAAGAGTAAAAAAAAATTGAAAACAATTTTTCAACATGTCGTCATTGGTGTACACTAAGCATGTATTTCACAGAAAAGATTTGCAATGAATTCATAAAATATAATCCCCACACTTAAAGATTTGCAATGAATTAATTTGTAAAGATATGCAATGAATTTCAATGCTACACATTTGTACCCATCCCCACACCTAAAATTTTTCATTGTCCTCGATGCAAAAAATAAAGCATGTAAATGATAAGAACATAATATAATAAAGAGATAGGGAAACTGAAACTTCCCCGATTCCAATAAGTTTAGTTCCAAAATTTGTTCAAGCTAGAGGTGAAGTTCAGTTTGAGACCAAAATGTACACTTTCTCAAGACCTGCAAGTTAAATATAGCTCGAGAATATTAAAAACAAAACACAAAAGATACTAGTAAACTAAAAGAAAAGATGAGTCCTAATCCTTGAAGTTTTCACTTCTCCTCATAAGTTGGAATTGTGTAAATGATGAAGTTAGAGTTATTGATGCTTGGAGATGCAAAAGAAGGACATGGGAGTGTGTATGAGGAGGAAGGAAGTGAAAGCGAGACACACTTAGAAAGGTTTGTAATTAAATTTGAAGAGATGCGCCGCATTTTGGAAAATTGTGCTGGCGTTATCACCCGGGCTTCAGGCTTACCGCGATGGTCCATGCAAGTTAAATTATACTTGAATGGAGTGCGCCATTGTGCACATGCATCGTTATGCCAGCGCTCTCTTCCTTAGCTACTTTCGAGAGTTATCACGGGCATGGTGCACCCGCTGGCAAGCACCGATATGACTCATCATGTAAACCCCCATTCTATAAAATTCTCACAATAAAATTCTAAGTGTCCATTCGACTAAATTCATAACTCTAATTCAAGATTTAAAATCCATCCAACTAACATAAAATTGAGGAATAAAAAATTTGGATCAAGGAATGCATCAATTTATTGGAAAACCTAAAACTAAACTAACCAATGAAAGCTAGAGAAAAAAAGAATGAAAAAAAAAAAATTTCTCAAAACCTTGGGCTGTCTCCCAAGAAACACTTGTTTAATGTCACTAGGTTGACGTACCTTGTTCTCTTTTTCAGAATACCACCCAAGAGACATGGTAGACCACCCTGGGTGCTGCATGAGGAACCTGTGGAGGAGCCTTATGTGGAGTCTCCTGAGCAAGAAGAACAACATGGTGAAGCTTCCCATGTGCATTTTGGACAGAGAGAGAACCACAGGTCTGCAAGAGACTTCTGGAGCCACTAACGGAGACACTTGAGGTTTGAAATTACCAGAGACGGGCCCAGGAGACAAGATTATGTCACTTTGGCAGAATAGATGGAAGCCACACACGGTTTATTAGAACTCACAACTCAGCTCCGAGGTTGAAGCATGGGTCACTCATCAAGAGCTAGTCTTCTAGTCCTTAAGGTGCCCGAGAAGAGGAGAAAGTGACTACTGATTTACCCCTATTACTAGGACGGGGGCTTTACCTTTGGTGGTTGACCATTAGGCGACGTCAGACAGATCAGACAGCTATTACATGGGCTGATTTCTACAAAGATTTTGACCAGAAGTTTATGTCTGGGGTGTACGAGAAGGCGAAGCAGCAGGAGTTTATTTGTCTTGTATAAGGGAACCTCTCTGTGGCCGAGTATGAGACCAAGTTTACAGATCTGGGAAGGTATGAAGCCGCTTATATAGATGATGGGTCTGAGAAGTGCAGGAGGTTCGAGGATGGACTCTGAGATAATATCAAAAATATTGTTACTATATCCGGGTTCGATAATTTGATTGAGTTAGTCGAGGGTGCCTTTGGAGTGGAGATGGGTTTTGAAAGACCAAAAAAGTGCCTGGATAAATTTAATAAGAGAAACGCGCCCAGTTTTCAGATGGGAGACAACTCAAGCTAACCAAGAAGAGCAACAGCAGCAGTGGTGGCTCTTCTTCTGAGAAGAACGAGGACAAAAGGGGCCTCGATTTGGACACACTAAAGTATAATTTTTGAGCATGTAGTGCTGGTATCCGCTTTCAACGTCAGCAGTAGGGACACCATGTGAAGCAGTGTCTTCTACTAACTTAGGGAAGTCGCACACCTCCTCAATTCACTCTGGAGGCCAGGGGTGCACAACAACCGAGGGGTATTACATTTGTAAGCGTGCGGGAATAGCCAGGAGGATTTCTTGGCGATGGTCTAGAGGAGGAGGAGGTCGAGGGTCCCAATCCCAGCGGAGGCCTAGGCTTTTACGGATGGCCTGGGGAGAACGTGAACACTCCAGATGTGATTGCAGGAATGATCCAGATTTTTGGTATTGATGCCTGCATTCTTATTGAACCTGGTTCTACGCATTCCTACATTGCTACATTATTTACTATGCCAGACGATATTTATGCTACTAGATTGGTACAACCTATGGTTGTAGCATCACCCATAGGTTGTTCCATTACTGTAAAAGTGGTGTATAAGGGATGCGATGTGAGATTAGATAATGTCGAGGTTAGCGGCCGGTCGATACCTATGAGGATCCTAGATTTTGGCCGATCCTAGGGATGACTGGTTATCGGTCCACCATTTTACTATCACTTGCTACATGAAGATGGTGAGATTCCAGCGACCAAGCAAGGCGGCGATTCTCTTCTATGGGAGGCTGACTTCAGGGAACGGAAGAGACGGAAGAAACTTGCTTCCAGCAAACATGGGTATGTGAACTAAGCCCCAAGGGAGAGTGCTTGGGGAGATCCCAAAGCGTGTGAATTTCTAGATGTATTTTTAGGCGAAGCTACGGGATTGCTCCCGCATAGAGGCATGGAGTTCACTATTGAGTTGTTCCCAGGATCAAGTCCGATTTCCAGAGCACCATACAAGATGGCCCCAGTAGAGCTGAAAGAGCTGAAAGTTCATTTGAATGAACTACTGGAGAAGGGGTTCATCACATCTAGTGTCTCTCCCTAGGGTACGCCCATACTATTTATGAAGAAGAAGGGTGGCTCCATTAGAATGTGCGTTGATTATAGAAAATTGAATAGAGTTACCATAAAGAACTAGTACGCATTGCCATGTATAGATGACTTATTCGATCAATTACGAGGGGCATGCGTATTCTCCAAGATCGATCAAAGGTCGGGCTACCATCAGTTGCGGGTACAAAAGGAGGATGTGCCGAAGATTGTATTTTGGACCTGATATAGGCATCACGAGTTTCTAGTAATGTTCGCACCCAACTTAGACCAGTTCATGGTGGTGTTCATCGATGACATCCTAGTGTATTCCCGGAGTGTTGAGGAGCACATCAACCACCTCAAGGTAGTCTTCGCGGACTCACGAGGGAGGCTTGGTAATTATATATGCCAAGCCCGGCAAATGCAAGTTTGGCTTGACAAAGTGAATTTTCACAGGGGCATATAGATCTCAACGTCGAGGAGATCTCACGTGGATCCCCGGAAGATTGAAGCGGATGTGGGCGGCAAGCCCAACAACTATAAAGGAAATGAGGAAGCTTCCTAGGGTTGGTTTGTTACTACATGTAGTTAGTAGAAGGGTTTTCATCAATGTCCTTAACCTATGGCAAGCCTCGTGGATGAATGCAAGGTTCAAGTGGAATAAGGAATGTGAATAAAGCTTTCAGGAGTTGAAGGACCAATTGGTGTCTGCTCCTATTCTCACTTTACCTACAACTGGAATATGTTTTGAAATCTATAATGGCTTAACCCGTGTATGGGGCCTTGGTTGTATCTTGATCACGGCCGGATCAAAGGTTATTGCCTATGAATTTAGGCTGACTCAAGACTCATGAAGTAAATTACCTTGTCCATGATCTAGAGTTATTGGGTGGGGTCTTTGCTCTTAAGATATAGAGATACTATCTTTATGGTGATGGTACGTAAAATCTTCAGCAAACCAATAGAGCCTGAAAATACTTGATGAGCAAAGCTGAATATCTTTGCAGAGAAGGTTGATGGAGTTGCTAAAAGATTATGATTGCACATTCGAATATCACCCCGACAAGGCGAATGTAGTAGCAAACGCCTTAAGCAGGAAAACCATGGCATAGTTGGGGACCACCAACTTTGCCTAACTTCATGATTTGAGATCCACTAGGGTCCAGTTCTCAGTGGATGAGCAAGGGGTGTTGTTGGCAAACTTTCATCCATGGCTGACGCTGATTGCAAATCAAGGAAGCGTAACGACAAGCCTCCAGATTGATACAATTAGCCGCGCGAATGCATAATAGAAAACATGGTGATTTTCCCTATCTTTCAATGAAGCGATAATGCTAGGTACCCGACTATATGTACCAAACAATGAGAGCCTCAAGCTGCAGATCATGGAGGAAGGTCATTATTCTGATTATGCTATGCATCCGGGGATCTCCAAGATCTACCGCAATATCAAAGAAAACTACATCTGGAGGAAGATGAAGAAGGAGATCACCGAGTATGTGGCCAGGTACTTGATTTGTTAGCAAATCAAAGCAGAGCACAAGATGCTACCAAGGTTACTGGTACCCTTGGAGATTCCGGAAGTGAAGTGGGATAGGATAGCCATGGATTTTGTGACTAGTTTACCTCGGACAAGTCAAGACAAAGATGCCATCTAGATTATCATAGATAAACTGACAAAGTCTGCCCAATTCCTTCTTATCAAGGTAACTTATTCTCAGGATCGGTTAGCACGGTTGTTCGTGGAACAGATTGTGAAACTACATGGTGTACCCATGTCCATATATATATTTTGAGTTGCCACGTGTTAAAGTGTCCACTATAGGATGGCTTCCACTAAACCCCCAGATGTTATCCTTGCCCTTGATTTTAAATGAGGTTATCTCATGCATGGATGATAGCAACCATTTAGCAATAAGGCCCACTTTTCTTTTACAACTAACATGCAAGCCCCCAATATAATTGTCCATAAGTGATTACTTTTCTATTTGAGCCCTCCTATTCCCATATTATTACCTCTGGGTCCCCTTCTTACTTTAAGCCTGTGAGGTAGTGTAATTTGCCTTTCA
Organism: Dioscorea zingiberensis; assembly: GCA_026586065.1. Classification (NCBI taxonomy): domain Eukaryota; kingdom Viridiplantae; phylum Streptophyta; class Magnoliopsida; order Dioscoreales; family Dioscoreaceae; genus Dioscorea; species Dioscorea zingiberensis. The sequence goes on along the minus strand of CM048821.1, from coordinate 38,838,778 downwards.
GTCCACTCTTTTCCCAATATTTACAAACAAGTCTTAGTCAATTAACACCATCAAATTATATCCTTCTTGCATTTAAGGCCCCTATCTTATTCATAATTAATCCAAGCAAAACTATGGGATATTTTATTAATTAACCAAATAATTAGGGAATAATCAGGGAAAAATAATTTAATAAAATTCTTAAGTTTTACCTCACTGCTGAAAAAGATAAGACTAATTCTTAAACATTCAAAATCCATAAAGAATTAGATGTGTTTGGCTACGTTCTTGTTAAGCAACCAAGTACGAGGAATTATCACATCGTCTAATGGCAATACACGCAAGCATGCCCTCTCTTTGTATGCCTTTGGTGCCTTAGACTTAACCGCCTTAGCTCTTTTCGATCAAAAGAGAGTTACAAAAAAATAAGGAGAAGAAGCTTGGAGGCTTACATCGAGCCTAAGCAACATCCACTCCCTACGTCTTGGTGTTAGTGGACGGTGGGAGTGGAGGTCGAACAGGCGATCGGTTGAAAGAAAGCGAGAGGTCCTCGGCTGATCGAGAGAGTAAAGAGGGCTGGAGGGTCCTTGGAGGAGATCAAGAGAGCAAGTGGTGGGCTCCTGCCATTAAGAGAAAAGGGCCGAGTAGTCCTCGGTGTCGAGAGAGAAGGGTTGACTTGTTATCTCACGAGGTAACTTTATCTCAGAATAAGGGTAGAGGTTTTACGATATTCCCACTCACGGCCAAATCGACTGTGGTGGAAATGCTACAAAAGGGGCCTTTGAAGTAAGTTGACTCACTGGTAAGTGGGTATTTTACATCAATCCAAATAACAAAAGTGCTATTTATAGGTGAGTGGACTTACTTCACAGCCACTTACTACATACTAAATAGGCGACAATATGAAATAAAGAAATGTGGGAAGGATCAAATGGGTTATTTGAAGAAGTTATATAGGGAGGTAGGATGGAAACTAAAAAGTGTATTTATGTAAAAGTAGAGTTGCGATTACTCTATGATGTCAAAGTGTTCTGTATTGGTAGTTTTAATAAAAAAAAATCAGTGATTTATGAGTTAATAAGTTCAAATCTTTGAAGCTATTATTGAAAGAGAGCAACTCTAGCCTAGAAAGGTATTTTTTGTCACTAACTTAATTAGTGGATTTTAGTAGTAAGAGGTTTTTCTAAACACATACTAGAAGGTATTTTTGTAACAATATAAAATTATGCTGAAGTAGTTATAACAGATAAACAAATCTCTAAGAGCTCACCAAACTCCATAATGGTCTTTCTTGTTCTGAAGTAGTCCCTTTTGCATTTATCTGTAATGTGAGAAGTTATCCTTTAATTGAACACCTTTAACTGATTAAAAAAAACTAGAACACCTTTAACTTATTAGAAAAAGGCATACTTTCAATCACAAGCTGATAATAACTAGAACACTTGTTTTACAATGGTATGACCCCATAATTGGTATGTCTTCGTCATTAGTTATCCTTAATATTTGCCTTATCACCCACCCAGTATCAAAGTTGACTTCTAAAACATCTTATCATATAAGCTGCTATAGAAATATATAATAGAATCTTAGTAGTATATCACTATAACCCAACAACAAAAGGAAAAACTTATAGATACAATGGCCAACAAAAACAATATGCACGAAATAAGACCAACAATCAAAATAATTTCTTGAAGCATAGGATCTACATAGTTCATATTGCCAAAATAGAAATACTTATGATAAAATGGGTACAACTAAATTTTCACCACTACAGCTTATGAATTGTAAAAAAATTATTAAAGAAACAAACATTGGCATGGATACACTTGACAATCACAATTTTATAATAATTTACTGGACAGAAAAAAAGTATAAGGAGAATTAAGACTAATTAAACATACAAAAGATATTACGGTTGACAAGCATATGATGGGATTGTGAAAAATATAGAATCTTTTTGGCATTTTCTTTTTCGATTGATTTTGAAATTTAAAGTTTGTTGGAACTTATTTATGATTTGATTTGTTGACATTTGAAACTGGGGCTCTATGGATTTAATTTTAATAGGAAAAAAATACATTTTTGGTCCCTAAATTATAGTATATTGTTCATTTTGGTCCTATATTATGAAAGTGTTCATTATGGTCCCTGTATTATTGGTGTTTTCGTAATTACGTTCCCTAGGGCTGATGTGGCAGCCAACTAGCATACGGGTTGAATACATGATTTTTTTTTTTAATATGACGTGACCTCTACGTGGCATGTTGACGTGGCTAAATATTTGAACTCTCGAAATATTAATCATTTAATAATGACATGGCATACCACATGAGCATGCCACGTCAGTTATGCTTACGTGGCATACTGATGTAGCGTTCCATGTGTCAAAAAATAAAAAAAATTATTAAAAGTTATTGAAATATTCTAAAAAAATTCTTAAGAAATCTAAAAAAAAAAATCTAATTCATCATGCCATGTCAGTTGACATGTAAGCATTAATTTTTTAATATATTAGAAAATTCGATTTCTGTGCTACGTCAGCATGTTAAGTCAGCTACCACGTCTTACTAAAATATATCTATATTCAGCCCATATATTATGTGGCTGCCACGTCAGCCCAGGGATCGTAATTGCCAAAAATCCAAAAATACAAGGACCAAAATGAACATTTTTAGAATACATGGTCCAAAATGAATAATAAATTATAATTCAAGGACCAAAAATGCATTTTTTGCAATTTTAATATATACTAGCAAAACAATCGCATTGTTTAGGATTTATTTTTTTTAATCTTGAGCAATAGGAAAGGTCATTTACTCGTAATTAACTAGTATTAAATAAAACTCACTTATTTCTATATCTCATATAAACCTAAAATTACAACCCACTTGCTGGTTACTTTGATTACATGTTGAGTAAGAAAATACAAAAAACTTTTCTAAAATATAATTTGGTTAATTGTTTTCACACACCTATACTTTATCTTTTTTGCACTTTGATACCTCGTCTTTCTTTATAACCTATGATACCCTGCATCTTTTGTTTAGTGCCGAAGTGGCATGTTGCACAAAAATACAAAATTATGTGGCTTGTTTTGCAAAAATCACATGCTAAGTTCTTAATTTGGAAAATTATTATATTTCTTAACACTTTAGAAATATGGGAGTAGTATGCAAAACATATTTTGGACTTTAACATGCAATTTAAAACCTCATATATTGGGGACTATTATGAAAACTTCGAAAAAATTACCCCCTCGTTGAAACGACACCCGCTGAACTGAGGTAATCGCTTACCAATTTTAAATGAGCTCTGACTTCAATCGCTATCCGTTGGAGCTCACTGTTAAATAGGGTTCCAGTCAGGAGAAATGAGTTAATCAATCTTTATCTCTTGATCTTTTTGTTTTCTTCTCATCTTCCTTATTAAATAAAAGTTCCTACTTTCTTGTCATGTTTGTTGTTGTGATGTATCAACGCCAACCCTCGACCCCTTCTGTAACGTGCACCTCCAGAGGGAGGAGAAGTATCTCCGTTTAACATCGCCTTGGAAGCATTGCACGAGGCGGTGAATAGTTTTTCTAGGATAGCATTTCTACGAGCCTCTCTATTAATTTATCTTTGTGAGGCATTTGGTAAGATTTCTATTTCCCGATTATCCACATATGCTTTAAATTCACGCATTCCTATGAATTTAAATCTTATCATGTTAGGTTTTTTTTTATTATATTCCAAATCTGAAAATTAGCATGTTGCTAGATTTAATCTATAAGGGTATTACATATCTTATCTATTTCATATTTAAATATATCATTGCTTTTCTTGCTTTGCAAATTATCATGGTGTCAGGTTTTATTTATAATGTCATTATAAATCTTATCTGTTTGATCTCCAAATATTTTATTACTTGTCATGTTCTGAATCTGTAAATGAGCATGTTGTTAGTTTTCATTTATAATGCTATTATATGCTTTGTCTATTTGTTTTCTCAACATGTTACTGGTTATGATATTCTGATTTTCAAATATAGCATGTTGTTGGATCTCATTTATCATGCTATTATTATTTTTTTAATGCTTCAACAACTCACTTCTTATCATATTCTGATTATGCAAAATAGTATAATTTGGGATGGAATTCATGATGCCATTATATGTATTAAATCCCTAATTTTTCAACAATCAATAAAAACTACAGAGTTTGCAATGGCATCTTCTACATCCCATATGAATAATAATGTATTAGCCCTAAATGATTCAGCGATGAGAATTTTATAAGGTGGCAGCACAAAGTTTAGCTTTGGCTCACATCTGTTAATGTTCTCTGGATCATCACTGCATTCCCTCTTCAGGATCCCTTGAAAAAGGATGAAGAGAAAGAGAGGGATCCAGCGAATGTTTCGGGACTGGTGAGGATTCTCGTTGTCCTTTCGGACTAGCTATTTGATGTGTACATGCATTGCACATCCGCAAAGGACTTATGGAAGGCCCTGGAGAAAAAGTATGACATGTCTTATACATGTCAGGAATTGTACTTGGTTGAGAAGTACAATGAGTTTTTGAATGGTCTCTGAGAGTTACGTAGTGAGCAAGCTCATGAGCTCCAACTCATAGTTAGCGAACTTGGACAGTTTGGGTGTAACACCCATCTCCTGAGAGGTAATGAGTGCCACACCAGCCAGGTGAGGGGTGAACCCTGGGCTTAAGGTTGTATAACTTGATGAATTTAAACGTAGACAAACACTATCTTATAGATAACCAAACTATCAAAATAACACAACCGAATATATCTTAAGTCATACAAGCATAAGTCTAGAGTAGGAGTCCAACACTCGCCTAAAAATACCAAATACACAAAAATTAAATAACAACGTAAGCGATCAACGCATACGACTATATGCATGTAGACCTCACTCCTCTACTCTAGATAAAATCATGGTACCTATCTACTACCGCAAAATAACTTATGCACAAAAAGTAGGATGAGTTACTTGAGCTCAAATGAGGAAAAAATAAGACGTCGATATACTATACCTGTGTATAATACATAAGAGTATTTCTGAAGTAAATTCTTAAAGTGCACAAGATATCGAAATCTGAAGTTACAATGCATTTAAAATAATATGCTAGTCAATGCATTATCTTCAATCTAATATAAGCATGCCAATATACATAGAAATCTTGGTAATATTCACATGCATATTTGTCTTAATCAATTCAATCATCGATACAGTGAATAATTTCTACAATTTCTCTTGGTGCATAAAATCAACACCAATAGCCTCCATGGTTCGACTATACGCTGCCGTGTAGTGGGCAAATCTAGAATCATATTATAATCTCAATAGTATCGATATCACCTACACCCCTACTTCAATTCCTGCGAAACCAGAGTGTACTCAGAAGGAACCCTCACGGTTCGATTATGAATTGCCGGGGAACCATCCCAACCCTCACAGTTCGACTACGCGCTGCCGTGTGGTGGACAATAATATATATGTGTATTAGATACCCTACGGGTACTTAAATGGGGTTTTACTTCTTGAAAATTGGATGTTTTAAAAACATATAGCTTGGACAAAAAAAAAAACAGAGTTTTACAAATCTCCCCTTTCCTACCTAGTACCGTACTCTCTGGCTCCATCAAGGAGCCACCACTGGTACAGGCAAGTATGAAAATACGGTGCAGTGATTCGATACTTCTAAATATTTCTCTTGTCTATTTCATATTTCATTTATTCAATTCTTTCCATGGATTTTTCAAAATTCGTTTCCATAACGGAAATCTATCATTAAGCAAAATACGGTTTCCAAAACTTCGGAATTTTCATCAAAATATCTATTTCATGCTTTTCAAGTTAAAACTATATACTGCGAGGAAAATCTCATAAAAATACGGAAATGTACAGTTTCGTTCCCTCACCTAATATCTCGACTCCGACTCTCCCGCGGAGTCCACGATGTCTTTACAGTGCCCTACACATGATAATATACTATATATTAATAACTCCCACCATTCAGAGATGATATAGTTACAAAAATGTACTATTCTAACTAAACCTCGAAAAGTAGGCTTTCTAGTTTATAACCGACACTAGAAAGGGCCTTGGACACCTAGACTATTTGATTTTATCACTTTAATAAGCTCTATCTGGGTACTCAGAAACTCATTATGAAGAATTTGAAAAATTACCAATATTTTACATTGACTCGCATTTTCTGCAGCTACAGTAACTAAAAAACTCTTGGAATAACTCAAATTGAAGCTCAAAATCTTTACTATTCCTTCCCAAACTTCAGGTACATTATATTTCCAATATTATATTTTATTTCCGCAAGAATTGGGCTCATTATTACCCCTACATGGCCCATGTTAAAATGAATAAATTGATATTCTGCGGTTGTTACAGTATTTCCTACAGAATTCCTTTACTTGGAGTTCAAGCTCTACAAAGCTTTAATTCTTCAAATTAATGATACATACTTTTCATAACATTCTATTGAATCTGAAATTTAATCTATCAAACTTTTCAAATGTCCTATGTATCTTCCTCTAACTACAATATACCTATGTTGTCAACTAGTCATCATGCTTTGCTAGATGGTAACTTTAACATCCTTTCTAATCTTCCACACATGCACACAGACTTGTAGACGGACACCACCATACATTTCCATTGATATAGAATTTACTGAACATTAACTCCTAATTTAGTGTACTTCTTGTATGATGACTAATTACAGTTGACAATGTCATCATACTTGTATTTCATGTGTGCCTTTACCAAACTAGTCAACCCAATACTAGCGTTGTTCTAAAAGTGCTATAGATTATATCTCGGCTTGCTAACCCTTCCATTTACCCCTTAAAATAGAGTAAAAATTCATAGCCATGTTCTGAAATAGTTCATAATACATAAACTCATGAAGAGCATTAACCATGGTCATAACAAAACTCACCATGAACTATTAACTTCAGACCCCTTACTAGCCATCGGAATATGGGAGATAAATCCAGTAAAATCCAAGGAGTGAAATCATATAAGCCCAATTTATCATCCAAGGGTTCTATCAAGCTCAATAGGTTTCATACTTGCTAGTCCTTAGTATTCCATGAAGAGAGTAAGAGTTCAACCTTCTAAATTGAAAACCATGAAATGCAGTGCTATAGTAAATACGTAATGGAAGATGCTTAATTAGAGCCCTATAATCTAAGCTTCGTTCCAAATCTTTCATTTCACCAATTCATACCTATTTTCCTCCATTTATAGCTTCATTTCCTCCACTAACTGCCCATAACCTCGCCAACATACATTCAATTTATACTCAAACACTAGAATGCATGTCATGTGTAATTTCACTAACTTAATTGCTTCCATAATTTAATTTTTTACTTGTTTGTTTATGCCCTAACAGCTGGCATCCCCGACCTTGAATCACCTCTCCATTGATCTTCTTCTCAAACCCTATGTCATGTAGATAGATACATTCATAATGATGAAAATCATATCCATAACAAAGAGGATTTAGCTTTTAATCCATCACCCAACAATCCTTTACCTTGATTAGATTTAAAACCTTAATACCCGTCGAAATTCTCTCCAAGGTTCCTAAGTTGACGCTTCCCTATCCATCGGCTCCATGGAAAAAATGAGAAAAGTCTCATTCTCGCTCTCTTCACTCATGTGTATGTGTGTGTGTGTGTGTGTGTGTATATATATATATATATATATATATATATATATACATATCACTTCTAGGGCATATGGGTCATTTCCTAATTTCCTTCTCATTCACTCATGCTAATCACCCAATTAACTTGTTTAATCCCCAACTTCATTACATTAATTCTTCAAGCCTCAATAATCATTTATTTAGTTGCTAATAAACCCAAATTTATTATTCAAAATTAAACAATAATTACAAGGAAAACTCAAAGCGTTACATTGGGTATACCATTTAAGAAAGATTCCATGTCGGTGCTATCATTGCCAGCTCCCTCCCTCGTGGAGGGATTTTGCGACCACTCTGAAACATCGTAGGGACATCATATTTATTGAGGACTTGATAGCCTCCCTTGATGTTCAAGAGAAGGCAAGGGCAAAATATAGTCGATTACAAACACAAGATTACCACTCCAAGGCCAACTTTGATGAGGCAAAACAGAAGGGTAATCAGAAAGCCAAGACAAAGATAGAATTTCAGAATCAAAACAAAGGGCCCAAGCAAAGCAAAAATTTAAAGAAGAAGAAAGATATTGCATGCTATGTGTGCGGCAAAAAGAGCTATTGGGATAGAACTTGCTCTCACAGAAAGGACAAGCCTTAGAAAGAGGCTAATGTGACTATTTGCGACGCTAATGCTTCAGGGTATGTAAATACTCCTGTTGTTTTCTTGGCATGTCAATCTACTGACATGTCCCTCTTTTTCTCTTATCAAGATACACCAAGTTCCACGGTCCTAATAGGGAATAGAACGGTTGCATCAGTACGAGGGACAGGTTTAGTAAAACTGAAGCTTACTTCAGGAAAGACTCTTACCTTGAAGAATTTTTTGTATATGCCAGAAATAAAGTGCAACTTGATAAGTGGGTCACTTATGTGCAAAGAAGGCTTTAGACTTATGTTTGAGTCCAATAAAGTTGTATTAACTAATTTGAAAACTTTGTTGGTAAAGGTTATGAGTATGGAGGCTTGTTCAACCTTTCTATTCTTGAAATTTGTAATAACTTATATGCTCTTCTTGCAATATTGATAATAACTCTATCATTTGGCATTCTCGTTTGTGTCGTGTTAATTATGATTGCATCATACGACTTGGGAAAGTTAGATTGATCCCTGATATGGTTAACGGTTCTAGGTGTGAAGTGTGTGTGCAAACAAAGCAACTACGCAAACCCTTTAAGAGTATTGAGGGGAGAAGTACTGTACTATTAGAACTCATCAATTCTGGTTTGTGTGAAATGAATGGAGTGTTAACCAAGGGAGACAAGAGATATTTTATAACTTTTATTGATAATGCCATATGATATAGCAATGTATACTTGTTGAAAACTAAAGATGAAGCACTAAACTACTTTAAAATCTATAAGCCAGAGGTTGAGAACCCGAGAATTCATCCAATTCTGTGAGACTCATGGAATAGTCCATGAGACGACGGCTTCCTACTCACCTCAATCAAATTTGGTGGCCGAAAGGAAAACCTGAATTTTAACAGGCTTGGTCAATGCCATGCTGAGTAGTTCAGGTTTACCTGAGGAATGGTGGGGGAAAGCCCTTCTTACACAATGCTTCATCCTAAATAGGGTTCCCGCTAAACATAGTAAGGTTACCCCGTCTGAAGGATGGAAGGGAAGATGACCCAATCTCTCATTTCTGTGCACGTGGGGATGTTTGGCTAAGGTTAATATACCAGAACAATAAAAGAGAAAATTGGGACCTAAATATGTTAATTGTGTCTTTCTGGGATATGCACATAATAATGTGGCCTATAGGTTCTTAGTAGTTGGTTTCGAGATTGGAGAAATTGTTGTTAATTCAGTGATATAGTCTCGGGATGCTTCATTCTTTCAGACGGTCTTTCCTATGAAAGACAACACTGCAATTCCTCGTGATGAGTCACCACCTCCTTTATTTTTCCCTGTAAAGGATACTCCTGAGAGCTCTGTGCTTAAAAGGAGTAAGAGATAGAGGACTACAAAATCCTTTTGTGACGATTTTGTAATATACCTAGTGGATAAGATGCCTAGAAACCTTCTATAGGCATATGCATCACCAGATGTAGAGTACTGGAAGAAAGCAATCCGTAGCGAGATGGATTCTATCATTGCCAACCGTACATGGGAGGTCAATGATCTTCCTCTTTGGAGTGTAAGCCAAGAGGGTTGTAAGTGGATCTTCAAAGAAGTTAAGGCCTGATGGAACTATTAACAAGGATTCAAGGAAGACTTGTGGCTAAGGGGTTCACTCGAGAGAAAGAAGGTGATGACTATTTTGACAACTATTCTCCACGTAGCCAAGACCACTATGATTTGAGTACCTATTCTAATCGGGCCGCTTCCATACTGGTCTCCTTATCGATCAAATGGATGTGAAAATAGCTTTTCTTAATGAAAAGTTGGAGTAGGAGATCTTTATGGAGCAATCTGAGGGATTTGTAATTCCCGAACATGAGAAGAAGGTATATGGATTACTAAAGTCCTTATATGGTCTGAAACAATCTTGACTTTCTTTGGCATCTAGAGAGCAAACCTGTATCCACACCCTATAATCATGTTCTAAGGTTGTGTAAGAACACTGGAGTTGTAAAGGATCAACTGAGATACAGTGAGATCATAAGGATCTTTAATATATCTAGTCAAAAGCGGCGAGGTACCTATATCTCCTATAAATACGTTAGCGAGGTGCTTGAGTCGCTATACATCTAACCCCTCGGAGATGATTATCAAGGGCACTTGAGCGTGTACTTAGATACCTCAAGGTGACTATGATACATGGGTTACACTATACCGTCTAACCTGCGGTTCTTGAAGGGTATAGTGATTCCAATTGGATCTCGGATTCAGATGAGATCAGAGCTACTAGTGGAAATGTGCTCACTTTGGCAGGAGGAGCAGTTGCATGGCAGTCTACAAAACAGACTATCTTAACATGCTCCACTATATAGGCTGAACTTACTACACTCAAGATAGCTGCTTGTGAGGCTGAGTAGTTGCAAGAGCTCTTGATGGATTTAATTGTGCTGGAAAAACTAATTCCAGCTGTTCTCGTGTATTGTGATAACCAAGCTGTGATAGGAAAGGTTAACAGTAGTAAGGAGAATATAAAATCCTCAAGGCATGTGAAAAGAAGGTTAAAGGCTGCCAGGAATGTTCGTGGATATGAAGGGATCACTGCGGAGTATATCCAAGCTGAGAAGAACCTAGAAGATCCCTTTACTAAAGGGTTATTGAGTCAGGCAATCGGTGAAGCATCAAGGGATATGGGTTTGAGACCCATTGATTAGTTGCCAATAGTGGTAACCCTTCCTATCTAAGGGGAGATCCCACAAAGTAGGTTATGTGTAATATCCTCAAGTGTACGAGTCGAATCAAGTAGTAAGTGGACTAAGAAGTCCGGTTATCGATCTTCAAGGAGAAGGAAGTACTAGTACCCACTAATTGTCTATTATCTAGTCGATCAAAGATTGGGTGATTAAACTAATACTAAAACCTAGAAATTAACAATGTAAATTGTGGAAGCAAATTACACTTAGAGATAATTGATGAGTGTTAAATTGAATATATTTTCATATCATTTTCCTATATGTTTTGCATGCCATTTTGATGAATTATAGCCCTCCGGTACTTAAAAAGCTTCATATTTGTTAAACAAGACATATAGAAGCCACTCCGGGAGAAAGGAAGCATTTTGAGTTGAAAAAGAGGTTGAACCAATGCTATTTTGAAGCAAATGGGAAGGCATACGGGGTGCATACGGCCGTATGCTACTGGCAAAAGTGAACGGCCTACACATCCACCCTCCCTGGATGGTATACACCCTATATGATTTCATATGGGGTGTTTTATGACCGTATACTAGCCAATATACTCGAACTCTGATTGTATACCTGACCGCTATAATGCACCATATACCTTTGGGTATTGAGCTTCATACCGCTAGTATAATGGCCAGCCTGTGATATGAGCCCCGTATACCCTAACCCTCTTTTTGTAATCATGGACCCAAGCTAGGAATAAGTAAACATTATCACTCCTAAAACCCTAAGTTGAGGTATAAATAGGAGGTTTTAGGGTTTAGGAGGGAGAGGTTGGCTTTAGAGAGAGTTATTCGTTGAGATTAAGGATTGGGCTCTTCTCCCCCAACCTTGGAGAGAGAGAGAAGGTAGGAGATAGAGAAGGGGATTAATCTTATAGAAACAGTTTACTCGTATTCTTTATCATTTCTATTTTATATTGTATTATTATTTATTTTGATTGGAGTTCTACATTAATGGGGATCTAATCTTATAATTACTTGGGTATGAAAAACCTTTGGATATTGCATTAATGACATATTGATTTCTAAGTTTTGAATGATTAGATGCATGCTTGAATCTCTATTGGATGTTTTGTATTGATTGTAATCTCTCTACATTGCGGGATGCTCAGAGAGATTACTTGGGTGCGATACAAGGGCTAGACTAACGCCTTCTTGTATTAGGAACATACTCCATTAGAGAGGGTTGTGAGTACGCTGAAGGATTCAGGTACTAGAAGGAGAGTGACTCTTTAATACTATTCAATCTCACAATTCTTCCAAGATACATGTTCCCTTAAGCTTAAGACAATCCTAGGAGATTAGTTATCCAATCGCCTCGGAAGAGGGATTGGATATAATTTAGGAACGCTTCTCACAAGCATCTCCAATTGTCTTCATAGATTTCTTTATGTATCCTTAGATTTAAATCCAAAGGGGACTCATGCTCAAGTATCTCCTTCTTATACTATAGTTTTCTATCAATTAATTCTCGATTTCCAAAGTTCATCTCCAATCTTTTAATTCTTTATATTTAGATTCAAAAACCACCAACTCTTTCAAAATACTAGATAATAGAAGTTTAGTTTATACTAGTAATCTATTCCCTGTTGGTTCGACACTCTACTCTCATAGTTCACTCTACTAATTGATCACGACCCGTGCACTTGTGGAAATCATAATCAAGTTTTTGGCGGCGTAGCCGGGGATTAGAATTTCTAGTTAGGCTAGAATTTTATTATTTTAGTCATTATTTTCATGTTTTGTTTTATTTTCTTTCATTTGATTTCTTTGATACTCACTTTTTTCATTATCTCTACTTGCGAGGAATTATTGCATGATCTATCAAAACTCCAAGGGTCTACTTGAAGTTTATAGTGAGATTGAAAGAGCTCTTCACAGAAGGTTGAGAGATATAGAGGCGCCACCTCCAGGCCCCTCTTCAGAGTCAGAAAACTTAGTTATAGTTGAATTTTGCACTGAAATTGAAGAAGTGCCCATCATGGCAGAAAGAAGGCGTACATTGGCTGCGTATGAGAGATCTCAATACACTAGGGAAGAATTCAACATGCCCCCCCCCCCCCCAAATTTCAACATCAACATCAACCTGATTGAGATCAAGAACACCATGCTGAATATGCTCCAAAATTCGGCTGAATTTGATGGAAGACCGGATGAAAACCCTCATGCCCACATGGAAAAGTTTCTTTAGATTTGCAACGTATCCAAACCGAACGGGGTCTCCGCTAAAGCTATTAGATTGCGACTCTTCCAATGGAGTTTGAGAGAGGGAGCTTTAGTTGGCTCACTTTACTTCCCCCCTGGTCCATTCAGACATGGGCTGACATTCTTGAAAAATTCCTTGGCTGCTACTTCCCATCAAGTAAGGCCGCAAAGCTTCGATCCGAGATCAATTCTTTCAAGCAAAATGGGGATAAAACATTTTTTGAAGCTTATAAAAGGTTTAGAGAGCTACTTCGTCGTTGTCTACAACATAGCCTCGACCTTTTCAACAAGGTTTGCACCTTTTATAATGGGTTGGATAACGTCAATAGGCAACTTGTCGACAGGCTACGTGAGGGTCAGCAAGTGGAGTAACAAGTATCCCGAAGATGCCGAAATGATATTTGAAGACATGGCAAGAAATAAAGCCCATTGGTCCACGAGGGATAAACAAGCCAAACTTGTCGGATCAATGGAGGACCCCCTTCCATAGACACAGCTCTTGGTGAGAAGTTAGATACATTGACCAAGAAAATTGACCTCCTCACATTCAGAAACCAAGCTCAGCCTGGCAGCAGTTCAACCCTTGTTTTAGTGTGTTTTGCACCACATGTGGGGGGGGGGGGGGGCATGAAGTATCAAGATGCCCAATTGCAAGCACCGAAAAGACCCCTATGAAGAAAGTACAATACATGGGAAATACACCAAGAATGTCGGAGGGTCAATATCGGCCGCACCTCCCAAAATGGAACAACCCACTCCTATCATATGGAAACCCTCAAGCGGGGCAATATTCCCCGGGATTTCAACCAACTCTGAGACCTCCGTAAGAGAGAAAGCCCAACCAGGAAGATCAAGTAGCAAAATTCATGCAGGACACTAGCATGGCAATCAGAAATTTGCAAGCTTCATTCCAAGGTTTAGAGAATCAAATGGGACAAATAGCCAAGAACATAGTGGAGAGACAACAAGGTAGCCTCCCGGGGAATACCGAAGAGAACCCCCGGGAACAGTGCAAAGCTATTACTCTAAGAAGTGGCAAAGAAGTGGAGTTACCTATTGCAACACCTTCGGTCGAGAGCACCGTAGAGGTTGAAGAAGTAGATTCGATGGTGAATTCTGATGAGCAACAGAAAGAGAAGGAAAAAGTGGTAGAGCAGCCACCCGTACTCGCATATCAAGCTCAAATCCCATATCCGGCAAGACTCAGGAAGGATAAAGAAGATGCTCAATTTGCCAAATTTATGAGCATGATGAAGCAACTACATATTAATCCACCGTTGGTAGAAGTTCTATCCCAAATGCCTAAATAAGCCAAATTCATAAAGAAACTCTTATCCAGCAAGAAGAAATTAGAGGATGTAGCTACCGTCACCTTGAATGCCCTATGTTCTGCGGTGTTGCAACAAAAGATGCCAAGAAAACTAAAGGATCCGGGGTGTTTTGTAGTCCCTTGTATACTAGGCAAAAGGAATTACAAAGAAGACATTGGTCGATCTGTGGCCAGCCTGCGATTAATGTAATGCCTTACAACCATACATGCAGCTTAGGGCCTTGCCGACCCAAATCCTTAATACTACAAGGATAACACTTCAAAACTTGCCGATAGATCCATGAGACACCCCTAAGGTGCTAGCCAAGATGTGCTCTATCCGCATTAATCAGCTTTGTCTTCCCGCTGGATTTTGTACTTCTCATGTGGATGAAAATGTTGATGCACCAATTATACTCTACGGCCCCCTTTCTTGGCTACAGCTCAAAGCCTTAGAAGACAACGCTCACGGAAGATTGGCACTTCGAGTGGGGGAGCAAGAAGTAGTGTTCAAGCTCCGTGAAGCCATGCGACACACCATGGATCATGATGACACATCCTATAGTATCGATGATGTTGATAAAATAATCAGCCGAAAGTGCATATAGAAGACCCATCGCAAAACCTACCCAATGTGCCAATTTGTGGAAGAACTGAATGAGGGTCTGAAAGAGCTTCTAAATATCTCTACAACATCAAGGTTTTCCTTGAAGGCAAAGCAAACGACAAAGTGGAAGGAGCAAACACTCATCGCTTGTAGATATTCTTGGAGAAAGGTGAAGAAAACGGGGGTAACCGCTAATCCTTCAGCTAAATCACCATATGAGGATAACGCAGGTATAAAAGCAAAAACTTGTTCAATTTATACCAACTTGGGCAGGATTTTGTTTGGTAAGTGCTTTACTGGAAGAGCTGATGGATGCTTTCATAAGTATGAGCCCCCATAAGTTAACTCGAGGTACATCAAGCTCGTGACGTAAACAAGCGCTTCTTGGGAAACAAGCCAAGTCTTGGAAAGTCTTGTTTTGTTTCGAATCTTGTTTTATGTTAGTTAGAGTTGTTTGGAATAACATGATGATATATCTCAGTCTCCGCATTTGCATCATTAGACTCATCATGCTAGCGGCACTTTCATGAGCACCATATTGCTAATTTCTGTTAAGTTGTGTCGTAAGAACCAAGAATGACCCAAAGTTGGCTTCACAAGCCAACTCAGGTCTTATACGGATGGGTATACGGCTGTATACAAGCCATATAGACTCCCCTAAAGACCATATGAGTGTTTATACGGCCATATACTGGCCCATATAGAGGGTCCTTTGTATGGGCTTAAATTGCCAGGTCCATACGGGCATGTATATGGCCATATACTGGCCCGTATACAACCCAAGTGCCACCATACGGGGGTTTATACGACCATATACTAGGCCGTATACTCCCCCACATTCATATTGAGCGAAATCCAGGGACATACGGCCTATCTTACGGCCGTACAAAGACCTGTATGCTTTTAACTGCACACCTGTATCTTCTCCATCTTTCCAATATACTAATATACTCTTGAGTATTCTTTTTGCAATTATATTGGTGAATGCTAGCCTTCAAAAGAACAAACACTCCATGGCTGAGAACAACCCAGCGTGCGGGAGGATACTTTTACCATTACTACTCCCCTATCAACACTTTCGGTTGCCTCACCATCAACACACTAATTCCTCGAATGGAAGGCCCACTTCATGCATTGAAGACGGCTTACGAAGGGATGATGAAATTATTATACTCACTTGTGCATTCACCATCATGGCAATTGTTAGCGCAGTTATGGCACCAGCACCAACATCCGATGAGCAACCACACATGGACGACTGAGACACTTTATTTAGACTTTTGTTTATTCTGTTATATTTTCAGACTTTTATATTTTATGTACTTATAGGAAGGGTTTTCCCTGCTAGTCTCATCCTGTACTTCTCCTTTCTGTAGTTTTAAATCTCTTGATTTGTCTTGGACCTATGATAATCTCTCTTCCTTTGTAGATTTACGCACAAACAAGAGACACTCCGGTAAAATTCCACACGATCAAATCCTCAACCATTACGGTTGTCATCATCTCACTGGGGAAGTCTCAGTTTACCTTTCTCCATGCTTTTTTCCCTTTTATGTATTTTACTTGAGTTTGATTGCGTACATTGAGGACAATGCGCCATTATAAGTGTGGAGATGGGTAGCTACCTATCCACTTACAGGGTTATTGCAAATTTTTAAGTGTGGAGATAGGTAGCTAATAGACTTTTGGAATTCATTGTAAATCTTTCTATACATGAGCAATTTTGGCATGCACCAATGATGGCATTGTTAGAGAATATATTGATTCACTCTATTCTTAGTGCACTATCTTATCACCAAAATTTTTTCGAACATGCTATTGACATCTAGAGACAAGCCTTGTGGAATTCAAACTCTCTAGTGACAATAGGAAACCCATTGCCATGTTTTATTGACCTTAATTGATAAGCATTACTCTCAATAGCTCCATGAATGTCCATGGTACAATTTGAGCCTCTAACCCTTCATAACTTAACGTAGTGGACAAGTAAGAGAAGAATAAAATAGCATGTACATAGTAGTTGAGTTGGTACAATAATAAAGACAATGTTCCACTACTTGTTGTGATGAAGTAGTTTGGGGTCCTGAGCCCTAATCAGGGTGTTCCTTAATTTGAAAATCACTTCTAAGTATGAACACATCTAGGTAGAGCTGTAACCCTTCTGGTACTCGGGTGCTCTGGTCCCTAAACAGCATGTACATCTTAAATAAAAAAGGGCCTATACTCTACAATGACCTTTAGCATGGGAATGTCGGATCCATTAGGGATGCCTTAACAAAAAAAAAGGGGGGGAGGGATTGAGGGGTGGTTGTGTGCACAAAACTTGAAGTTTCTCAAACTTGTCCACTATTTACTCAATAGAGGGTTAGTTGTCTTGAAGTTTAGGGCCTCAAGAATCTTCTTGAGTCCATTGAGGGGATGCTTATCTTGCTAGGACTTTTGAACATGGTATGTGGAGTGAAGATGGTCATTTAGAGCTGTGAGAAACCGAAACACAGGATGAAATCTAGGTCTTGGTATGTAAATAGGAGAATGCATCTTTGGATAGTGTGCTTGGAATAGGGTAGAAACAATTATTTTCGAGCCGGAGGGTTAACACTCATCAATTCCTTTTTTTTAATTGTTTTATTTGCTTGAGGATAAGCAAACGCTAAAGTGTGGAGATATTTGACGAGTGTTCAATTGAGCATATTTTCATATCCTTTTCCTATATGTTTTGCATTCCATTTTGATGAATTATAGCCCTCCGATACTTAAAAAGCTTTATATTTGTTAAAAAACAGGCATATAGAAGCCACTCCGGGAGAAAAGAAGAATTTTGACTTGAATCGAGACCGAACCAACGCTATTTTGGAGCAAACGGGGAGGCATACGGGGTGCATAATGGCCTATATCTTTGTCACGCAAAGTGAACGACCTACACATCGACCCTCCCTGGATGGTATACACCCCGTATGATTTCATAAGGGGTGTTATATGGCCGTATACTAGCTGATACTTGAACACACCTTGTGAGCACGCCTGCTATAACGCCATATAATCAGCATCGAAAGCCTCATACGGGATAGTATATAGCCGTATACAAGCCCGTATGTCGTAAACCTCTCTTTTTATTGGGACCCAAGCGAGGGAATAAGTGTCATTGTCAAACCTAAAACCCTAAGTTGAGTGTATAAATAGGAGGCTTTAGGAGTTTAGGAGGGAGAGGTTGGCTTTAGAGAGAGTTATTCATTAAGATTAAGGATTGGGGTCTTCTCCCACAACCTTGGAGAGAGAGAGAAGGAAGGAGATAGACAGGGATCAATCTTATAGAGTCAGCCACGTATTCTCTATCATGTCTATTTTAGATTGTATTCTTGTTGATTTGGATTGGAGTTCTATATTAATGGGGAACTAATCTAACAGATACTTGTGTATTAATGACATATTGATTTCTATGTTTTGATTGATTGGATGTATGCTTGAATGTCTATTGGATGCTTTGTATGGATTGTAATCTCTCTACGTTGCGTGATGGCTGGAGAGATTACTTGGGTGCAATACAAGGGCTAGGGCTAGCGCCTTCTTGTATTAGGAACATACTCCATTAAAGAGGGTTGTGAGTACGTTGAAGGATTCTGGTACTAGAAGGAGAGTGACTCTTTAATACGATTCAATCCAACAATTCTTCCAAGACATAGGTTTCCTTAAGATTAAGACAATCCTAGGAGATTAGTTATCCAATCGCCTCGGAAGAGTGATTGGATATAATTTAGGAACCCTTCGCACAAGCATCTCCAATCGTCTTCATAGATTTATTTATGTATCCTTAGATTTAAATCCAAAGGGGACTCATGCTCAAGTATCTCCTTCTCATGCTATAGTTTTATATCAATTAACTCTCGATTTCCAAAGTTCATCTCCAATCTTTTAATTCTTTATATTTAGATTCAAAAACAACCAACTCATTGACAAGACAAGATAATAGAAGTTTAGTTAACACTAGGAATCTATTCTCTGTGGGTTCGACACTCTACTCTCATAGTTCACTTTACTACTTGATCACTTGCATCAAAGCTGCACTTCATGTAAAAATCATCATCAAGTTTTTGGCTACTGGGTCTGGGATTAGAATTGCTAGTTAGGCTAGAATTTTATTATTTTAGTCATTTATTTTCTTGTTTTATTTCCTTTTCTTTCTTTTGATTTCTTTTGATACTCACTTTTCTCATTATCTCTACTTTATGCGAGGAATCATTGTCGACATCTGTCAAAACTCTAAGGGTCTACTTGAAGATGATAGTGAGATTGAAAGAGCTCTTCACAGAAGGTTGTGAGAGATAAAGGCGCCACCTCTAGGCCCCTCTTTAGAGTCAGAAAACTTAGTTAAAGTTGAATTTGGCACTTCAATTGAAAAAGTGCCAATCATGGCAGAAAGAAGGCGTACATTGGCTAAGTATGAGAGATCTCAATACTGCATGGAAGAATTCAACATCCACCCCCAAAATTTCAACATCAACACTTTTGAGATCAAGATCACCATGATGAATATGCTCCAAAATTCAGCTCAATTTGATGGAAGACTGGATGAAGACCCTTATGTCCACATGGCAAAGTTTCTTTAAATTAGCAACATATCCAAACCGAACGGGGTCTCTGATGAAGCCATTAGATTGCAACTCTTCCCATGGAGTTTGAGAGGGGGAGCTTATAGTTTGCTCACTTTACTTCCCCCTGGGTCCATTCACACATGGAATGACATTCTTGAAAAATTCCTTGGCCGCTACTTCCCACCAAGCAAGGCCCAAAACTCCGATCCGAGATCAATTCTTTCAAGCAAAATGGGCCAGAAACATTCTCTAAAGCTTATGACAGGTTTAGAAAGCTACTTCGTCGTTGTCCACAACAAAGTCTCGTCCTTTTCAACAAGGTTCGCACCATTTATAATTGGTTGGATAACGTCAATAGGCAACTTGTCGATTGTGTCGCAGGAGGGTCGTTAAGTAACAAGTATCCCGAAGATGTCGAAATGATATTTGAAGACATGGCACTGTTTTGGCCCGAATTCTCCTTGAAAAGTTTCCTTTCTTCTGGAGTCTCCATATTTTAACCTGTTTACAAAAACAAACCCATTTTAAGTACCGGTGGGCTAAAATTCCTCCAAAACTCATGATAAACATGCATGAATATGGTATAAAATAATACTCAAATGAACACTTATCACATATCTCCACACTTAGCGGTTTTCTTGTACTCAAGCAAAGAAAAGAAATCAACAAAAAGAAGATTGTAGTTCGACCTTGGGTCATAAAAAATTTATGCATGGATTCCATTCCAATTTCACCATCACAATATGTTCTCCTATTTCCACACTAGGAAGCTTAGATTGATCCTGATATTTTGATATAGCTCTAGACAAAGCTTGTTCACTCCACATGCCATGTTCTAAAGTCTTAGCAAGACAAGCGTGCTCTCAATGGACTCTAGAAAGTCCTTGCTCAGATCAAAAAGAATTAACCCCTAATAGATGAGTCAGGACAAGTTCATGCAGGCTGGGTCTTTTTATTCTAGTAGGGCATTTCTATTGGATCCTAATTTTCCTGTGCAAAAGATCATGGTAGAGTGCAGTTCCTCCCTTTTGCAGAACATCCATGCAGATTAGGCACCCGAACCCTTAGCTACTTAGGTAGTTACAACTCTACCTATAGGTGTTCATGCTAAGTAGTGATTTTTCGACTTGAAGAACACTCTAATTAGGAGCCAAAACTCCAAACTAGTTCATTACAACGAGCAGCGTAACACTGTCTTCATTAATTGATAACTATTGTGCAAAACTATTTTATTTCCATTGTACTTGTCCACTATGCATATAACGAGGGATTTAATAAGTTTGAACTAATGCCACGAAATTTCTTGGAGCCATTGAAAGCAAAGCTTAGCTATTAACGTCAAAAGAACATGGCAATGGGTTATCTATTGTCCTCAATAATTATGATTGTCACAAAGATGGTATCTAAATGCCCATGGTGTTTCAAAGAAAAAATTTCATAATCTTAGCATATGATGGTACATTAGGAATAAAATCCTGTCAAAGTAGTCTCTCAACAAGGCCATTATCGGGGCATACCATACATGCTTAAAAATTTTTTGCACTGAAGGTCATTAATAGCTACCTATCTCCACACTTAAAAATTTGCAATAACCCAAAAAAGAGGAGATAGGTAGCCACGCATCTCTGCACCTAAAAATTTACATTGTCCTTAATGTATGAAAGAAATTAAAACATGTAATTAGTGGAGAAAGGTGAACTAAAACTCCCCTGAATATTCAATTGAATCGAGTTGTTTATATGAATTGATAGGTCATTGAACATCGGGGAGTATTGACCCATGTTCCAAATCTACGAAAGAGAAAAATCATCATAACTCCACAAAAGATAGGAAAATAGTAGGATCCACATAATGAAAATGAAAGATAGGGTAGCGGGGGCTATACCTTTGCCTAAAAAGAAAGTACAACGATGTACCAATCTAAAATAAGAAGTCCAAATAACAAAAATCAAATTTCTCAAACATATCACATGAAAAACAAATAATAATGAAAGTCCATGTCTCATTTGTCCAATAGGGGCTCATCAGTCTACTTATGTTTGGTGCGTGTGGAGGAGGTGTGTGAACGCTGCATGTCTACACGGATAAGCAAAGTTGAGAGCTCGAGCTGAACTTAATCCCTCGGTGACGCTGCTCTGCAAGAATGGTGTCCCCGACGGCGTGTAGGTCTCTAATATTAAACCTGACCGCCTTCATCCCTGCGTGAGCGCATGGCTACTTTTGATGTGGAGGGGAGTTTGATGGTAGGCTCTAGTGGATCAGAGTCCCTGAGTCGCGATGTGGTACTCGCCATATCTAATCTATCGATGGCGGCTTCGACTCGAGTGTGTGCTTAGCCACAGCCAGCCAACACGCTCGATAAAGCCTGTCATCCCGAAGCGTAGGATGGGTCATATCCGGTGGCCACGCTGCCTCTCCCTCCAAATTATGTCCTCAAGCACCCTACCAATGATGTAGGTTGTGATAATGCTTCCTGACATGGTCCCAAGCATGGATATCCGTGAGCACAGTCGCGTCTGTCCCCGATAAATACTGAAATGAGTCACGGGCGAGCACATATCCTAAAATGAATTGGTACTACGCTCCATAATGGTATGTAAAGAAAAAGGCTATTAGTGAAGCTACTTACGCATTCCCGTGATTGTCACTACTACCCGCCGATCGTGTAACTAAGAAGGCTGCATGGATGTATTCGGTGCACGACGAGATCCACTCGCATCAAGGGGCCTTGTTGCTATATCGGCTTGGCATACGGCATCGTGTTCGTAGATCCAGACTCTCGGAGGAGATAGTGCTCTCTTAGGGAAAGTCATGTAGCGGGAGCTTCGGGTTGCGATACTAGCTTTCCCCGCGCCAGAGGTCTACTCTAGCGCTCATACAACCCCATATAAAGTCTGGCAAACCCGGGTGCTTAACTCATAGTCCGCTTTTACTCCCCCACTAAAGGCTCTTTATGCGCCTCAAAGGGAGCCAAGCACCTCCAACATGTTGCATTTCCGGACTCACCTCAGTGAGTTCAAGGAGAAAATATGCGGTCCCATCCTCCTAAAGAGATCATCTCCCTGACTTGATCAAGAATGCTAAAAGTTGGGGTGAGGACCCCTGCAATCACCCATTGACCATTGTCTTGTGCAGGCGTCGAACGATCGGGAGGTGAGTCTAACAGACGGCCTTTTATGGGAATTCCTCTCATCACGCGGAATTGGGGTAATGCGTTGGATAAGCGAACCCGCTCCCTGTCGCTGGCTTCTTTATTGCAACGGCCTTTTTGGCATACGCCCCAAGAAAACAAATTTGAGAGAGGGATGTCATCAGTAAGTGAAACCATCAAGATCGTGCATAAAAAATTTCACAAAATGCAACCCGAAACTTTACCCTAAGGCTTTCAGGGTTGTATACTGGTATGCCCCAGGGGTTCAGAAGTGGACGCATGACAGGAACCATATGGTATGGGAGGGTAGTATACATACCGTAGTACTGAGGTTGACCGCGGGTAACACCATAGAAGCGTATTCTTGGCCCTCTCAAGTCAAATAAAATACTACACATCCATTTCACCCACTAAAACTTCATACATGGCCTTAAATCAAGATATATTATGATGAAAAATCAAACAAAATTTTAAGAATTTTGGTCACAATCTCTTTTCAACATACGATCCA
Organism: Dioscorea zingiberensis; assembly: GCA_026586065.1. NCBI lineage: Eukaryota > Viridiplantae > Streptophyta > Magnoliopsida > Dioscoreales > Dioscoreaceae > Dioscorea > Dioscorea zingiberensis. The sequence goes on along the minus strand of CM048821.1, from coordinate 38,815,390 downwards.
TACAATCCCTAGAGTTCTAAAGATAGAAAAGATGAATGGGTAATTGGTGAATCGAGCCATGTGGCGCTACCTAAGGAAGATGGAGGCTCTATTACAAAGAAAAGGTCGCCAAGAGGGAGTAGAAGGTAAGAGTAGGGTCGTGATGGGGTCAAGGCATTAGGAGTTTAAAAAGGGGGGTGAGGTGCAGAGCGCTACTTATGGCGCCCTAAATTCACACGACCTCGGCCCAGACCCATACGGACTCCCTATACGAGGGTCGTATGATACTCAAGTGATATCCCTTCCGTCGGGTTATACGCATCAATGTCAATCCATATAAGACCTCGTATGAATCAAGATTGGGGCCTATACAGCCCCTCTAGGGACTCTTTCATGTCCCCCCTTCATGACCTAATAAGAGTTATCATTCTAGGGATAATGAAAGCATCCAACACAAAACAATATAAGGACGGACATGAGACTCGTCATTCATTTATTTCAAGCACACAAACTAATTAATCAAAGAGAATTGCACAAAGAAACAAAGGAAAAGTTTTAGAGCTTGAGTTACCTCCCAAGAAGCGCTTGTTTAACGTCACTAGCTTGACGTACGTTCAGCTTACCTCATGGAGGTTCAAAAACCTTTAAGCTTCCATCGGCCTTCCCATTAAAGTATGCTTCATGGTATAGTTTGAGCCGATGACCATTCACCTTAAATGTACCCCTATCAGGATTGGTAATCTCTACTATGCCTTGAGGATGAACATTGGTTACCTCGAACGGTCTAGACCACCTTGATCGCAGCTTCCCAGGAAATAACTTGAGCCTTGAATTGAATAGTAACACATGATCCCCCTTCGTGAATTGCTTTTGACGTCTCAATGTTTGATCATGTCGCTTATTTATTTGTTCCTTATACAACCTTGAGTTCTCCATATGCTTAGATAAGCGCTACATTTTCAAACTCAATTCAAATGTAAATCTTTCTTCTCTTCTGCACCTAAGCAAGAGTTGTGTAAAATTGAGAAACTTGGTGGCCTAGTAAGCTTTAGAGATTCGAAGTTCAGGCCGGTAGGGTATACGTATTTCTCATAAACAAGTCTATAGGGGGTATCCCCTATTGGTGCTTCATATAGGTCGGTATGCGGTAAGGGCCCAAAGTGCATCATCCAATTTATCTCCCCAATCCTTCCTACTATGCTAAGCAAGGTCCAGCTCAAGGATTTTCTTCAATTAGGTAGTTTGATACTTCCACTTTTGCCGCTTGTTTGAGGGTGATGTAACATGTAGTTGTACCATGCACAATGCTATATCTTTTGAGGATTTTAGCAAAGTGAGCATTGGAAAAATGTGTTCCTCGATCAGCTAATTATATAGCTTTAGGTATCCTCAACCAGGAGAGAATAATTTCTTGAGGAATTTAACTACTCTCTCGGCACATCATTAAGTGGGTAAGGCTTGTTGCCTCAATCTAATTTGGAGATATAATCTAATCAGCCACTAAGGCAGAATCTGTTACCACAAGAGGTTTGGGAATGGCCCCATGAAATCTATTCCCCAAACATCAAACACCTCAAGACACTTTCACTTCAATTCGCAGGGGCATCTGCGTCCAACGTTGTGATATGTTCTAGGATCGTTGACATATGTCACAAGATTGAGTATATTTCTAATAGTCTTGGAAAGTGTTGTGCCAATAGAAACTTGAGGAATAGAAGGACCCTTAAATTTTGAGATTTATTTGTCTTTGTAATGTCCCTCCTATATGGGTCCTATGCGTGACAATGCTCTAGAATCTACCACCCTTCTGTCCATCGAAACACATCTCCCTTACCACTTGGTCAACAACACAAACCGAGGAATAGATATGGATCGGCCCCATTTATAATACTTCAACTTCAGAAAGAATTTCCTCTTTTTTGTAAATAATAGTCATAGGAAGTAGGAAGGATCCTTGCTACAAGGTAGTTAGCGATATCGTGAACCGGTGAGTCTCGGCACTTCTTCATTATTCGGTCTTCAAATTGCTTTCACGATATTACTTCTGGAGGCTACACAAACATGTTTGTCCGAGGAAATTCCTTCATTAATGCTCCATTTTCATTCAAATGTTCCCTTCACAGGTTCTCCAAGCGGGAGAGGTGATCGTGGTATAAAGTTTTTAGCACCCCTTTTGTCCTTGATCTTCAAATCAAACTCTCGAAGGAGAAGTACCCAACTGAATTAACCTTGGTTTTGAAGCATCTTGCTTGGTCCAACAAGTAGCGTAATGATGACTGATCGAAGTGTAGACCACCCAGTTTGGAAGAGTATTAGATAAGGATAGAATTTGTCAAAAAGTAAAGACTATTGCACAAGTAACTCCTTTTCGATAGTAGTCTAGTTTTGCTTGTAAGTGTTTCACGCTAAAGTCCTCGCCATAGCGTAATAAATAAGATGGAAATGCTTGTTCTTCCGTTGTCCCAAAAGCGCCCTCAAGCAGCATGATCACTTGCGATCACTGAAATGGAAAGGTTCAAAAGGGAGATTCCTATCCAGGAGCTCAAGTCATAATCGATGCTTGCACAAGCTTGTCTTTCGTAAAGTGGTAAAAGCACTCAAGCATTCCCTTATCGAATTCAAATGGAGCATCCTTTTCCCCAACAATTTTGTGAGAGGTTTGGCGTATTTTGGAAAAGTCCTTTTATGAATAGCTTATAAAACCCGCATGTCCAAGGAAATCTCAATAGCTTGATGGAATTCAGGGGTGGTAGTTTTTCAATAGTATCAACCTTTGCTTTATCCACCTCAATTCCTTTGGATTTGAGATCTTGTGCTTACCCCAATGTGATTCCATCACCCGCGACTTGTATAAATGGGGGAATTTCTCCCAACTCAAAACTAAGTTGGTTTCCTCGCATCTTTCCAGGACCTTCTCTAGGTTCTTAAGACAGAGATCAAATGAATGCATGCATGAACACTTCCATGATATCCTCCACAAAGTCTTCAAAAATGGCCAACATGCATCTTTGAAAGGTAGCTGGGGCATTACATAGCCCGAAAGGTATGCGTCGGTAGGCAAATGTACCATATGGACAGATGAACGTGGTTTTCTCTTGATCCTCCGGGCCGATAGGGATTTTGAAGTACCCCGAGAAACTATCAAGGAAACAATGGTAGGAGTGTCCAGCTAACCTCGCAAGCATCTAGTCGATGAATGGTAATGGAAAGTGATCCTTCCTTGTAGCATCATTCAGTTTCCTATAATAAATGCATACTCTCAACCCGGTAATGGATTCTTGGGTTGGGGAGGGATCAATTCATTCTTGTCGTTTGTTACCCGGGGATCAATTCATTCTTTTCCCTGACTTCACAACTTCCTACATATTTGGATTCAATCTCCATTGGTGTTAGGCATGTGATAGGTTGGTAGTTGCTCTTCCATTAAGATTTTATGAGTGCGAAAAGGATGGGTATAATTCACTTTTGATATCCAAAACTTTCCATGCAATAGCTAAACGCTTGTGTCTCTTGAGTACTTCTGCAACAATTCATCCTTTTATGAGTCTGCTATATACTTTTGAAAAGCAATTAAGGCTGTGGAGTTGTGGAGAATCTTTTATCTAGTAAAAGCATACTTTCGAGATGGTAGGAAGTTCCTTTAATTCAAGCTTTGGAGGTTCTTTCACATTTGAAGGCTTCAAGTTATTTATGCTCTCTATGCCTGCCTTCTCCTATTTTTCCCGACCTCTAGAACTTGGTTGTCATCCAAATCTGTTGGTCTATGTAATCATTGTGCTTAGGGTTAGTGCGGATGGAATTTCCCTTCATGTATGGTAGCATCATGTTGATGAGTTGCAAATTTGCTTGGATGGTCAAGTTTCTTCAACAAAGTTGTATTTCTTCATATATCCCTTCTTAAAGGTGTGATTGATGCTTTGATGCATTTTAGGTATGCAAGTGTACGCGTCGTAACAGAAGTGGGAGCCAGAATTGGACTTAGAAAGTTGGATTATCGATCCTCAGTGGAGATGGAAAGTACTACCACCAACTATTCATCTACTATCTAGTCTATCCAAAGGTTGTTGATTATGCTAATTCTAAACTAATCAATTGAAAACACAAACAAAATGAATTGGAGTTGCTCTTTAAGGTTAAACAATCATAAAAGGGGATACTCGGACAGATTGAATCCCCCCTTGGACTTCTAAAAAAGATAAATGCTAATTTCTATCTCAACATTTGGTTAATCCTTGGCCAAGGGTTCCTATAGTGCTAAGCTTTCACCCCCTTTGTTGAGGCGAAGCTACTAATCCATAGTACCGCTTCCTCAGATGATGTTCTAGGGATACCTAATCCTTGGAGGGATCATGTAGAATAATACATCTAAAGGCCACGCTCTCCTACAGCACCCAAGGGGTTCCCGTGTGATACTCCACAATCCCCTCTATTGGAGAATAGTTTACACACGGGAGAGTATGCGTTGGCTTCTTCCCTCCATATGGACTCACGAATTTAATCCCTCCGTGCTCTCACAATGTAGAGGGATTAACATACATTAAAACATCCAATAGACTTCGATGAGATTCAACCAAACAATCAAAGATAGAGCGATAACATTAAATTCTAAGAAAAACTTATCCAAGGGTTCATCAATTATCCAAGCATCTACAAGATTAACCCTCCACTTAGAAGGGCTTAACAATACAAAGCAAAGATGAAGACAAACAAAGGAAATCATAATGAATAGCACTAATGAATGCACCGGATTCATGGCTTCCCTTCATCCTCTTCTAACAATGCTTTCCCTCTTACTTGCTCCAATAGCTTCCAAGATGAAAATCTCCTAGCTTTTCCCCAAGATTCGGCTCCCTCCTTAAGCTGCTTCCCTCCCTTCTAAACCCTCATTGAGTAAAGCTTTTTATACCTCTAGGGTTTGTAGGGGTGAGATTTACCAATTTACCTCGCTCTAAATCTGCAGCATTACGCTGAAATTTCTGGCAACGCATCGGCCTGTATACTCTGGGACGTATATCAGCCCGGTAAGAGTATAGGCCAACCACCCTCCATACCGGTCTAATTATCACGTGTCATTATCTTGGCTGTATTCCCTTCAAGCTCGATTATCACGGTACCGTATAGTCGGCCCGTATAAAATGCCCGTGTATGGGTAGGCCCCTTCCGGGTGCTCGAGGTCCCGGTTTCTGCTCTCGAAATGCTTTCTTTCTCTCCCAGGGAGTTCACGGTATTCTACCGATTTATCGGGGCCGATACATTTAAACTGGAAACATAGAAATTGGGCAAAAAGGCTTCAAAAATACATACCAAGCATGAGGAATATGATATAAAATTATACTCAAATGAACACTTATCAAACATCCTCCCACTACTTAAAAGTTTGCTTATCCTCAAACAAAGAAAAGAAATCAACAAAAGAAAATGTAAGTGTTGTCCTCTTGGCCATAAAATGTATTGCTTTCGACTCTTTTCAAGAGTTCACCACTTACATACAATGCTTTATTCTCCCATTTCTACCTTGAGCTTAAATAGATCACCATACGAGATGCCATTTATAGTTCTGACAAAGCTTATTTTAATTCCACATGACATGTTCTACAAAAAAACTTTTCCTTACGACAAATACACTCCTCGATGGCCTTGAGAGAGGTTTCTTTAAACCTAAGATCCGGTGAAATCCCTCCAGATTAGATAAGTGGTGGACAAATAGGAAGATAGTTTTTTTTTAGTGAAAATGGAAGGGCATCTCTAATGGATCCAACTTTGCTGTAATGAGAGACCAGCGTGGGGGTGTAGTTCCTCATCTTGGTAGAGTTATAATGCTTTGATTAGGCATAGGTGCTTAGCTTCTCAAGATAGTTACAACTCTACTACTTGTCGGGTTCGTTACTAAGTAATGATTTTTGAATTGAGGGGCCAGCTCTTATAGGAAGTCGGAACCCTGAACTACTTCATCAAAATAAGCGTTGGAATTCTTGTCTTTATTTCTTCTTGTTGCCATTATGTACTGACTATTTGCTTCTCTCCCTACTTGTCCACTGGGACATATTATGAGGGTTTGTGGGGTGGATTGGTACTTTAGAGATCTCTTGGAGCGAATTGAAAAATGTGTTTAGTACATTAAAGTACATAGAATATGGCAGTGGTTTATCTATTGTCACTAAAGATAATAATTGTCCCGCGAGATGTTCTAACTTTAAAGTACTTATGGCGTTTCATAGGAGAGTTTAACAAAATTATGTCCCCGAGATGGTGCCACTAGAAAGTAGAGTGTGCCAACATGTCTCCTTAAGGACTTTTGTCTAGGCATGCTAGTCGTAGAAAAGTTTAAAAATTTGCAATAAATTTCACTAATAGCTACCTATCTCCACACTTCAAGTTTTGCTATGGATGTATAAAAGATAAAAGGATGAGTAGCTACCCATCTCCAAACTTAAAATTGTACATTGTCCTCAATGCATAATAGATCCAACATTAAATATGCATGGAGAAAGGTAAACTAAAACTTCCCAGGTTAATTTGAGTGTACTTGTCGATTTCCATGAAGTTGGTGCTTGGCGACTATCGGGAATAT